>RJWH01001788.1:76426-313586 GCA_004363575.1 Solenodon paradoxus | reverse complement strand
TCACGCACTGTACATGCACCCACCCTCCAATCCAACTAAAGAGCACGCAGCAGACATGCACAGGGGTCACCTATCAGAACTACTTCCCTTCTTTTCCCTTTCTATATAAGTCCCTCCATCTTAATAAAATTTTGCAGCTTGATCAGAATTCGTTGTCTTGCTGTCATTTTTCGCACCTCTTGTCCCACCCCTTTCATCCGTTCTAGGTGGATCTCCAGACCCCAGCTGACTATTCCGCAGGTCGGACACATGGCTCAGCACAGGATCTAAAGCAGTCGTATGCCCCAGCTGTCACAGGAGGCTGGGAAGGTTTCTTCACAAAAGCTGAGCAGAAAGGAACCTCAGCCTAAGTGATGAGGGGGACTATTAGAGCTTGGCAACAAAAGGTTCAAGAAGAAATTCTTGAAATGTTAAGAAGTGAAGTTTTATACATTTATAGAGAAAATGGAGGAGAAAGAAAGTGAGTGCATGAGAGAAGAACTCCCATGGACAGAAAGGGCTGCATTCCTGTTAGGGATTTGGCCAGATTTATACTCTTGGGGAGAAGGCTTTTGGGTGGACCAACTTTACAGTGCCTGTAATTAGCAAGAGAACAGGAGTCAGTAGTTAAAAGGAAGTTCAAAAGCAGAAATAGTGAGGGGATTTTCCAGGAAGTTCTTTATGTCTGTGAAGTGGCCTCTGACATTCTGGCTGTCCCAGTTACTTGTACTGGGGAAAACATTAGGTTGATGGAGGGATAAATTTACATGAATTTATCCAGAGGGTTAATAAGGTGAATGTTGACTTCTAGTCCTCAAAGCTGGTTTGTTGGGTGTGGCTCAGGATATTCCAATGTTCCCCCAAACTTTTATTGGTTTGGAAGTTCTTGCTCTAAAAAGAAAACCAAGAGAATATTGCTTTGTTCCTATATTTCCCTCTACACAAGCTCTCAGGTTGTTCTGATCCCTTATGAGAAAGATTTCAAGGTGAGTCACAAATGAGTGCAGGGAAAAAAGTTTATTAAGTATACATGCTAGACATACATGTGAGTATGCATATATATGAGAGAGAGAGAGAACATGCTGATGTCTAGAGGTAAGTTGCTTATGGACAGCAGTTGCATCAAACTCATTAATATTTATCTGATTCTTGAGAAAAGGGTGAAATTTCTTTGGTGGATGGAAGGTCTTTTCTTCTTATGGGAGAATGTATATTTAATCATTATATAGTTTTCCTCAGAAGTGTTATGGTCCCCAAAGGGGCAGTGTTTCTGATATACTAATTTATTAACATTATGGAAATGGACTTATAATGAGGGTTGAGGCTACTCATAGTCAGCTTGTGGGCATTTCAAATACCATGTTGGTTCTCTCAGGTCGTCAAGAGCAGTGTTGCTTTCACATATTTTCAGGGGAACTCCCACTTTCAGCTGCTGGCTAATTTTTCTATTGTGGCTAACTGAAACAAGGAACTAGAAAAACTTCATTTTTGCTCCGTTACTCTGTAAACAAATCAATGCCTCTGGCAGTGAAACAGAAACCTTGGCACCTGGAATGCTAGGTACTCGCCCAGTGAGGAAAACCTTGGCTGGAGGGTTTCTGTTAATCTGTTAAGATCCAGGAAGAAGTTAAATGTCAAACAGATAACTTGATATTTTGGGTGTGACCTCTGCTATGTGAACAATTATGATAACCACTCCTTTCTCTTCTGTAAAACTGCTTTCTGGCACACCCGGAAAAAACAAGCTATAAATACCCTGCGCTATTTTGTATGGGGCTGCTCGATTTGAGTGGTGCTCTCCCCGCTGCAGCTGCTGGCTAATAAACTCCTCCTAAATTCTCTTTAACTCTGCTGTGTCTCCCTGATCTCATTGGTTACTTTGTAACATAACCTTCCTCACAGCTATCACAGTTTTACTAACATGTAAGTCATCCATTGTATGTTATCAAATTTGAGTTTTCTCTTATTAATCACACCAAATGTTAATTTATTCATTCATGCAACCTATGAATAATCTCAGAAAAATGGAGGAACTTTTCCTTTGTCCACCTTTATTTCCTTTTGTGGTCCTTCTAAGTCAGAAGCCATCACCTATGGCTTAGCTGAGCTCAGTTGCAGTTGAACACATGTGCGTTTGTGTGGACCTGATGAGCAGCATGCAGGCCACCAGGATTTGTAGGACCTGACTAGACATCTGCACCTCACGCCTGGCTATCATCTCAAATGTGACATCTGAGACTAGATTTTAATGCTGTTTCCCCCAAGGAGACTCCTTTTCATTGTAAGACTTAAAACACTGAATTTTTTTCTTATATTGCCTTTTTCCTTTCTTCCTTGTGGACACATATTTAATCAACAAGTTCTAAGATAGAAATGGAGGTTTGGAAAGAGCTCACCAGAAGAGAGGAGGTAAGGAAAGGTGTGGGGGGAGGTAAATAGTGATAGAATGAAGAGAAATCTACTCCCTTCAATTGATGAACCTGAAAATATCCCTTTAAGGTGGATATTATTCTGTTTCAGGTGGGCTATTAAATCATTCTTCACTTTGACCATCTGTTACGGTGAAGTTCTTGAGGGTCTCACTCCAGAGTTCTTGTGAGTCTGACAGAAGATTTCATCAGGCCCATCTTGAAACAAAGAACTAGGAAAATTTCATATTTGTTGGTTCACTCTGAAAACCACAAAGCCCTGATACTCAGCATGTATCAAGAATGTCAGGAATGCTGTGCCCTGACCATAAAATGTTCCAGTGGTCACTGATAACCTAAAGATAATTTTGAAATAACCAGTCCATTCTGTTTCTATAAATCACTTATGCACATAGCTGGCACACCCAGAAGGACCAAGCTATAAAAACCCTACGCTATTTGGATGCGAGGCTGCATGATTTGGATGGTGTTTTCCCTTGTGCAGCTGCCGGCTAATAAACTTCTCCTAAACCAACTTCTGGTCTGTGTCTCTGATCTCACCTGGGTAAAAACATTTCAACGATCTGATCCAGGAACAAGGAAGCAAAGCAAGAGAGATTTATTAAAATAATACACCCGTTAAGAGAGAATAAGGCCATATTCCAAGAGGGGAACAGGTCATAAGGAACTTTGGACTGATTTTTTTAAGGACTCTGGTAGCCCTTATCCTCACCCAGGGTTGTCCTGGGGTGGGATTGGTCTGTTAGTGTTTCCCTTTTAAACTAATTGGACTAGTTCAGATTGGCACCTCTTGTGGTCTGCTTCCTGTTGATTGGAGGACTGCCTTTGTGTCCTTTACCCATGCTTCCCTCTTCATGACCAACTCACTACCCAGAATATCAAAATAATAGAATATATTAGAGATACATTAAAGAGTTTTGGCTTTGTCCAAACCCAAAACCACCATTGTCTAGTGACAGCTCAGCATTGACAGAACTTTTGTTTCTGAAACTATATTAACCTGGAATTTGGTATCTTCATAGACAAATGGCAATAGTCAAGAGAAGATAAACCTGTAAGAGAGCCCCCGCCCCATCTATTTTGTTATAAAAAGAAGAGATTTGATTTTGTCTCAAGTGTAACAAGGACCATGGAATATAGGAAAGCAGTAACAAATTCATATTATGCCTCTTAGCTTTTTTGAAAAACCTACATTAATATCAGTTTTCACTAAATGAAAAAACAATGAAAGAAGAGGATTTTAGGACGTTAGAAAAATGACAACTATGTTCAGCATTTGTTTTGCAGCACCTGTTCTGGCAGCTACAGTACACAGGAGCAGCCAGAGTAGCACCACTAGACTCCTTCCCAGGGACTCATTTCTGCAGGCTAATTATGGTAAAATAAAATAAATAAAATACACAATGCTAAATATGGTGTCTTTTTTGCTAAGTCCCACTAAAACTTAAAATCTAACTTAAGTGCAGTTTCAGCCTCTTCCAAAAGCAGAAATTTAATCTAATTGGCCTGGAGTTTTCAGGTCAGCACTGGTGAGGTAAACTGCAGGATAAGACCCCTTCAGCGTTCCCCTGAAGGAAGGTGATTGTGCTATAAATATTCATTTTTTCATTGTTGTTAGTAACCTTGTCCCTTGTCACTCTCTGCCAACAAATCCTTCCCTTTTGTACAACTTCTTGCAATGCTTTTCTAGGGGGGATATTGCGCATTATGTAAATCCTTTAATAAAACTAATGAGATATTTGAAATTAATTCAGTTGAACTTTTATTACATAATTGTATTTAATCATAACATGCCTGCTTTTACAATATATTAGCTAGTGAACTAGTAGATTAATTTGGGGAGTTTAGGAATGCTCAAAAAATTTTCCATATAATGATAATTGCTTCTTCATGTCATTTCAGCTTATAGAGTTTCTTAGAAATGCTCTCTTCGGAAGAGAGTGGAAATGGAAGGAACTGAATGCATCGTTTATGGAAAATGCATAACTTCAGAGCCTTGACTGTCCTAGGTACTCCTGGGCTGAGCTTAATGAGGGATAGCCTGGGGAAAGGAGGGCACCTTGAAAATAATGAAGCAGGATTTTGGTTGTATAAGTAGATTAACTGCCCAAGCCTGAGGCTTGTTAAATCAGCACCTCCCAAATAAACCAACACCATCCAGGTGGGGTAGCACCACCCTTGCCCCAGGCATAAGAGTTTGCAGTCCATAGCAACCATTAACCATTCCCTAGTGACTCCACCCAGAGAAAAATTACATTCTCCCATATATGTGACATTCCCTTAGATTATTCCAGTTTGCATCTTTCCTATCCATAGAAAGCTGTGTCTGTGCTTTTCCTAATAAACCTACCAAGTACTATTATCAAGAGTCTCTCTTTGAATTCTTCCTAGATTGACTCCTTGTCCCAGGACACCCTGTGCCCAGTCACAAAAGGCTCACTCACTTTCCTTCTATTGATCCTGACTTTGACATTCTAACATTAATTCCTGATATAATAACTGCTCCTCTTTTATAAACAAACTTTAAATAAGGCCGAATAAAAGCTTCTTTCTTGGATTTCCCTCAGCAGTGCTAACTAAAGTGATCCCCCCCAAAAAAACCCTAACAGCCTAAAATAAAAAGCAGTATAAAATATAAATATAGTCAGCTTCCCCAAATGCAGCTCTCTTCTCTTTCAACAAGTCCAGTCAGTCCCCAAAGACTGAAGTGTCTTTTTGTACTTGCCTGGTACCCATACTCCTCTTTATTTTCATGTAATAGATCCTATTTTATTGCCTAATCATCTTTCTTCCTCAATTTCTGATTCCCCTTCAATCCTAAAAATCCCACTTATGAACTGTTAGGCTGGCCCAGAAGGACAAAATGGCGGCCATACCCGGGAAAAAGGAAGCTGACGAAACCACACCTGGAATCACAGGACCAATCCCCAATCGCGACGTATGAAGCCCGCGAAATTCTTTTGCTTAAAGATCGCGCTTCCCTTTGTTCGGGCGCGACTTCCCCGGCCGTCGTTCTGCGGACCGGAGAACCTCGCCCGGGTGCGCAAACCCCAATAAAGCCCTGGCTATTCGACTTTTTGTCTAATTGACTTTCTTTCCTCGCGGAGCTCAGAAAAAACCTTTCATGAACCAGCGGCAAGTTTTTTTCCTGTAAGTTTGTGGTAGAAGACCTTTTCCCTAACCCACAATGCAAAAGTTATTCTTTCAGGATTGTTATACTATGGAGGTGATAGCTAAGTCATGGTCTATGGAGACTGCATCTATGCCCTATAATCCTTGACTAAGAACAAAAACATTGCCTCCCTACTCTGCAGTTGTACATAAGTGATAAGAGTTGCCAGTATAAACCACACATAGCAAAGGCGATGAATCATCACTTCATTTTATAAAAGGAGCTCCCCTAAATCCCCTGTTGCTCAGCTTTGGGTAATGATACCTCTGGGCCAGTACCAGTAGAATAAAGTGCTTTTCTCTACTTGAGTGCACAGCTGTCAGTCTTCTCACCTCCTGGATTCTCTGCCATAGCAAGTTTACAGGAAAGACTGTTCTCTGCAGGAGACTTTCTCCCAGAAATGCTTTTGACAGGGAGCTGAGTGGCAGGGAGCATCATGCAGATTTCCCTGGCTCAGCTGGTTTTGGTGTCTACACAGCGGCGCAGGGGGTTCTTCAGTCTGGCTGAGTTGGAAGGCTTTAGTCCTGGAGCAAAGACTTCTTATTTTTCTCCATCTTTGCATATCAGTCTTCTTTTCGCCGCTATCAGATGGGCTGATTAGTGAGATAAGTAGAGGGCTCCAGGGTGGGGGTGAGCTGGCTTTAGTCTGAAGTCTGGAAATTTCAACACAAGGTCATGGCTTGTGGTCACAAAGCCTTCAGTACTCTGTGGACAAACTCTAGGACTTTGGTCTCCATCGTGTGACCACAGTGTATATAGCAGCAGAGCCCAAGTCTTAAATCCTCTGTTGATCTCATAAATCCTTAGTAATGATATACCTCAGAGAACATCTTCGCTGCAGATCTCAGGGTGTGATGACTAGGTGCTGCTGCATGATTGTGGCAAAGGTAAGAAGCCCAGAGTGATTTCTTAGTTGTTTAACAGAGAGATTTCTTAGGAGCTGTTCTTGAATCAAGTCCTATTGCCAGCCTCTAACACCAGCCAAATCTGCATTTCCTTCAAGGAGTCAAGGGAGTTTGATAAACTAACTTACTCTAGTAGATTTACCCCCAATGTTGACCCTTTTTCTTATTGCAACTTTTTACACAACTTTAACTCCCTGTGCTCTTCATTGACTTGTCACATTATTTAGACACCAGTGGCTACTCCTAAATAGTCTTGTACAGGTCACCCAGTAACCTCCAATCCTTATTCAGACCAAGCCTATTGTGTGTGTCCTCTTTCATAGCGAACGTCCACTCTCCTCATATCTTACCATGTGCTGACTCTACTTTCCCATACTCAATACCCTTCTATCTAGAACCAGGCTGATCATTGCTCTCTCTTCCCCATCTTCCAGGTTCATGCTGTTAGTGCCTGTTATGGGCAGCAGAGAGAATTCTTTATTTCCCTTCTGATTGCCTTTAAATGTAAATAGAAAAAAAAAGATCCTACTCAATGTTTGCATCAGCAAGTACCAGGTACTCACAGTATCCTTCACCACTAGTTGACCTCAAAATTTTCCATTGTTTTCTGGAGGCATCAGCCAGCAGAGGCTTTGTCATTCAACTAGCAGACTCCAGAGTTTAGTTCTGAGAGAGGGTGGGAAACTGAACTGGGCTGATGTCTGGGAAACCAGGAAGCAGAGGCAGAGGGGCGGGACACACCTGACACCTGCAAATAGCATGTGGTCAATTACCGTATTTCCTTGAAGGCTAACATCCTTTCAGATTTTAGCATTTATAAAGTTTGGTATATAAGTTTCATGTACACACACTTCATGAGGTAGTTGTTGTTTTTTCCTCAACAATTATCATTAAATCAATGCTGTTGATACCAGGATGTTAATTGTGAAGGGAGAAAATCATCTCACTATTATGTCACTTCTAACAACATGTTAATATACTGATTGTATTTTAAAACCACATTTGGAGATGATTAGTGCCTTTTGTTTTTTTCCGTTAAGAAAGCCTACTTTATGCTTCTCTTTTATTAGGCAATTGTGACACCTGCTGTCAGAAATAACTTACTCTCCAGTCACTAGCTGGCTTTTTGTATGGAAAAGTAATAATAGAACATTAAATCTTTTAAGAGAAAATGAGCATATAACAATTAACTTTTCCTAATCATGAAAATTCTAGTACTGGACAAGTATCATTTTATGTTAAAATGTAAATAGTCCAAGTTCTCTTGAGACTTATTGGCCTGTTCCCCTTCATCTTTTATAAAAAACAAACAAAAACTAAACAAACAATGACAACAAACAAAGGCAGGAATGATACAAGGGACAAAAGAAAAGAAAAAACTGAAGTTGTCACTTTCCATGGAATGCTTTGCAGTGTGAAGCAAGACCTATTCAACTCCCCTCCTGTTTACCAAACTTAAGGACTCCATCCCCACCCCTCTGCTGTTTGCCTAGCATTCCAACCCATGGACTCCCTACGCCTAAATCAACAGCTCAGCCAGATGGCTTTGTCAGGATTCCACCCCTATCCCCCTCCATACTTAACCAGAGACTACTCCCTTAAAAACCTCTCTCTTACAGTTTCCCTCGGATTGCTCTTTTCTGCCACTTCTCAGAAAGGAGCTTTCCTGACCTGCACATGGAACAATAAAGTCTCCTTTAGAGTCCATGGGCTCCATTGTCTCTGCCTCTTGTTTCTGAACCAGCTTACAATTCTGTCTGTTTTCCTCTCCTTTCCCATTTTATTTTATTTTTTAAGGATTTTTTGTGGTGAATAATTTAGAGACCACTAGATGGATAATATTTGCCAACATCTACCCATTTTTTTAGTATGTAGAAATCACTTCTAGTTTCTATTTCCCTCTATGTGTTTGCTCCTACTGTTTAAAATACAAATTTATTAAAGTATAATATGCATACAGTCAAATACACTTACTTAAGAGTTGAATGAATTTTGACAATATTACTACTACTATCATCAAGTATTTCTGTTACTCAACCCTTTATGTTTTTGTCCAAGTATCCCAATTCCACCCAGGCCCAGACAATTACTGCTTTGCTTTCTACTCTATAAACTGTTTTATCATTTCAAGTAAAGGAAATAAAACAGTATGTTTCTTTAGACCAGGTATCTGCAGTTTTGGGAATTCAGTTAATGTTCCAATCACTATTGCTGAATCATCACTTCAAAAATCATTGTTATACAGCATTTCAATATGTTCATTTATTCTGTAGGTCAAAATTTCAACAAGGACTAGTGGGGACAAACCCTTGATGCCCAGGGCCTCAGTGGAATAGCTGGGGGTTATTGAAAACCTGGGAACTAGAGTAACTGCAGGTAATATCACTCGTGACCACTTGGGGGGTGTCCAGGCTATTGGCAGACTTCAGATCAATGTATGAATAGGATGATTATATGTGGCCTCCCACAGTATGGTGGCCTGAGAGTAGTGAGAATTAGCAAACAGTGGGTCAGATTTCCAACATCAAGTGACAGAGAATCAGTGCCAAGCTATATGAACTGTTCTGATCTTGTCACAGAGGTTACATATGATCACATTGGTCATATTACATCACTTCCAAGTGAATCACTATGGTTTACATTCAAGACATCTAATAAAGAGTTTGATGAAGAATCATAAAGATAATTTAAAACAAACATAGATTTCATTGTGTGTCCTTAAATACCCAGATAAGGGATGATGATGACAAGATCATATGGCATTTCCAATCTCAAATTTTTGAGAAATTTCCATACTGCTTTCAACTTGCATTTCCACCAACAGTGTAAAGGGGTTCCCTTTTTCCTACATGCTCACCAGCAGTTGATACTTCCAGTTTTTTGTATAATATCCACTTTCACAAGTGTGATGTGATATCTCATTGCTGTTTTGATTCGCATTTCCCTAATAACAAGTGAGTAGGAATATTTTTTTAATGTGCCTGTTGATGATCTTTATGTACTTGTTAGGTAGTGTGAGAACATGTACAAACTTGAACACAGACTTGGGGGCTGGCCAATGCTGAAGATGGACTTGAATTATAACAAGATGAACTTTCTGAGATAATAACTGCTTCTACCTGTTGACTATACCAGATATTCTGCCCTGGAATCCTGATGTCCTTGCCTATTTGACTATACTTCATTTATACCTACTTGACTATTCCTGCCTACCCTCCCTCTGCTGATACCCCTATAAAAGAATCCCTCTCCTGACCAGTGGAATGGTAATATTCCTGATTATCTGCTATTAGGGAAGGTGGTAACATTCTGGAAATATGTTCCACCCACTACCATTGGAACCCCTGTTTTGAGTACAATAAAAGCTATGTCCTTGTCACCTGTGTTTTCTCATGATTTCCTCAGACTATCTATTAGACAGGGCATCAGAATGTGAACATCTGTTAACAATTGGCATTATCCACAGGGTTGTCTGGGAACTGGGTATGGCTTTGGGGGAACGCCAAGAGGAATCATGGGTTGGAACGGAATGATATGTGGCTGTACTTGTGAATGGCTTGGGGCCACTACATGATGTAAGTTGGGGGTGAGAATGTCCCTTTCATACTACAGTCTACTCGCAGTGTTGTATAATGTAGGAAAAAAGTATGTGGAGAAATAAAAGGATAACAGTGTGGTGAAAGTTCAGATCCACAAACCAGACTGGAATAAAACATGAGTCTCAGGCAGGCTGACCACAGGGAAAGTCTGGGGAAGCTCTTAGAACACACAGAAGAACAACAGTGAAGTAGCCGGGCAGGTAATGTTTTCAGTGGGCAGGTCCTTACTGTGTGCCCTCTCTGACAAACTGTGAACAAACAACTGCAAGTGCTAGGATGTCAACTAAAATAGACCTAAATAACCTGACAATCTATCCCTTACTAAGAGCGGGGACAACATCATCTGGTATAAGTCTTTTTCTGGATGAAAATGGCTATAAGATTTTCAGGAGGAAAGCTTAGGTTCTTAGAACAGAATTCCTGGGAATCATCAACTCCAGAAAACAGATATGTCTGTGCTGAATTGGAAAAAAAAATCTTGACATGGGAAGTCTATGGGTTAAATTCAACTCTAACTGACTCCGATAGCCTTTGGAATCTGGCCTTCCATTTTTGGCACTTGGCAGTGCTCCCAAAAAATATCATTAACCCTACTGTTCAAAGAAAGAATTGAAACCAAACCTAGACTATGTGAATTCACAAGGAAAGATCTGTCTTGATATGTTATTCACAAAATAACAGTAGTACAAGCTGCCTGAACACAATGTCCCTAAGAAAAACAACATGCAACTTTCTTTTTTACAATTGCTTTTGAACTGTAACCATAGAGTTGAGACAGAAAAAAATTTATGCGCACTTCGAAATTACAAACTATTGCTTTAACTCTTGGATTTCTTTTAAGTAGGATGACAGAAAATTATATATATGTATATATACATACATACCCACACATATATATAAACATATATAATAATTCTACACAGAAAATAAAAACAAGATTCCAAGATTCTTACCTAAATTTCAGGAGTAAAATTAAGAGATCTCTGTTCATGTCTATGTGTATGTCTGTCTATATATGTGTTAAATCATGAAAGACATCTAAGGTAACGTCATAAATTAATGCTTAAATCAAAATAAAATAATGAACTAAGTAGGAACTAGGTTAAATTCATTGATCTGGTCTTCGTAGACATGTTTTAAACCACCTGAGGAAATTATACTAGAAAAAGACATATTGGTTGGGAGCATTCTGAGCTGGAAAATTTTGCCTTGTCCCTTAATTTTCTTTAAAGAATCTCATAAACTAAAGGATAATAGGAAAATAAATGCATATGGTAAGTATGCAGGAAGGAGAAAAAGAAAAGAAAAATGGATGTGTTTCTAAACAGAAAGATATAAAGGACATGAATTTATGATTAGTAAAAATGTACTAAGAGAAGTAATTTTGTCTTTAAGTGAAATGACTGTTCAAAAGTTAATTAAAGCTAAAATTTAAATTAATTTTGGCACATAGTAGGAAGGTTTATGTAATTGAAAACACTTTGTGGAAGAGGTATTTTGAAATAAATTTTAGTTTGGTCAGACAATTTTGCTTTGTTTTGCTTGTGGTAAATTGTTCAAATATTATTCTGTATGTATGTAAGTATGTATGTGTTTGTATTAGACATGCATATATTGAATTAAAATCCTGTATAATATATTAAACCTTCCTAAAGTCAAATTCTAAATAGGAGCTTTTATTTTAAAGGAAAATATGGGAAATTTTAGAGAGGTCCTAAGATATCCCATATGGAGAAACTCTTTTTCTATGAAAGAAAAAAAATTAATAATTGGACTTAATTGGTGTGATAAGATGGTCCATCTTAGTTCAAAGACTTACTCTGGCTGCAGCACTAAAAGAAGTGTTTCAAAGGGGAGCCAAATCAAAGGGAGTTTGTTTTCACTGCCAACAATTGGGGAATTTTGCACGGAATTGTCCCATGAAAAATCAATCTGAACTACAGAAAAAAGGAAAAGTCCCTGGCCTTTGTCCTAAGTGTAGAAAGGGAAAACATTGGGCTAAAGATTGTCGATCAAAAACCATTATCAATGGCAATCTTCTTCCTGTTAAGTTGGGAAATGTCCATCGGGGCTAGCCCTGGCCCGACAAACAGTGGGGCACTTTCTCTCAGTCAGCCAGTTCCTGCCCCACAGGCACCGCCCCTACAACAGGGGATTCTGTTAACCAACCCTCAATCCTACAGTTTTTCTGTGCCACTCCAGGAAGTACGAGACAGGACCTCCGTCCCACCTCCAAATGCATACTAATTCCAGAGATGGGACCCAGTCAATTCCTACTGGAATTTATGGGTCCATTCCCTCTGGAATGTTGGGGTTAATCCTGGGTTGAAGTAGTCTTACTTTAAAAGGACTTCCAAGTTTTGCCAGGTGTGGTTGATGAAGACTTTACTGGGGAAATTAAGGTGCTAGCTCAAGTTTTAAGCATCGTTCAAATTTTGCCAGAGACTCATATTGCTCGGTTTTGTTTCCATTTGTTAAGCAAGGATGGGTTTCAACAGAAAATTAGACATCTTATGGAGGAGGCAAGGTTGCTAATATAACTGGTCCCTGGGACCTCTTTAAATATATGCAGACTATCTCTAAATGGGGTTTCCCTAATACCTCGAGGGTAGTTTCACAAAATCATCCCCCCACTCCTTACTGTCCTAACAGCACCAATGTAGAGAATTGGCGCCTTGGAGCTGCTCTGTGCTTGGTGAACTTCACCACTCCAAGTTCTCGCGATGTCACCAAGTTTTTCTATGGCCTCCAGACTTGTGTTTTGGCCCCCTACTGTGGTAAATGACATCAACATAACATTTTCTGCCTCAGGCTTATATACCATTTCTTGCATAAACTGTAATTCGACTAATTGTGTCTCTTGATTTAATGAACAAGATGATTTCATGGTTGTCCATCAACCTCCTTTTATTATGCTTCCTGTTAATCTTTCAGGTCCTTGGTATGAGGATGCCAGTCTTCTAGCATTAAAGGAACTTCATAGAGATCTCGCTCAACCTAAGAGAGCCATAGGGCTCCTCATAGCTGAAATTGTTGCATTCATTACTATTATTCTTCCGTTGTCACTGTCACTGTGGCTTTGGCACTGACCATTCAGAATGCTCATTTTGTCAGTGTCCTAGATCATAAAACCTCAATTGCCTTTAGTGCCAAGAACGTATAGATGTAAAATTGGAAGCTAAATCAAATGCTTTAGAATCTGTGGTGATGAGGCTTGGGGACCAATTAGAAGCGGTAAAATTTCACCAGCAACTCTGATGCCATGCAAAATTTACTCACATCTGTATCACTCAGGCTTGCTATAACAGCAGCTGATGGGATTGGACCCAAATAAAAGCTTACCTTTTATGGGTACGGTATCATGCGAATATTAGCCTTGACTTGCATCAGCAAGCTGCAAGCTGAAAGCCATGATATCCAGGAAGCCAAAGTCTCCAGAGTTAATCCCGCCATTTTGGCTCAGCAACTGCTTAATGTTTTGAAGGGTTTTAATCCTTTTAACTTGTTAAAGCATACGCTTTAGTATCTAACAGAAATTACTGGCATGTTCTTGTTACCCTTGTGTGTTTTCACCTTAGTCTGCCATCAAGTCTGGCAAGAGCTGAATCAGACTAAGATGCATGTTCATCACCTGCAATTAGAAATTAAATCAGAGGCAGATCACAAAGCATAGGGCTTCCCCCTTTTTAAAAGAATTGAACATTTGCTCCAGACTGTGTAAGCCAATAAAAATCAGGACCACATAGAGCTCCTTCCACCTTGGGCAGAAGAATGTTACCGAATCTGCCTAGGAGTTTGGTCATAACACAATGATATGACCCTTCATGATCCCCACAGGACTGGTTAGTCAATGATAGGGAAGAAGCCTAGAGAGGGCCGACCTAAGACAGGCACAGTCGCAAGGGGTCCAAAGCAGAACACCACAGCTCTGTATTGAGCACTTTGCTCCGTCAGGAGGTGAAGAAGAAATTGTCACAAGTGAGGCCACAGGCAGAGCTTCAGTCCTGTTGCACACAGCTGGTTATGCTTATGCTTAATGCCATTGCCTATTAAAGAGTAAAAAGAGGGGAGATGTAGAGAGTAGACTGTTTTAGGCCTGGTTCTGCTAGATATCCCAAGGTGGAAGCCTTCACACATCATCAGAGCTAGAAGCAGATAACAGAAAACTGTAGCTGAGCTTTAGAACATTCTGAACTTCAAATATCCTGATAGCAGCAGAATAGCTAATGCCTATAGACTTCCTTCGCTTTGCAACACTGCCTCATTGTAACCCAGCCCTATAAAATAAATCAAGGAGTCAGAATCAGGGTCACTGATTCTCAAATAGAGAGCAGTGCCCCACCTGGCCCCCTCTTTTCCAGATGCATATTGTCTTTCTTTAGGTTCCTGTAGCCTCCACGCAGGGACGCTTTCAACCAAGTGTGAGGGTCACGGCAAGAATATTATCACTTTCTAACCTCATTAATCATATATGATAATTTCAGTTTCTCCACATCCTCACCAATAGGTAGTATCATTCAACTTTTGACATTTAGTCATTTTATATGTGTGTACCACTATATCATTGTAATTTTAATTTTCGTGTTCTTAATGTTGAGTACATTCTTTATACAACTGACTATATTTGTTTTCTTGTGACATGTATATATTCAAATCATATTTTATTAGGTTGTTTCTTCTATTATTAAATGGCATTGTCTTTAGGTATTTTATTTTATATTTTATTGCAATAACTTTGATTTTACACATTAAAAATAAACTCATGTGTAGGTTCCCCACATGTGCAGTTTCACCATTCCTAAGACATATGTCAATATGCCCTGCCCTCCACCAAATTACCAAGTGTTCCTCACTGTTGTCCAGTGGGCTTTACCACTATTTGCTCCCCTCCCCCCATTCCCACTTGGCAACCACAATTCTATTCCTAGTATCCAAGGGTTGGTTGTGTTACATCTATTCCTTTGTTTATATTCACATTCCACCTGTGAGTGAGATAATTTGGTGTATATCTTTCTTCTTTTGGCTTATTTTACTTAGAGTAAACCCCTCTAGTTCCATCCATGTTCATTCAACAACAGGAATTAATATCTTCTGCTGTGTAGATGTCTATTGTCACATCTTTATCCATTCATCAGACTTTGGGCACTTAAGTGTTTCCAGTTCTTAGCTATTGTGAATAGGGCCACAGTAAACATGGGGGTGCATAGGTCTCTGTAAATTAGTGTTTTTGTATCTTTTGGGCAAACACTCTGAAGTGGAATGGTGGAATCATATGAACTCTGCATCTTTAACAATTTGAAGAATCTCCATATTGTTTTGCATAGGGGTTACACCAATTTGCACTCCCACCAGCAGTGCAAAACTGTTCTCTTTCCTCCACATCCTTGCCAACATTTTCTGTTTCCAGACTACTGTATGATAGCCATTCTCTCCATATAACATTGTCATATAACATTGTTATTTTGATTTGTATTTTCATGATAGCCGGTAAGTAGGACCATCTTTTCATGTTCTTTTTGGCCATCTGTATATTCTCTTCAGAAAAATGTCTCCCTAATTCCTTTTCCCATTGTTTGAATGGATTGTCTGTTTTTCTGTTATTGAGTGTTATGAGTTCTTTGTGTATTTTGGATATTAAGGCCTTGTCAGGAATATGGAATACAAATATCTTCTCCCAGTTAGAGATTGTCTGTTTGTTTTGGTGATGTTTTCTTTCACTGTGAAGATTTTTATTTTGACACAGTCCCAGTTGTTTAGTTTTCTTTTTGTTTTCTTTGATTCTGGAGTTGAATCTCCAAACACCTCTCTAAAGCTGATGTCATGTAAAGTCTTTCTTTGTTGTCTTCCAAGAATTTTATGGTTTCTTGTCTTATGTGCAAATATCTAGTCAATTTTTAGTTAATTTTTGTGAATGGTGTTAGAGAGTGATCTAGTTTCATTCTTTTGCATGTGGCTCTTCCATTTTCCAACACCATTTATGAAGATACTTTCCTTTTTCCATTCTATGCTTTTGGGGCCTTTTCATAGCCTGTATGTAGTGGGTCAGCTTCTAGTGATTCATTTCTATTCTACTTATCTGTGCCTTCCAGTACCATAACATTTTGATCACTATTGTTTTCTAATGTAGCTCAATGTCTGGGAGTGTAATCCCTCCAGTTTCATTCTTTGTTTTTCTCTAATAATTGCCTTGGCTATTCAGGGTCTTTTGCTGTTCCATACAAATTTTAAGATTTTTTTTATACTTTCTGGAAATAAACCTGTGGGATTTTAATGTGGATTGCACTAAAACTGTATATTCTTTGGGTAAGATGACCATTTTAATAATGATGATTCTTCTCAACCATGAGCAGGACATATCTTTCCATCGCTTTGCTTCCTTCTTTAATTCTTTTAAAAAGGACAGAGTTTTCATTACACAAATCTTTCACTTCCTTTGTTAAATATATTCGAAGATACTTGATTCTTTCGGCTTATAGTCTAGCTGTGATTTTCATGATGTCATTTTCTTTTAGAGTGTTGTTTGTGTATAAGAATGTGATGATTTTTTTTGTGCAATGATTTTGAAGCCTGCGAATAATGATAGCTTTGCTTCCTCCTTTCCAACTTGAATTCCTTTTGTTTCCTTTTATTGCCTAATTGCTCTGGATAAGACCTCCAGTACAATGTTAAATAGCAGTGGTTAGAGCAGACAGCTTTGCCTTGTTTCTGATCTTAAAGAAATGCTTTCAAATTTTTGTCATTGACTTTTATGTTGGCTGTGGGTTTTTCAAATATGGCCTTTATTATGTTGAGGTATGTACCTTCTATTCTCATTTTATGGGAAGGTTTATCATAAATGGGTGTTGGACCTTGTAAAAAGCTTTCATGCATCTATTGACATGATCATGTGGTCTTTCTCCTTGCTCTTGTTGATAAGGTGCATGACATGAATATATTAACATATGTCAACCATCTTTGATCCCTGGGATAAATACCTCTTGGTCATGATGAGCTTTTTGATGCATTGTTTGATTAGGTTTCCTAATATTTTGTTGAGGATTTTACATCTATGTTCATTAGAGATAGTGATCTGTAATTTTCTTTCTTGGTGACATTTCTGTCAGCTTCTGGTATCAGTGTGATGTTAGTTTCCTAGAACGTGTTTGGAAGTGCTCCTTGTTCTTTAATATTTTGGAAGAATTTAAGAAGAATAGGTGTTAATTCTTCTCTGAAGCTTTGGTAAAACTCATTAGAAAATCCATCTAGTTTGGAGCTTTTTAATTTAAGGGAGATTTTTGACTACTTCTTCAATTTCGTTGCTTGTGATAGTTCTGTTTAAGTTTTACAGTTCCTCAGATTCAGTCTTGATAGGCTGTATTTTTTCTAAAAATATGTCTATTTCTTCCAGGTTGTCACTGTGTTGGCACAGAGCTATTTATAGTAGTCCATTTTGATGTTTTGTATTTCTGTGCTGCCTGTTTTAACTCCCCTCTCCTCCACTTTTTTTTTAACTGATACTAGTTGATAGTTTTCTGTCCTGTTCTTTCTGAGTTCAGCTAATGGTTTATCCATTTTCTTCAAAGAACCAGCTTTTGTATTTAGTGATCTTCTAGATTGTATTTTTGTTTTCTGTTTCATGTATTTCTGCTCAAATTTTGATTATTTGTTTTCTTCTGATTTTTTACTTTTATTGTTCTTTATCTAGTTGTTTTAAATGTGGGTTGTTTACTTCAACTTTTCATTTTTCTTTAGGTGGACCTGGATTGTGATTAGCTTCCCTCGTAGTACTGCTTTTGCTGCATCCCATAGATTCTAGTAGCTCATTTTTTCATTTTCATTTGTCTCTAAGTATTTCTTAAGTTTCTCTTTGATTTCCTTTTTCCTGAGTCATTCAGAAGCATATTGTTTCATCTCCAATTAATTTGGGGTCATCCAGCTTTCTTTTTATGGTTTATTTCTAGTTTTAAGTCACTGTGTCCAAGAAGATGCTAATATTCTTTCAATCTTTTTAAATTTGTTGAGAGATTTTTGTTTTCCAACATACGGTCTATCCTTGAGAATGTTCCATGCACACTGAGTAGAAAGTGAAATCTATGATCATTTGGATAAAGTGTTCAGTATATGTGTATTAGACCTAACTGTTCCAGATACTTTTTTAAAGCAGGTGTTTCCCTGTTAAGTTTCCACCTGATTGGTCTGACCATTGTTGTAAATGGGGCTTTGAAGTCTCCCACTATTATTGTATTGCTGTCAATGTCTTCTGTCAGATCTAATAATAGCTGCTTAATATATTTTGATGCTCCTTCATTTGGTGTATATATGTTAAGAACTGTTATGTCTTTTTGTTTGGTCGAAGATTTAATCATCATATAGTGTCATCTCTGTTTTTTTGTCATGCTTTTTAGTTGGCAGTCTGTTTTATCCAATGTAAGTACAGTTATTTCTGGGTTTGTTTTTGTTTTTGTTTTTGTTTTTTTGGTAGCTGCCTTTAGACTATAAGATTGTCTTCCAACCATTGACTTTGAGCCCATGTTTATCTTTTGAAGGAAGGTGGGCTTCCTGATCATGGCAGAAGGTTGGGTTATACTTTTTAATTCATTTGTCACTCAGTTGGTGAATTCAGCCTGTTAACATTTAGGGTGATTATTGATATGCAGCTACTAATTGTCAGGTTGTAATTTGCCTTCTGTATGTTGATCCAGACAATGCCTTTGTTCTTCTCTTTCTTTTCTTAGGTTTATTGGGTTTAGTTATGTTTTTAATGACTTCCATTTTTGTTTTCTTCTTTGCTTTTTCCCTAGAGATTATTTTTTTATGTTACTCTGAAGTTAGCATTAAAAATCTATGTTTTTATATTTTTATTTGAAAGCAGATTAGTCTTACACTCATACTAATCATCCACATTTTTATTCTCTTATACCTACTTTTTATATTTTCTATCTTACTGTTTTTAAGTGAGGTTTCTTTGTACTCTATAGAGTATCCTTTAATATTTTTTGCAGGACTGGTTTTGTGGTGATGAATTCCTTTATCATTTGTTTATCAGAAAATCTTTTTATCATTCCTTCATTTCTGAATGATAATCTCTCAGGATATATCATCCTAGGTTGAAAATTATTTTCTTGCAGCAATTTGAATACATCATGTCATTCCCTGTGGCCTATAGAGTTTTATTTGAGAAATCCGCCGACACACTTATGAGACTTCTTTGTATGTAACTCATTTTTCTCTGGCTGCTTTTAAGGTTGTCTTGTATTTTTGACATTTTGATAACAATGTGTCTAGGTGTGGCTTTGTTTGGATATCTTTTAGCTCTGTTTGGATTTCTTTTATTAACAACTCTTTCAGCTTCCTGAGTCTGAAGGTTTGCTTCTTTTTTCAGGTTTGGGACGTTCTCATCAATTATTTCTTCAAATATAGTTTCTGTACCCCTTTCTCTTCCTTCTCTTTCTGGGACCCCATGATGCTGATGTTGATCCTTTTTATATTATCCAGAGGTCTTGAATGCTGTCTTCATTTCTTAGCATTCTTTTATCTCTGCTGGTTTGCTTGAGTGAATTCTTCTGCCTTATCTTCTAGCTTGCTTATATTTTTGGAGACTTCATCCATTCTATAATTGAGTCTCTCTATTGAGTTCTTTAGTTCAACTGTTGTATTTTTAAATTCTCTGATATCTTGCTTCATTTCTTCCCTCTCTTTTATGTTGTTCTCTTTTACTTTCTCTATTGTTCTCTTGATTCCCATGAATGTGCTCATCACTATTATCCTAAATTTTGTCCTCAGGTAGTTTTCAGACGTCTGCTGTATTCAGATTTCCCGTTAGGTTTTGATTGGATACATAATTTCACATAAATTTATCTATGTCTTTGCTCTGTTTGGCATTCTCTTTATATTTCTGTGGGTTCAGTTTCCCTGCTGTGATGATGTTGTGGAGGGTGATAGCTTTGTTACTAGTCCACAGAGCAATCAGGCTGCAGTTCTGCCTTCAGCCACAGGGTGGTGCTAGTGGTTAGTATTGACATTTCCTCCCATCTGGGAGATAACCTTTTATTGCTGGGGGTAGTATATCCTGGCAGGTCCTGAGACTCCTGGGGTAAAATGGTGGTGGGAGGGAGTGAGGGTGGGGGAATTTCCCTACTTGCCTTTTAGTTAAGGTGGCACCAAGTGCAATTTCACCACACAGGTTCAGATGCTGGGACACTGGTTCTCTTTCCACCCTGCACCAGGACTGTCTCCCCCACCTCTGCATCTCCATCCTGATTAACGGGCTCTTTGCCCTTTTTGAGTGACTGTCCCACAGCTCCACCCCTCCACTGCAGCCTGAATCCCAAGTCCCATATCTACAGTTTAACTCTGTACGTTTTTGTTTACCCTTGTTGTCAGGAAGTTGTTCCATTTTTATAGCTTCTGCACCTGTTTTTGCTCACTGTTTATTTCTGGAGAATAGGTGGGTTCTCCCTACATGCTCTGTGGGGAGGATCTGAATCTCACCCCTACCAGGTCGCCATCTCCTCAGTCTTTATGTATTTTAAACACAAGTTCTTGTCAGGTAAATATAACAAGCATTTCTTTTTTTTAGAATTGTTGTTGCCTGCCTTTACATTTTTCGACGTTTTCTTTCTAAGATTGAAAGTTTTCATTTCCTTTTAAAAAATTTTATTGAAGGAACATCATATATGTTTAAAATGCTCATCACTGTTAACCAACATCCATATATAGTGCATTATATTTACTGTCACCATTCTAATTCATACCTCACCATGTAACTTAGCTCTTTTACAAAATTTTCCCACATCCTTCTCCCTTCTTTTCTGGTGACTATTAATTTGATTCTATAAACTAAAAGTCTTTTTGTTTTATTTGGTTCATTTGTTTGGTTCCTTTATATACCACATGAGTGACATTGCAAAATGTTTTTCTTTCTGACTCATCTCACTAACTGTAATTCCCTCTGGGTCCACCCATGTTTGCTCATTTTTTAAGAAAAAAAAAATTTAGAGCAATTTTAGATCACAGCAAAATTGAAGGGTAGGTACAGAGATTTCCCATATACCTCCAGTCTTCCTACAGGCATAATCTTATCCATTATCAACATTTCCACTAAAGTGATAAAATTGCAAGAGCAGATAGACCTACATAGACAGATGAGTATCACCCAAAGTCTATATTAAACCCAAAGTTTTACTAAGGTTTACTCATGGTGTTGTACACTCTATGGGTACATATACAGAAAATGAACAAATAGAACAAATCCATTGTCTTTACTCCTAAAATATGACTATGTTTATTCTGTGTCTGTTTTGCTTTTGATTTCTTTCCACTTGGGAAATTTAAAGTAAGTCTTACAGATTTAGGTAACCATTGTTTTTAATTAGGAGGAAAACTCATTAGGTTGCCTTATAATGTTCTTTTTGTAATTTTACTCTCTTGGATATAATGCATCTGCCCAAGGCATTGGTTGAAGTCAGATTTATTTATTAGCAACAAAACATTTTATAACTAGATGAGAACTTCAATATTTAACAGCCCTAATGGAGTCAGAGGTAATTCTAGAAAAAGTTATGTGTAGGACAGTTAGATTTGTAGCACTGATGAAGTTAGTATTTCTTCAGCATTATTTATTTCCAATTACCTTTCTGTTTTCCAACACCCCAAATGAGATTCCTAATTGCTTTGAATCATAGATCATGATGAGATTATAAATTTTTAAGTTGTTTACCTTCATTCTTTTATTAGTATCATTGTGGTAACCTAATAAAAACTGGCTTTGTAGAAGATAGACTAGGGTTAGAATCTTTACTCTGTCACTTACTACCCATATGAGATTGGAAAGTGAATATGGTCTACTCATTTTTTAAAAATTAACTCCTATATTATGGATGAGGATACAGGCACTAGATGAAATATGGTTATATGCTTGAATCCTTTGAGTTTATTAGAGATGTATAAAATACTAGTAATGTGTATGAATACAGTGAGTACTCAATAAATGGAAGATAATATTAATAAATATCTATGATATCTCTGCATAATATCAGAGGGACTAGCAAAGCATTGCTTATTTCCATAGCAACATTATTTCCTTTGCCAATAGGAAGGCAACTCAGGACACACTTATTAAGTTTCTATGTGCATCTTTGGAAAATTATACTTTTCTACATTACTGATGCCAACATAATAATTTACATACTTTTAAGAAAGAATGTTGCCCTAGTCTCCCTGTAAAGAATGCTTAGAAATCTTAGTATGAGATTATATTCCCTAAGATATAACCATGACTTATTTTTCTAATGAAACTAGAGATATTATTCAGCAGGGCTTTGTGCTTTAGCAGGTATGTCCACCACAGTGTAACCCATACGCATCCCAAGGACCACAGTTGCACAGTTGGTGACCAGGTGCCAGTAGGAATAACCAAGATGAGCAACTAAATAAAACAAATAAAGTGATCTTCTGTGACCCACATGGCTAGTTGAAAGGGTACCCAAGTGGAAGCTACAGGAGCCTAAAGAAAGACAGACAACATACATCTAGAAAAGCAGGGGCCAAGTGGGACACCACTCTCTGTTTGAGAGGCAGTGACCCAGATCCTGACTGCTTGATTTATTTTATAGAGCTGGGTTACAAAGAGGTATTGAGAATGTCGCAAAGCAAAGAAACACTGCAAACATGAGCTTGTTTAACTGCTGTCAGGAACATTTGAACATTTGAAGGTCGGACATTCTGAAGCTCAGCTGCAGTCTTCTGTTATCTGCTTCTAACTCTGCTATCACATGAGAACTTCTGCCTCAGGATATCTTACAGAGGCAGGCACAAAACAGTTCACTCCCTACAAAATCTATAATATATATGTATATGTATTACTTATATTATATGCATATATGTTGTATGTATCTATGGTGTTAAGTAACAGTGGGCAAAATAAATATTTTTAACTTTGTTTCTTTTCAATTTTCTCTAGATATGCATTTGTAGACACATGTAGTACTTATAACTTAGGAAGATCTTCTATTCAAATCTTTTCTCCAGACTTCTATTTTAGCTCTTGAGAGCTCTGGAGAGTCCTCTTCAATACTATACTTTTCCATGTAATAAAATAATAAGTTACAGCTCTGTCTGCATAACAAGTAGTAAAACTTTTTTGAAGAAAGCAAAAATACTTCAGAGCTATACAGCTCTACCAGATATTTATTTTATTGGAATTTAATCTGCCTTTTCTTCTGTGTGTGAGTCATTGTCTTTAGGAATAACTAAGAACAGATGTTTTGATACATTTTCTCAAATCCACACTGAGTGTACAATCACTTATAAATCTGCCCTACTGGAGTTGGTCTATGTAGGCACCTATAAGATTATGTTCTTTTGACAGTCAGACATATTTATCTAGCTCTTGCTTCTCTAGAGCAAGGTCCAAAGAGCATGTGGTATCTGCTCTAGGATTAGCATACATACCCAGAATCTCTAATTTCAATTGTATTGTTCTTTTATTTTTATTTATTCAACAAATATGCTGATGTTTTATGCCAATTTGCCTGACACTGGACATAGAACAGTTGTCAAACCAATACGATTATTTGTAGGTGATAAAGTCAGGGAAATAAGCAGGCATCAAAGGAGCAGGGCCTTATGAATTAGGATAAGACATTTTGACTTGTTTTCTGTCTGGAGAAAAGACATTACATGATTTTAAGCTGGTGAATTAATTGATGTGGTTTATGTTTAAGATCACTTTGGTTGTTGAATTCAGCATGAGTTTTGGGACGAGCTGGAGGAAGTGGGAAGGCTTAACGTCTTTCTAGGTCTCCCATGAATGTGAACACTTCTCACTCACGAAGTCCCAGGGCACTCCATGTTTAGAAAAACATGCTCTTAAACTGAGTGTAGGTATAGATCCTGGCCTCATGCTCACTAGCTATGTGACCTTCTGCAAACAAGGAATAACAATCTTGCTTTTCTCCAAGTGTTGTCATGAGAATTAGATGCTGATATATACAAAGCACCTCGAAGAGTCGGTGGCGCAGAGAAAACTTCAGTAAATATTAGCCTTAGAAAACAAAAACAAAAGCAACTTTATCCATAAAATTCACTGACTTCTTGTTTTCATTGTGTGGATTTTTTATTGTCTCACCACAGAAAAGACAATTCCCTTCAGCTTGATTATTCTCTTAAAATATTTAGCTACTCATTTGCGTAGTCTGAGAATGCTCTCTTGGCTTGAAAAATCATATGATTTGTTTGTGTCAGTCGTCTTATGCTTTACCAAAAGTTTTCCGATGTCTTAGCCCAATAAGTTCTCTGTTGCCAGAACCCCAGTAGGAAATCTATACTTAATCTTATGTGTTTAATATCAAGAATACAAAACCTGAGCCATCTTCTACAGCATTTACTCCTATTTTTAAAGTATCTGAAGCTTACTTTTTTTATTTTAATCATAGCATATTATCATATCCATTTTGTGCTGATAAGGAATTTATACCACCAGCTTCATTGCTGAGTTGCATCATTTATGTCATTATCTTTTTCCTATAGATTTTAAAACAACAACAAAATTCTAACTGCGTTCTTGGGTTTGGAATACTTTAAAGTCAGCCTCAGAGCATGGTAATGTATCATTAACTTCATTAGAGGTGAAATAATAACTACTACATATTTTTAAAATTGAAACCTGACAGAGTGAGTGCTCAGGGTAAATGTTTTATTTCATCATGAGGTAGTGGGATTGCTTTCGAAACTGAATCCAGATTTTGCTTTCCGTCTTTCAAAATATGCCTTCCCCTAACTTTTTTTTCTGAGAAAGGAATCTTGGCCGTGGGCTGTGACCCCCCCTGCCCCCCGGGGTTAATGGACCGCTGCTTTGTACGGGCACAGGGACATCAGTGTGTCGGAAAGTACAATGTGGGTGGAAGCAATCTGCAGAGTTTGAATGGTCAAATTACAGAGATGCTATCATTCTCATTCCTATTTTCAGAAGGATGACACAATTAATGTCCAATACTAATGTCCTCAGCTCTCAGTATTTTATGGTCCATGAATAATACCTCCTGGTCACAGGTGGTTCTGACACATGAAAACAGACCGGTGTTAGCTATACAGAGACTCAGAACAGTTTAAATTTTCAGGGATATGAGAGTTGTAGTGGAATTCTTTTCAGTCACAGTAGACATAGGACTTATACTCTCTTCTGTAAACAGAGTGAACCAATAACTTGTGATTAATAAATCATGATCTTTCAGCTCCTGTTTGTTGAGTTCCAACAACGTGCAAGGTCTGAGGCTGAGACTCTGCAGTGAATACATGAATGTCAACCATGTCTTCAAAGGACTTGCAGTTATTTTATAAGGGTCAAGAGAAGGAAGAACTTTGTGCTATGGTGGATAACAAAGCTACACAAGAACATGGTAGTAGATATGTGGATTTGGGAAAGGTAGACAGAAGATAACCTCTAACTCCAGAAATGATGAATGGTGTTTGTCAAATTGAAGGCTATTGATGGCATGGAATAAGGAATATGATTAAGTCACAAAAGACTGACAAGTATCCTTTGAGTTCTGTTCAATCAACCTTGCAAATGATGGCTCCTTTGAAAGTATACAAAGATGAAAAGAAAGTCAACTACGTAGGAGAGCTCACACAGGTGTGTCAATAAAAATATCTGGACGCCAGGTCATGCCTCGGTGAACAGCAGTTAGGTCAAGCCATATACCCCTGGGTTAGAGTCCCATTTCTGGAGAAAACAACCAGTGTGAACAACTAAATAAAAATAAAAATAAAAAATACGTCTTCCTCCTATCTTTTCCTGCTTGCCTGCTTCATTCCTACTTGTACCTTTCCTCTAAAAAAACAAAAAGTCAGGGCATCAAGAACTAAGAGACCAACAAATCAAATGATCAGTTGACTAAAAGTAACATCTCTAACTCTTTTTTATTTAATACTCTTAAAACACTTTTCAAAAAGTGACTGACAGGATAACTTATGTCTCCTTACATTTGGTCACCGATACTACTGGGAAATCCTCTTTGGTGAAGCAGCAAAGGCTAGAGTCCCATCCATTCAATGATAATGATAATAGTTTTCTGAAAAGAAAATATTAACTATATAGACAATACCCTGAAACAATACTTCATTTACACTAAAACTATTCAATAAGAGTCTAATATGTCAAGGTAGTATTTTAGACATTTGAGATATAGCAGTGAACATTAGGCAAAAGCCTCTACACTACATTTTTAATACAGATCAATAGATGAAAATCAAATATATGAATCAAATAAATGAAAGTCTTTGTTTATCAGGTATTAGCAAGTTTTCACTGATAAACTGAGGAGGAGCATAAGGCGTGCTTGGTTATATAAAGTAATGTGAAAAATAAAAATAAAATGGGCAGGAGGTCTTACTGAAAAGATGAATTTTTCAGGAAACAACTGAAAGAAGTAAAGAGATGGAGCCATAAGGATGGAGTCCTCAAGTGGTTATATGCTGGTAGAGCTGTTCTTGGTACAACAAGAAAGTCAGAGTAACGAAAGAGAGCTGAGAAGGATAAGTGATGAGGCTCAAGAGTAATAGGTCAGCAGAACATGCAGCAGTTGCAGGTCATTACAAGGAAACTCACTTCTATTCCCAGTTTAATGGCAAGCACTGGAGGATTTTAAACAAATGAAATACTTAGAGTTGATTCCATTGCAAAAAAATGTGACTGGATCATTTTGTAAAATAGATTATGAGGAAAATGGGAGGGAGGATCAAAACAGTGAAATCTCTAATGAGAAAATTATTAGAGTAATCTGGGTATGAGATGATTGTGGATTTACTAAGCATGGCAGCAGTGGAAGATACAAGAAGTTAGATTCTGAGTACAATCTGAAGGAAGTATCAGCAGAATTTCTTGATTGTATGTGCATGTGAGAGAAAGAGAGCAGCCCAGTACAATATCAAGAACTTTGCTCTGAATAACTTTATTAACAGCTTTGCCATTTTACAAAATGAATAAAATATTTGGAGGAACAGCTTTGGGAATGAAGACAAGAAGTTTTGTTACTGCCTGGACATCAATATGGAGAGGGCAAATAGCTTGGAGTCAAGAAAATATTCCTGGCTAGATAAATTTGGCAATCAAGAGATTAGCAATAGTTTTTAAGTCCCAATTTGTTAAGATATCCAAGATAATAATTCTAGACAGAAAAGAGAGCAAGTTCAAGGAGTGAGCTCTCAGTCTTCCAGTGTTTAAATATCTGGGTTTTATAACCCATAAATGAGTGAAAAAAAGTAAAAGATAGCTAATGAGGAAGAAAAGGCAATGGTGGAAATCAAGTAAAGAAAGTGTTTTTTTAAAGAGTATCAAATAATAAATCAAATATAACCAATATGTGAAATCAGGACTAAAAGGTGACCATCAAATATAAAAGCTGGAGATCATTGGTGACTTTAATGAATAATTTCAGTAGACAGTTGGGACAAAAGAGGTTGTCTCTTTTCTCTGACTGAGGTAGCTTAAAGAGAAAATAAAGATCTAGGAAGAGTGAGTATAGATAAATCTTTAGGAAGATTTTGTCATAAAGGGATCAGAAAAATATCAAAGTTGTTGAAAGGACATGTGCTATAAAGAAAGTTATTATAATTGTTTAACAATAAGTAAAATTACTGTTCATTTAAGCACTCCAACATGGAGGGGCGATAGAAGATGGGGAAGGCAGGTTAGTCACTGCAGTGATATCCTTCAACAGAGGAGAAGAGCTGGGTCTGATGCACTGAGGAGGTATTGGCATTCAAATGGAACACAGTCCATTTTTCCACAGTAACTGTAAAATAGAGTGTTTAGACATACACAAATATTTATAAGTGGGTAGTTGTGACGGGAGCTCACAGAAACTCTTTTCTGATAGTCTATACCATTTTTAGTAATTAGGAAGCAAGATCATCTGCTGAGATAAAAGTTGTTGGAGAGTTGAGAAGTGAGGAAAACAGTCAGAATATGGGATTTAGGAACAGAATCATGATGTCTTGGCCCTCAATGTTTCTTGAACCAATTTGACTGTATTGAATTTAATGTGTTTCTTAAAGGTCTTACAAAACAGTTAAACTGAAGATGAGAAATAATGTCAACTTGTCAATAAAATGAGAGTTATATATGTGTCATGCTCTCTTCTTTATAATATTTTACCTACACAGTGATTGGGTGGAAAAAACACTATTATCCCAAATTTAGCATAGAACTCTAGGAATATTAAGTAATTTGTTCACTGTCACCCACTAAGTAATACGACTATCAGCATTATGAAGTTATTAAACTATTTACTGAGTCTATCATTCCACAGGAATAACTTCGTCCCTTTGTGTGGCAGAAGTAACTTTATATGCATTTGTTATGTGACACATACTATGCATATTAACTTATAAATCTGTTATTACAAATGGAAAATGTTTGTAAAAAATTTGCAAAATAGAACCCTCAAGTTTGGCAAGTCAAAATTTCTACTAATAATGAAAACATACTAAAAAACAGGGAAAAAAGTTTTCAGTAAAAGCATGGAAAAATAGCATCCTGTTAAAATTATTCTTAGACATCAGTCCAGCAGTCCTAATTTATAACTAAAGCAATGAAGCCCAGAAAATAAATTATTTGCCAGAGGTAGTGGAGTTAGTTACAGGAGAACATAGAACTCCTGATTTTGAATCTAGTGTTCTTTTTAGTTCACTGAAAACATAATTAATGGGCTAAAATTAGCTTCTACAAAGAGAATTACAAGTTATTCTTGATTAATGTGTTCTTGGAGTACTTCTTAATGATGTTTTTTTAAGGTCAGAAAGAAAACGTTAATTTTTGTTCCATTATTTCTTTATGAATATTGGTCATTCCCATTACAATTGAATTAAATATTTTATTTATTCATTTTATTTTCTTTATTCACGCGTTTATTGCCCCTTTTCTTCAGATTTTTCATTACAAAATTCATGCAGCGGTAAGCGTTTTGCATTGGTAGGATGGGCTGTTTTTGGTTTCTGACTCAGAAAATATTATTTATCATCTGTCCTCCTTCCCCCTACTGCCAATTCATTTGCTCAGACTTTTAATTGCTATGAAATTTCTCTCCAATAACTGGCTAGAAGGAGAGAGGGAGAAGGATTGAGACAGAGAAAGAAGAACGGTTAGAAGGTCAAAACTAAGAAATATCTGAATCCAGAGAGATCAAAAGAAGAAAGCTGTCAAGCTCTGTACAAATTAGGGAGACCCCTAAGACAAATACTCCTTGTTGGCTTTTGGTAAAAAGTCAATCCTGTGGGGATAAAGAATGAAGACAAGTAGCTAAAGCCTTAAATCCCCTCATGGAAGTCAAGATGGGCATAGATTAGAGAGCTTCTATGAGTGGTTGCTTCACTAATTTGCAGCAGAGAAATAAAAGGGAACAGAACAGTCTCAAATTTGTCTAATGCTCTTTAAAATCTACTTTGTATTACATTTGGACTCTTCAGAGCCTCTTTGATCCTGAAATGTTTCATGATTCACTTTATTAAAGCTTTATATACTTTAATGATGATATTAATTTAAACATGGAAAGATGTGACCTGAAAGAGAGAACAAATTATAGAATTTATATTATAATATTGTGGTATTCCACACTAGCCAC
Source organism: Solenodon paradoxus (assembly GCA_004363575.1). Classification (NCBI taxonomy): domain Eukaryota; kingdom Metazoa; phylum Chordata; class Mammalia; order Eulipotyphla; family Solenodontidae; genus Solenodon; species Solenodon paradoxus. The sequence goes on along the minus strand of RJWH01001788.1, from coordinate 283,901 downwards.
TTGTTAGTTTAGAATTAAGGGGTAATATTTGCCGTTTGCTTTTTTTTTTTTTTTTTTTTTTTTCCAGAATGGTACAAGCAGGAATGAGGGAGAACATGCAGGCAAGAAGAGAGAAAAGGAAGAAGCAATCTATTTTTTTTTATTTAGTTTGAGTTATTCACATTGATTATTCTCCTTGGCCCCAGGTCTTGAACAAAGGGCCTTGGGATGTATGCGGTAAGGCCCCCAAGGTGTACTAGACCATTAGGCCACCAGGATGTGCCCATATTAACCAAGTTTGAGAGCATGATTGTAGAATAATTCTGAAAAAAAGATAAGCTGACTTTCCCCTCAGAAAAAGGAAAGGCACCAGTGTAAAATCAAATGAATACAGAACCAGATACAAACTTGTTTTCAGTCACTGCTTTCCTCTTACTTATCATGTGGCTTGTGTCAGTTACAGAATCCTTTCGCAATTTTTTGGAAGTTCTTGGTTGTTGCACTTGGCTTATCCATCGATAATGCCATATATCTATTTTTTAAAGCATGCTATTTGCCTGATAATTTGTCTGAGGATATCAGAAAAACGTTTAAGGCCTTTTAATTAACAGAACACTATAAATGAGAGTCCATGACTGCCATTTTTAAATCTCGTTTATTCTATTCTCTTTGATGCTGGCTATAATAAATACACACTCAATATCATTTCTACCACTCAATTAAAGTGCTATTTTCAGCTGTCACTATGAATGAAGTTGGAGTTTTCATTTGATATGTGTGTTTGTTGAAAGAGTAAATGCACTGCACACAACTAGAAAGAGTGGCAGAAATTCTACCAGTAGAGATGATAATTTTATAGTTGTTTCAATTGTATTAAATATTTCACTACAATGGTTATAGTTAGATAGTATTTTCATTCTTATTTTGGAAATTAGAAAACTGAGGCACAACAGAAATGATATATTCCCAAGGTTTACATGTAGGAATTGTACTGGGAACTGAACCCAGGTGGTATGGATTTGAATTTGTTATCTTATTTACTGTACTGTAAAACCTCTTTACAATTAAGGAGTAACATAAACATAGTTTACTTTTATTGGATGCTTATTACTACTGAGTATCTTTCCAAGTTTTTAAACATGTTAATATATTCATTTAATGAAAGGCAATAAGCAAATTATTGTTCTAGGCACTAAAGCTGTGAGCAAAACTGGAAAAAATTCCTATTCTCATGGAGCAACATTTTAAGGAGGAAATGTGAGTAATCAAAATATAAATGATAGATGAAGAAATGAATAAACAGAACTACAGTATTCCAGGTGGCATCTAATGCAAGACACAAGAAGTGTTTAGAGGTTTCAGGGAGGAAGTGAGAACCCTACTGTTCATAGAGTTCTTGGAGAAGACCTCACTGACATGATGACATTGAAGTAGAGACCTGTAAGAGGAAGTAACACATGTGATTGAAAGGAGACTATCCTAGGCAGAGGGAATAACAAGTTAATATCCTTGAAGCAGAATGTGTTTGGCAATGAGGAGGGTAGTAAGACAGAAAGTCAGAGATTATCAGACTGATTCATATAGACCTGGGAGGTTATTATAGGCCTTTCAATGCTACTCTCAAATGGGAAGCCTCTGAAAAACTTGAGCAGAAGAATCGCATACTATGTTGTATATTAATTACCGCATTCTGGATAATATATAGACAATACACTGTTAGAGATGAAAGAAAAACAGCAAGATATATTATGAGGCTTTTTAAATAAACTAGGCTAGAGATTATTTGCTTTATATCAGCACAGCAGCAGTAAATGTGATGAGAGATGGTCAGATTCCCTATGTCTTTTGATGATAGAACCAACTGGATTTGCTGATGGATGCGATGCAAGGGGGAGAAGAGAGGAATTGAGGATGATTCCTGAGTAACTGAAAGGACAGACATGCAATATTCTAAGATAGGAAAGACTAAATAACAGGTTTGAAAGGGAAGATCAAGTCTCTGTGCTTGTGATCAATTTACAGATGATATTTAAAACCACGAGAACTATTTTATTAGTGATGTATATAGAAAGGAGAATAGTTCCAAGAATTGAGTTCTGGGAATCTGGAGAGGGAAGAAGCAGTGACAATCCTGGAGGAAATCTGGTTTAATGATCTCTTCGAACAGTGGATGTGACCAGCAGTGTCAAATGCTGCTGAGTTCACATTAGTGAGGACTGAAAATCAACCACTAAATTTAAAAGGTGCAAATCGCCGATAACATTGACAAGATGTGTTTTGCTGTTTTGAGTGAGGGATAAAAAGTCTGATTGATTTCAAGTATAAATAAGGAGGGAGTATCTAGAAACAAAACTGTAGATTAATCTTGCAAGAAGTTTTCTTAAGTAAAAAATGGAGTAGTAGTTGGGTGGGGTGGAGAGCAATGTGAAAATTAAAATAATTTTTTAAAATTGTAAGGTGGTTGAACGTTTGTGTGTGTGTATATATATCTATATACATATATATGTATATAGATATAGATATACATGAATTGAGATAATACAGTAGAGAGAAAAAGAGAACAATGGACGGAATGATGATATTGAGAGGTCAGGAAGGATGGATTCCAATATACTAATGGTGGGTATACCTTACAGGCGAGGGTAGTTCCTCCACAGAAACCAGAGGTGACCAGTCTACATTGGCAAACAGTTTCAAATGAAGGTAGATGTAATCATGGAAAAAGACTTGTTTTTCTCCTGTTGGCTTTTTTTCTCAGTGAAATAGAATGGCAGGTGATAATCTGAGAATAAGGAAGAAGAGATAAAGAGATTTAGGGAGAGAAAGAGACTATAAAATAGTGAACTAAGATAATTGGGGAGTGAATAAACAAGAGAACGTAGGATTGCTTGTCACCACAGATTAATTTAATAGTCACATCATCCCTTTGGGATAGTTATTATTATACCCATTTTATAAATGATAAATCAGAAGTACAGATTTCTTTCATACTTTGCCCAAAGCCACAGAGTTCATAAGTAGCAGACGATTTACCTTTTGAGGTTTTAAAGCCAAATGTGTTTTAATTTTAATATTATTTTTAAAAATCTATTAGAATATTTTTAGCAGGCACGTGCATGATCAGATTTTAATTTTGGAAAGATCATACCAGAGTATAGTCAAAGAAAGTCTATGCTCACTTCATCTAGGATAATGTCAGAAAATCTGGAAACAGAAGCAGATGGGATTCTTTTAAAATCATATTTTGTGATGAATTGATTTTGAGAGCTATCAGTGATGAATACTGGGTTTGAAACTTGCAATGCTAAATGGATGCTGATATCCATGAATAACGAAGATAGAGAACAAACTGAGGAAGGAATCAGTTTACGTTTTATACCGATTGAGTTTGCAGAGACTTTGAGTCCTCCCAAAAAGATGTTGAGTAGAGAGTTGGTTCTAACAGCGTATGGCTCAGATGGCTTAAAATATAATATGTGAGGCATAGCATGAAGAAAATAATTAAAGCATAACTGAAGATGAAGAGAGGTCTAAAAATATAAAATGTGGGGCATAGTATTGAGATAATTATTAAACCATAACTGAAAATGAGATGGTTTTGGAATAAGCATACAGTTAGAGGAAAAGAGGGCATAAGATACCCTTTGGAGTTTGAAGAGCTCCAAAAATACAAAGATTAGCTAGAACAGGATATACCCACAGTTGCCAGAGAATTAGGAAGGATTTAAGTAAACAATGTGTCAATACTAAATGAAATATTTTGAAAAGGGTTGGGGTGGTGTATGGTCAACAAAGTCAAATGTTATTCAGAGGGCAAGCAAAATGAGTCAAAATGTCCATTGGATATCAATGGTGAAATTACTGGAGATGAAAGTCAACTGTATCATTAAAATAACAAAACTAGAGCCAGAGTAAAATGCATTAGGTTAAGTTGGAGGTAAGAAAATCATCACAAGAAATAGATAAATATTTTGAGTTTAACTAAAAAGGAGTTTGAAAAGAAATCATAGAGAGGTCTGGTGGGATATAGGACTGAATGTGTTTTTTTTAAAGGGTGAGATTTGAACATAAATACCAGATAAAAGCTTTTAGCAAACATAGATTGGTTCAGTTTATGAGATAATCTATAAAAGGATAATCTATAAAATGAACTAGGAGAGGTAGATAATATCAAGCACAAATAAGAGACTGTATTAGCAGAAGGCTATCTCTTCTAAGAGAACAAAGCAATGTAAATTTTATAGGTACTTCGTTCTTTTGCATAATAATGCTTTCTATTAATTTGAAAGGATTCTACATTATATGAGTATTTATCTTTACCACTTATTATAAATGCTTGCATATATTTCTGGAGTTTTTGTTTTTTAATTTAAATTCATTTGTAACTTATGGCATAGGTGCTTGAATATCTCTCTCTAGACGGTTTTATAAACATTTTTTTAGTTTCTACATGTGGTATTTGACATAAAAGATCTTCTTCAACCAAAGTTTATATAAACATCTTGTAATCATTTCTCTCTAAGATGTGTATGGTTTTGTTTTACTTTTGAGTTTTTAATATACCTGTCATCTTATTTATACTGAATATTAAGTAGGAATTTCTGCCCAAGGCACTTCCATTACCACTCTTTTACTTGCCCTCTCAATAACTGCAGTGGTTGATTTTAATTAGTACATGATGTTCACCCTCCAGGTTTTAGCTTGAAGCACCTCAGAAGTTGTGCAACATGATCAAGAAAAACTTCCTTGTGCTGAAACAAAACCCCCTATCTGTCTGCTGCCTTCTTCATCTTTGCTGTTGAAGCAAGGACACACCTTTTACCATGCACATGTGCTCCTCTTTTCCCAGAACCATTCAGAATGTTTTGTGAAAGTTTATTTTTGATGACTTTACTCATTTCCCAGATTAAAGGTATGTTTTAACCTTTTTATCATCATTCCACTATTATTCTATGAGGTAATGTATCTTGAATCACAAAGTTTATGTGGTAAATGGTAAAAGACATTAATGTATCTATTGATAATTTTACTAAGAACAGTGAGCAGGATTTGCACCTGATTGTGGCTAATCTTAAAAATATATGATTCTATGAAAAGTTATATCACTCTTAAATATTCTGAACTACAATGAAAAAAGGAGGGAGTAGATATTTCTGACTTATCTGCAATAAGGCAGACACGATGCTAGCCATCAGCCACTTTGGATATTAATATTTTTAAAATTCTTATAATCTCTACTTTACAGATTAGGGATTTGAGACTAATATCTACAGATATGAGAGATTAGATATGCTACTCATAGTCATACCGCCAATAACTTTTAAACATGGGTTCCAATTAGAGAAGATTCCAAAATCCTATGCTTTTCCCTCTATACTGCTCCATCATGAGAAGGGCTCACCTCAGATTACTACCAGTTTGGGAGGAAATATATGGAAGCATATATTTAGCTCTGATTAGAGAATACCTAAAATCCCTTTAACAAGTAAAAGACTTATTTATGCAAGTGGTACTTAAAATTCACACGTTCCCAGATAAAATCAGAAAATTACATTAAAAGTGCCCATTCCAGTGCAGGCTTTGATAGGCGACAGACTCCAGAGAAAGGCATGAGGGAAATAAGGTGAAAAAGGTGACAACTGAAGACCAGGTGAAAGGTGGAAGAAGTTAAGGACTCTGATTTCTTTATCTATTTTTCAATTTTGCTGATTTTTTTCCTAATTTGAGATCGTCGGTCTCAGCGACTTCCCTATCTGTAAGTGGGGATGCTCTTTCATAGCATTGACGTGTATGGCTGCAAACTGGCAGCAAGCGAAGGAGAAAAGTCTGCCGTACAACCACTGTGCGTGATTGTTAATGCCAGATGCATTTTCCCCCCTCTGTTTCCTTTTAGAAATGGTAATCCTTGGAGTGGAGGGTCAGGAAGTGGTTTATCCTAAAAGGCTTGCTGTGATACAGAAGGGAGATACTGGGCACACCCATGATTTTGCTGTACAGGTACACGTCTTCATTGATAATAACGAGCAGACTCAGTCTCCAATCAAAAGCAAACAAGAGAGGGGTTTCAATATTCCTAGAGTTTTCATTTAGTTTATGGCACATGCTTGGGGGGATTACAACTCCTTGACAAATTGCTCAGGTTTTAGGGGGTTCCATTTAAATAGTTCCAAATTATGTAAAGAGTCCCAGGAGCAGTTTTCCATGCTGATTTAAGGCAACCTCATTTGTCCTGAGTTAGTTCTGAGCATTTTGCTTTGCTCTGCTATTTAAGTCTATTTACCTTACAGATTCTGTGGCAAAGTTGAATAACTTGCACAGGAACACAAACACTATTTGGTCTCTTGGTTGGAAGGATGTAAAATCTTTAAAACACACAATATTTTATTTCAAAAGTAATAAATCTTTATTATCAAAAACATTTACTAGACATAATAGGAGCAAACTTCAAAATTAGGATATATTCAATTCCCATCATTAGAGAAGACATTCAGTAAATGCTTTTAAGATAGCTGTTAATAATAATTATAGTTATTAGTTATTTATTATTTACTAAAGTCTTAGGTTTTGATTTGACCCATAGTGCACTGACTGCCATTTTGCCCCAATACTCCTTGAGAAGGAATACTCCCAATGCAATAGTTTTTAATCCCTCACCATTAGAGAACCAACACTCCCAGTCTCTCACTTGTTAGATTTCTTAGTCAAAGTAAGAAATATTTGAACTTTCCTAATGGTTCCATTGAGGTCTTTTCCCCCTGGCTTTAAATGGTGGAAAACCAACTCTCCATCTTCTTTTTGGAACTAATATTTAATTATTTTTCTCCACTAATTCTACTTACAAATAGCTTTTTTCTTGATTTCTAACCCAGTTTTCAACTCAAATACTTTACTAGTTGAAAGTTGGTACTCAGTTAAGACAATTAAACCAGCTTCTTATCAACCTCTGTGCAAAAGTTGGTGTGTGTTTTGGGGTTGGGGGCATGACCTTCTGGTATGTAATATTTTAATACTGATCAAAATCCATGTTGAAAGTTCCATTAAATAAATATACAAGATGAGTTTGAACAGGCATAGAAAATACGTAAGATGAACTTGAAACATTTTGTAATACTGTAAAGTAAAAAGTTCTTAAACCGATCAAAAAACCCCCAATACATGCTAATGGGAGTACGTCAAATGATAATAGGGGCCAACCAAAAGAGCTCTCAATCTCCAAAAATGGAACAATTTGAGCAACTAAATCAATAACATATTTTTGATATCTAACATAAAGTGTGAATTTAACATTGGTGAGTCCTTTCTGACATAAATACATGTTTGAATAAACAAATAGGGGGGAACAAATCTCCCATACAGACGAATTTTAAAAATGGTGTAATGTTCCCCATCACAGGAGAGCAAAGATAACTCTCCACCCGTTAGATGTGCCTGCATGTATAAATTATCATGTTGTAAAATGAGACTCAATCATGCTTATTTGATTGAACACCTAGTTTCTTGTCTGTCAGTACTTTGTAATAAAGTTCTAATTTTGTTAAAACTTATTCATCAAAAAATTCCCAACTAATACATACCTCACATTCAACAAATGCAAAACTGTCCACCTTCCCCGCTCAAATTTTCACTTTTCAGAAGCTCCTCCTTCAGGTAGTGGTCAAACAAACTTGATAATTGAGGTAATTCTTGACTTCTGTTTTGCTTCCTTCTCAATCACTAAACCTTGTCAATTCTAGCATGTAACTATTTTTAAAATTATCTACCTAAATTGTTTATATTTGATCAATAGTCTTTTAAATGCTTTCCCTACTGACAATCATGATTCAGCTGATCTATATTCCTTAAGTAAGTCATCTAAAACACAAAACCTACTCTTGCATTTTTCTGCCAAAATCTAAATCTTTGACTTTTCTTCGATTTTAGGATAAGGACCAAATTCTCTTCAGCTTTTTACTAGGTTGTAGGTAATTTGATTCCTTCCAAATGAAAAGTCATTTGTCATTTCTATTCAACTTGCACTTGATTGTTCAACAATATTGAACTTCTCTCTTCTCTCTTCAAACATGTCAAGCTCCTTTCTACCTCAGAGAAAGTGTAGTTTCCTGCCCCCAACTTCATCCAATATCCCTGACATAGCTATTGCATTTCTCTTGTTATGTTGATTATAATACTTAATTATATTTGCTGAAATTGCTGGATTTTCTTCTTTGTTGGCCTGTGGACTCCATAAGGGCAGCGACCCCTAATTTTCACACCTTTGTATTTGTATGTTATCACCAAGTTTAAAATAATAGCTACTGAATAAATGAATGATTAGACAGACATTTGCAAGATACATGAATAACTGTGAACTTTAAATTGTAAATAATTCTTATGACTCATAAACAAATAAAATACCACAAACTAAAAAATCGTGAAAAAATTAAAAATCATATAATTACAAATAGCTAAATAAGGAAATAAATATTGCATATAAATAATAATTGTCATCAAAAATAACTTACGTTAAATTTTTTCACTTAAGATGCTTTTGCTAATGATTATATCTAAGGCAAGGAAACAAGAGACATAAATTACTGGTAAAATACTAAATTTGTACTTTCTTTAGCATAAGCTATAGTATTTACTAAAAACTTTACATTTTTTCCATGTCATTTACAGTGAAATAATTCCAAATGTGGGTAATTTCCTACATATATTTCCTTTTTAAAATTGATTTATTGAAGGAATATTGCATTTCAGCATAACTAGGTTTAAGGTATATATGATAGCAAATTCATATCTGTATATAATACAGTAAGTTTATCACTATCTCTTTTTTTCCTTCTTTTCCTTCACTAAATCTTAAGTAAATTCACACTATGTATCTTTACCATAAAATACAGACTGTGAAACATTTATTGGGGTAGTATTATAGTAATGGCAACGATTTATTTTTATATGTCAAAGTGCACTATAAAACAGCATCACAAAAGTGCTAAAAATACATGAATTTCATCGTTGGGTGACTGCAAGCACACTGAGCAGCATTCACATCTCTACATGAGGTGTGAGTATTTTTAATTTGATTTAATTTTGTTCTGCTCTGTTCTATATTTTATATATGAAATCTCATTTTATTTTAACTAGAAAGAATATCTACCTAAATGTTAATTAAAAATAATCTTAAATCAAAATCCTTCATATATTTGTTCTCTTAAAATTTATCAGCAATTTAAACTTTGCCTGATAAAAGTTCTGCTAGACAGACTGGAAAATATCTGTAATTTTTCTCCACATATTCACAACCCACTCTAAACACACTAAACGGGAAAATATTTAAGTCATATCATAATATTATTTTTCAGGAAACTTATGAAGATGAAATACTATATGAAATAAGGATGGCTAGAAAAACCTTAATACTTCACCTCTTAAAATCAAGGTAGGCTCTATTATGATTCAATACTTTATAGATTTAGTTGTCTAGAATATCCCAATTTTCACAAAAATTAACAGTGAATTACTCAAGTCATTGTTTCATAAATCTGAATTTTCACCTTTCTAAGTTCATCTTATTAAATAGTTTGACAACAATTATAGATGCTGTTTCTCAGTTCCTAAATTATTCCCACTTTGTATACTTGGAGTTATTTAAGCTCTATATATGCATGCTAGAAAGAGGGCTAATGCATTACTATTTTGTGAATCAGTAGAACAAAACATTTGAAAACTGGTTTTTAAAGAAACCACTAAATTATTTTAAATAGCTATCAAACAACTGAGAATTTGCCTCATCTAGTTACCTTGTGTAAATAGTTCTAATGTCCTTAACCTTCTTTATTAGCCTCTTCACTTTTGTTGTTATTATTGACTTTCCATTGATTTCCTTTATACCATTTCTACACACATTAGCTCAACACATGCAAAACAGTTTAATCTGATATTGGCATCTCTGATAGACAACTCTGCCCTGATTTCCTTATCTCCAATTTCAACCTTTGAGTTATACTTAATTACAACCTTGTTGATTGTCCTTTCTCTTAGTAAGAGTTCACATTTTCCTGATTCTTCATATTTTGAGTAAACTTGGATTGGGTACTGGACAATTTAAATGTAATGTTTTAGGGACTCTTGATTCTGCTATGTTCCTCTGAAGAGTTTTGATGTTTTTATTTTATCAGGTAATTAACTTTGCTAGACTTAAACTGTAAACTCTGTGTTTTAAGTGGCAGCTCAAATTTCTGTTCAGTTTTTTTTTAATTGTTTCCTCATGTGCCTTGGTTAATTCAGAGCTTGAGACTGAGCTTGTTTATAGAAATTAAAATTTCATTCTGTTTCATTTATTTCCACAATTATCATATATGTTCTTGTGATTGTGATTACTTTCTTCTGGCTTTTGAAATAAAAACAAAACTGTAGTTTTCTAGCAGAGTTTTAGTCATTTTCTGTGGTGAAGATTTTACTCCTGATCTCAGGACAAAGTTGTAGAAATGGAAAACTCAACCCAAACTGTGTCTCTTTCCTTGGTATTAAAATTTATTCAGAATTTGCCTGCCTTTTCTCAATACTCAGAGCCTCAAGGTAGTTACTTCTTGTTTTTTGTCCATAATTGAGTTGCTATCTTCATTTAGCAACAGTGAAACTCTTCATTTAGTCCATTTGCAAGATTAGTTCAGCATTTATTTATTAATAAGTATTTTTAATATGCTAAGGAACTATAGAGGCAAACATAAAAATAAAATATCTCTTTTCGCTAAAGGACCTTGCAGGTAATCTTGAAACTAGACAAGATAAATGTTAGGGGTAGGCAAATAAAAGTTGGTAGACCAATTTGGTATTGCCTTCTATTTATGTATGTCCCTCAAGATTGAAATATTTTTGAAATCTTGAAATATTTGGAGCAAAATAAAACTAAGAAAAACTTAAGCTATAGCAATTCTACATAGTAAAAACAGTTTAATATCTTGGTCTATACATAAAGCTTTACTAAGCTTCATAAATGTACAAAAAAAACAAAATAAACTTGGAAATAGAAATTTGGGGAGATAAAATATGCACACAACAAAGATTCTCAAAATCCGGTAGAGTCAGGAAATGTGATTTAAGTTAATTTAGGAAGCAATTCTGGAGGTTTAAGTGTTAGGTATGGGGATGAAAAATAGGGATAATCCAAAAGAATAAGAGAAATACTGGCAAAAATAGTTTATAGTTTGATATTCTCTATTGAGAGACTTTTGAACTCTGCATTATAACAATTTTCCTTTCATTAAACAATCTATTATCATGCTTAATTCTGCATCATCAAAGTCATTACTAAAAATCATTCTTAGACCAGTAATTTCATGACCAAACGGCACTTTTTAAACTATATAATTATTATTTTGTTGTTAGTGATTATTTATTATTGCTAGTTTTTACTCTATATCACGTTTCACTATTCACATACAATGTTTAATTTGAGGGAAACATAAATATTCAATTTTCATTTCATTAGTCCAGATTAAGTGAAACCTACCAATGATTAAAATACTATGTGTTGACGTATTGTGATTATGCAATATGTATATATTTAAACATTTTTAAATTTCAGCAAGTATAACTTATGGTTTTGTACTGGACCAGTATAATATTAAACAATAATAAATAATGAAATTTTAAGAGATAAAATATTCTATCACATATCTTTAAATTGCTATATTTTGATTTATAAATAATAGTATGAATTTCCAAGTCTAGAGAAATAGAGTAGATATATTTTCTCTGTTCCTCCTACTAAGTTTAACTAAAACCTCTGGACTTTGCATATATAAAACAAATATTAGAATCCTGACAGGTGGAGAAAAAAAGGAAGACCAGTTCAGGACTTTGTTATGATAGACACAGTGGTAGTTTCTTAGGTTTCTTTTTAGCTTAATATATCCAAATACAGAGAAATCAGCAACCTGGAAATGCCAAGGATAACAGACCAAAAAAAAAAGTGCATTAGAAACCCTGCTCTCTATAAAACTTGAGGAAGAAACAAGCTAAAAAAACAGAGCATTTTTAGATAAAAGATCTTCTACTCTAACAGACATCATGAAAAAATATTGTGTCTCCCTTGTATTATGGCCAACAAAAGAATCATGGAGAGATAAATTACTATGCTTTTCAAGCTAAAAAAAAAAATCACCCTTAACAGCACCTTTCCCATGTAGTAATGTCAGAGACTAAACAGGGAGCTAGTACTTTCATCTACCTCAGTGGTAACAAGGTCCCATTCTCCCCACTGTAGTGTGAAGGAAGACTGTGGAAGGTTGAATGGCATCCTTAACAAGCAAAATGGCATTCTCAAATGCTCCTTTTTGGGTTAATGTCAGAAAAGGCCTAGAGAAAAGTCAGTAAGATCATTCTTCACATTGGTAGTAGAACACGGATAAAGAATCCCTCTCCTTATTAGCCAAGGAGACTTCAGCAAAAGCCTAACTTGAAGACAGAATTTCACCACCCAAGTAATAACAAGGAACTTATGTAGGTCAAGGTGAGATTCTGGACTTCTTCCACTTGACACTAGTGACATGCACTATAATTTCACCCACTAGACTGATATCACAGAAAGTATGCTAAAACACATGATTTAAATAAATTCTTGGTCCTTATGATCTAATACCAAAATATTCCAAGTTTTACCTGAAAAATCACTTTTCATACCAAGAAAGAGAAATATCTTAATCTAAAAGAGAAAAAGCAATTAGTAACTGCCAACATTGAGATGAAACAGATATTATAATTCTTATAAGATTTTAAAGGAGCCATCTTTTGTTCAACTGAAACAAATGTAAAACAGAATGTCTCAGGAATTTAATACAAAATCTCAAAAAAATAAATACATACCAAAGAAACAAAGGGAAATATTAGAAATAAAAAGTAAGATATTCAAAGAAGAAATTCTCAGTGGACATACTCAGTATCAAAATGGAGAAGATAGTAGATTATAGAACAAGAGAAATTACAGAATTTGAATAACAGAAAAAATGACTAAGACTCTCTAGATGGACACCAGTCACACTGTTACCCAACATTAGTGCCCAAGTGAGCTAGTGTGAGAGGACTCAGCGTTGACCCTTACCTTTTATTCTAGAAAATTCCAACATCTTTAAAACCCACTGAAGACCCTTGAGGACAGCAGAGCAGTCACCACATAGGAAGAAATCAGAAGACAAAGAAAGTCACAATCAAATGCCTAAAGGCAAATTAAAGACTTTAGAAAAGAAGAGAGAGATCAAAAGGACTACTATGTTTAAAGTATTGAGACTATAAAGCCCTAAAGAAATGCTTACAGAAAAGAGATAGAATCAATGAATTCAATATAAAAATGAAAAGTTCCAAAAACAGACTCAATCCTTCAGAAAAATGAATCTTGGAAATTGAAGAGAAGATCACAGAACCTCATGGAAGAAGAGAGAAAAAAAAATAAATGAAGGAAATGAGGAAATGAAGAACTCCTGGGAGAAATATAAGATTTCATGAGAAGACAAATATAAGAAAAAATATATATGCTTGAAGGAGAGGTGAGGGGAAAAGGAACAGAAAATTCCTTAATGAAGTAATAGCAAAGAACTTCCCACATGTGACAAACTGCAATCATCAAGCTCTCTAAGATGATATGCACACTGAAATTTCTAAATGTAAAAAGATCTACCAAAGACACATCACTGTAAAACTAACAAAAGTCGATGATAAAGAAAAATTACACGAGACTGCTAGAGAAAAGAACTATAAGCTACAAAGATAACACCCATCAGGTTAGTATCAGACTTTGCAGAAGAAACCCTCCAGGGTTGGGGAGATTGCAATTTCATATTCAAAACAGTAAAAGACAAAAACTACCAGCCAAGAATACTTTATTCTGAAAATTTGTTATTCGGAAGAGATTGAACAATAATTCTCCAATAATAAGCAAAAATAAATGGATTTACTCACCACCAAACTGCTATTTAAGAAATGATAAAGGGGTTCTATTGCAGAGAAAGAAATGTCACCAAATTCTGAGAATGGTGATACACAGTAAAACAAAATAAGAAGCACAGAACCAATAGAAGAAAAAGAAACTCTAAAGAGAGATGAAAAAATGGAATCTGTAGGGATATATAAAAATAAAAGTGTCAGCTAATAGAAGACCATCATAGAGCAGTAAACAGAGAGATAATGGTAGACACAAAACCAAATCCCAAAGAGATACATAGCAGGAAAAAAAGATGAAACTGAAATAATCAATAATAAATACCATACAGAGAAAAAAAAAGAATAATAACAAATGGGAAAAAAAAGCAACAGAGACAGAAAATAAAGGCTCAAATGACAGCAATAAAGCTCTACATACCAATTATCACCCTAAATGTGAACAGACTGAAATCACTAATCAAAATACACAGAGTAATTGGATGGATGAAAAACAGAATCCATCAATAATATGCCTACAAGAAACCCACATGAGATCCAATAATAAACATAGGTTGAAAGTAGATTACTATAGAAAAATACATCAAAGTCTCAGGTTTAAAAAAAAATCAGGAACTATAGTACTAATATCACACAAGATAGACTTTCACTTAAAATGATTAACATGAACCCAAAATGGACACTACATAATGGTTAAGGCGTTGATCCATCAAGAAAATATAGCTGTCAATATATACATACCTAATGCAAGACTGCCTAAATATATAATACAAATACTAACAGGCCTAAAGGGAAACATTGACATCAACAGTAGTAATAGTAGACTACAATACCCCCACTTTATCAATAGATAGATCAAACTGGTAGAAAATCAACAAAAGAATGAAGACCCTAAATAAAGCAAACAATCATATGAAACTAAGAAACATATATAGAGTGTTATATCCCAACCATACAACGAATGGAATATCCATTCTTGTCAAGTGTGCATGGAATGTCCTCAAAGATTGACCATGTCCTGGGACACAAAACAAGTCTGAATAAATCTAGCAAAATTGAAATTGAGGAAACATCTTCTACAATCATAAAATTAAAAATTAACCAGAAGAACAAAAGGGTGTGTACCAGAAAAATGTAGAGATAAAGCAACACGCTTCTGAAAAATTCCTGTGTTATTAAGTATAAAATTAAAAATTATCTAGAAATAAGTGAAAATGAAGAGATACCAGAAATATAGCATGTGACAAAAGCAGTTCTGAGAAGAAAGAGTATAGCCATAAAATGCACACCAATAACCAAGAGATAGCCCAAGCTAAATATCTAACCACGTACCTGGCGAAACTAGGAAATGAAAAATAAAGCCAAAAACCAGTAGAAGAAGGAATTAATAAAATTAGAGTAAAAATAAATGAAATTGAAATCCTAATACCATCCCAAATATCAACGAACTTAAGCTCAATGATCTTATTCATTGAAAAAATAAATAATATTGCAACACCTTATCCACATTCAAAGGAAAAAAGAGATAAAGCTCTAATAACAAGAATTGGAAATGAAATAAGTGAGATTAAAGTGAACATTGCAGGTAGACAAAAGGATCATGAGAATCTATTACAAGTATCAATATGTCAACAGATTTATAAATTATGAAGATATGTACAGATTTTTAGAAATCTGCCACCTCCCAAGCCTAAACCACAAACACAGGATGACTTGAACAGACCAACTCCAGGTGTTGAATTTGAAACAAGAGCTAGAATTTACTAGAGATTTTACAAAACATTTAAAGAAGAGCTAGTCCCCATCTTTCTTAAAAATCTTCAAAAAAATGGGGAAGAAAGGAAAACTTTAAATACATTCTATGAGGCTTGCATTACTCTGATCCCAAAATTAGACAAAGAAAACACCAAAAAAGAAAATTTCAGACCAATATCAATGAATATAGATGAAAAAAATTTCAACAAGATTGTGACAAGCTAAATTTAACACCACATTGAAAGAGATTGGATGCATAATCAAATGTAATTAATTGGATGAAAGGATAGTTCAACATATACTAATCAATGATGTAATTCACTACATCAGCAAAGTGAAATTAAAAAAAAATCATATGATCACAACAACAGATGCAAAAAAAGCATTTGACAAAATTCAGCACAAATTCTGGGTTTAAAAAAAAATCCCTCATTTACTTCAAAATAGAAGGCACATACTTCAACCTGATAAAAGTAATATATGCCATACTCACACCATACTCAATGGTGAAAAAAATTATTTTCCACTAAGATCTGGATTCCACTAAGGATGCCATTGATCATCAGTGAAATTCAATATAGTTCTGGAAGCCTCAGTAAGATTAATGAGCATTCCACATTCCACATTCAAAAAGGAGAAATAAAACTACCAATATTTGTAGTTGAGGTGATTTCTTACCTAAAAACTCCATAAGATTCAACCAAAACACTACTATAAACAGTCAATGAGTACATCAAGGTGGCAGAAAATAAACCTCATACACAAAAATCCATAGTATATCTGTATGCAAACAATACAGTAGAGAAAAAAAGAAATTAAGAAAGAAAATCCCATTCAAAATAGCACTTAAAAAGATAAAATATATGCCATAAAACAACACAGAAGGTGAAATTATTCTACAATAAAAACTACAAGACTTTTAGAAAATAGAAGACACAAAGAAATGCAAGAACATACTATGCTTAACAAGTGGAAAAATTAACTCACTAAAAATGACTATTCTACCCAATGCAATAGGCAGATTAACTCTAATTTCCATAGCAATTTTAGGTATAGCCTTCAAGGAAATTGAACAAAAATTTTGAAGTTTGTATGGAACCACAAAAGGCTTTGAATACTCAAAGTTATCCTCAGGATAAATAAAAACAGTGGAGGAATCACGCTCCCTGACTTCAGACTATACTGGAATTCTATACTCATCAAAACAGTATGGTATTTGTATAAAAATAGACACATCCCAGTGGAATAGAATCAAGAGCCTAGAAATAAAGTCACACCTATATAGGCAGATAATCTACGACAAGGGAGCCAAGAGCCACGATGGAGGAAAGAAAGTATTTAACAAATTGAGCTGGCAAAACTGGACCTGCCGAAAAAAATTAAACAAGATTAGTCATAAACACCATATACAACAGTTAATTCAAAATCAATCAAAGCATGGATCTAAGACCTGAAGTCATAAAATATGTAAGGGAAAATGTAGGAAAAATGCTCCGTGACATCAGCCTCGAAGATGTCTAGGAAAGTAACACCTATGGAAAAAGAAGCTAAAGCAAAGCTAAACAATTGAGACTTCTTCTAAAATAAATCTTTTGTACAGCTAAATATGTCACCACTAAAACAAAAAGGATACCCACGGAATGGGAGAAAATATTCACACAACATGTATTAGACAAGCACGTAAACTCCAAAATTTGTAAAGAGCTCATACACCTTAACAACAAAAAAATCAAATGACCTACTTAATAAGTGGGCAGAAGTATTGAATAGACAAGTATCTCACACACACTGGCCTATAGACACATGAAAAAAAATGTTCTGTATCACTCATCATCAGAAAAATAAAAAACATGAGATATCACCCCTCACCAATGAGAATGACATATCAAAAAGTCTTAAAACAGCAAATATTGGAGAGGGTGTGAAGGAAAAATAAATCTATATTGGTAGTGGGGATGTAAATCAGTGCAATCTCTTTGGAAAACAATATGGAGATTTCATAATAAATTAAAGATGGATCTACCATTTGATCCAGCAATCACACTTAAGAGACCTATGTCCAAAGACTGTGAAAACTCTAATCTGAAAAATTCTTCTTCACCCCTCTGTTTATAGAAATTCCTAACAAATCACAGCAGTCAAAGCATAGAAATATCTTTAATGCCTATTAACAGATGACAGAATAAAAAAGTGGTTTTATACATATATGTATATCCATATATTCCATGGAATTGTATGAAACTGAACACAGAAGAGACAAAATTGTTTCCTTTGCAACAAACTGGATGGAATTGGAAGGGGTCATTTTATGATTTTACGCAAAATAAGCTAGAAAGAAAAAGAGAAGCACATGATGGTTTCACTAATATGTGGAATATAAAGAAACAAAACAAATAGATAAACTCCAACAAAAT
The DNA here is from genome assembly GCA_004363575.1 of Solenodon paradoxus. NCBI lineage: Eukaryota > Metazoa > Chordata > Mammalia > Eulipotyphla > Solenodontidae > Solenodon > Solenodon paradoxus. Next base: position 265,836 of record RJWH01001788.1, on the reverse strand, counting down.
TCTCAGAACTCAAAGACTGGCTATCAGGGGGACGGGGAGGAGGAAGTAGGGAACTGAATGGCGGTAAAGATCACTAGAACCCTGATGGTGTGGTGTCAAAAACACAGACTGAGGTGTGATTCCAATATCCTAAAATGCATACAGTAATATAACAAAAAATAATAAAAGTATTATAAAGATTAAAAATTCCAGAATTAATTTTATAGCCTGCCACGTGATTATATTTGCTGATTACTTCCCATAGGTATTTTGGCAGAATTTTTAAGTTTTACAAACTATATAATCATATCATCTGAAAATAGTGATAGTTTTACCTCCTCCCATCCTATTTGGATTCCTTTGATTTTTTTGTGTTGCCTAATTGCTCTGGCTAAGACTTCTAGTATGATGTTAAATCGCGGTAATTAGAGTGGACAGACTCCTTGTTCATGATCTTAGAGGAAACACTTTCAATTTTCCACTGTTGAGTATTATATTGGCTGTGAGTTTTTCATATATGACCTTTATTATGTTGAGGTATGCACCTTCTATACTCATCATATTCAGGATTTTTATCAAAAATGGGTGTTGAATCTTATAAAGAGCATTCTCTACATCAATTGATATGATCATGCGAATTTTTTTCTTACATTAATAGATATACACATGCTGAACCCTCCTTGAATGCCTGAGATAAATCCTGCTTTGTCATAACGAACTACCCCTTTCTGACATACTGTGGATTCAGTTTGCTAATATTTGCTGAGCATTTTTGGATCTCTGTTCATTAAGTGATACTGAGCAATGATTTTCTTTCTTGGTGACATCCCTGTCAGCTGTTGGTATCAATGTGCTGTTACCCTCATAAAAAGTTTTGGGGAGTGTTCTCTGTTCTTCAATATTCTAAGAGTTTGAAGTATTATATAGGTATTATTACAGGTATTATTTCTTCTCTGAAGTTTTGGTAAAACTCACTAGTAAAACCATACAGTCCTGGGTTTTTATATTTAGGACTTATTACATCTTCAATTTCCTTGATTGTGTTAGTTTTATTCAGGTTTTCTAATTCTTCTTGATCCCATCTTGGTAAAGTGTATATATCTAAAAATCTACCCATGTCCTTGAGGTTGTCCAATTTATTGACATAGAGCTGTTTATAGTAGTCTAGCATGCTATTTTGTATTTGTGGTACATGTTGTACCATTTCCTCTGATTCTAGTTATTTCTGATTCTTATTCTAGTTATGAGATTTTTTTTTCTCATGTGTCTAGTCAATGATTTGTCAATTTTGTTTATTTTTCAAAGAACTAACTTTTGACCTCATTGATCTTCTGAATTGTCATTTTTGTTTTCCATTTCATTTATTTATTCTTGAAGATTTATAATTTCCCTTCTACTGGTTTTGTATTCAATTGCTCTTATGATATATATGTTTTTTTATTTATGTGATATCTGCTGTAACTTCTTCCCTTTCATTTATGATTCTAGTTATGAAATTTTTCTCTTTTTTCCTTTGTAGGTCTGGACAAAGGTTTGTTAATTTTGTTTATTTTTTTCAAAGAATCAGCTTTTGTATTCATTGATCTGGATTGTCTTTGTTTTTCATTTCATTTATTTCTATTCAAATTTTCATTATTTCCTTTCTTCTGCTGATTTTTGGCTTCATTCATTCTTCTTTCTCTAATTGCTTTAAGTGTAGGGTTAGAGTCTTTATTTGTAATTTTTCTTGTTTCTTTTGGTGGAATTGGGTTGAAATAATTTCCCTCTTAGTACTGCTTTTGCTGCATCCAATAAAGCCTGGCAGATTGTGTCTTAATTTTCATTTGTCTCTAAGTAGTACTTAAATTTTCTTTGATTTCCTCTTTTAATCAAGAATAATTCAGAAACAATAGTCTCAGATTCATTTGGAGTTTTCCATTTTTTGTTGGTTTATTTCTAAATTTAAGCCATTTGGTCAAAAACATGCTTGGTATGATATCAATCTATATATATTTGTTGAGATATGTTTCTTGTTTTTACATATAATCTATCCTTGAGAATATCCCATGTGCACTTGAGAAAAGTGTGAACTCTATAATCATTGGATGAATTGTTTGGTATATGTCTGTTAGAGCAGTATGTTCCAGTTGGTTATTTAAAGTTATTTATCTGTTAATTTTATCCCTGGTTGATCTGTCCATTGTTGTAAATGGAGTGTTGGAGTCTCTTACTATTATTGTATTTTAATTTTTTTCTCTAGTTAATTATGATAATACTTTAAGTGTTTCAATGCTTCTTCAGTTGGTGCATACATGGTAATAAGCATTATGTAGTCTCACTAGATGAACCACTTAATCATTATATAATGTACATATCTATCTTTTATTATCTTCTTTATTTGAAAATCTATTTACCTGAGGTAAATTTAGCTGCTTTTTTTTGGGGTTGCATTTTGATGGAATTTTCTTCCAAACATTGACTTTGAGTCTGTGTCTTTTGAAAGAAGGTGTGTTTCCTGAGTGTAGTAGAAGGTTAGGATGTGCTTGTTAATCCATATGGTCACTACCTTTTGATAGGTGATTTCAGTTCATTAATATTTAGGATGATTATTGATATGTAACTGGATATTAACATTTTGTTCATTTTTTTTGCTCTTTTTTGCTCTTCTCTTTCTCAGGTCGATTGAATACAGTTATGTTGTGATTGGTTTCCCTTTTTTTTCCGTTTTTGCTTTTTACATGGAGATGCATTTTGAGGTTACCCTGAGGTTTAAATTAAGAATTATCTGTTTATTTCCTATTTTTATTTGAAAGCAAATTAGTCAAGTTCATTCTAACTGTCCACATTTTTACTCTCCTCTCCTCCCTGTTTTTTATATTTTTTTGTCTTGCTATTTTTAAGCGGGGTTTCTTTATACTTTATAGGGCTTCCTTCAGTCTTTTATAGAGCTGGGTTTTGTGGAGATGAATTCCTTTAATATTTACTTATCTGAATTGATATTTATCATTTCTTCAATTCTAAGTGATAATCTAGCAGAGTAGCATATCTATGGTGGAAATCCCTTTCATTCAGCATTGAATACATTATGCCATTCCCTTTTGTTCTATAGAGTTTCAGGTAAGAAATCTGCTGACAAACTTATGGTAGTCATTTTTATGTGACTCATTTTCCTCTAGCTGCTTTTAAGATTCTCTCTTTATCTTATATATTTGACATTTTAATGACAATGTGTCTTAGCATAGGTCTGTTTGGGTTTATTTTGTTTGGAACTCTTTGAACTTCCTGAGTCTGGAATCCAGCTTCATTCCTAAGGTTATGGAAATTCTCAGCTATAATCTCTTCACATGCAGTTCTGCCAACTTTTCTCTCTCTTATTCTGGTGCCCATATGGTATTAATGCTGTTCCTATTGATCTTATCCTGCAGGTCATATGCTGTCTTTGTTTCTTTTCATTCTTTTTTTCTCGCTGATTTGCTTGAGTAAATTTCTCTGTCCTGTCTTCTAACTCACTGATTCTATTGGAGGTTTCTTCCATCCTAAACTTGAGTGCCTCTATTGTATTCTTTACTTTAGTTATTGTGTTATCTCCATGACATCTGTTTTGAGCTTCTTCATATCTTCTCTCTCTTTGCTGTGGTTCTCCTTTTGTTCCTCTAACGTTTTCCTCATTTCTGTGAGTATGTTTGTCACTGTTACCCTAAGTTCCTCCTCAGGTAGTTTGCATAATTCTGTTACATTCATATTTTCTCTTGAGGTTTTATTTGGATCTATTATTTCATATATATTTCTCTGTGCTGTCAATCTGTTGATATTTTGTTTTTATTTCTTTGGTTTAGACTTCCCTGAAGTAATGCCCTTACGTTAGGACATCAATTTGCAGAGTAGACCTGGCTCTTGATTTGATCACTGGGTTTTCCTTAGTTGTGTGATATCACCACTTGTCAGATTTATTGAAGCTCTGAGGTGGTTCTTGCATTGAGGCCTAATTGTTCAGACTGTGGGGTTGGAATTTGTATGGAAAATGCAGAATTTCTTCCAGTGTCACAGATCTGAATGGTAATGTCCACCTGTGGTTTTTTGTTGGTCCACAGTCAGTAAGCATATTGTACTTCCAATTCCACCCACTAGGTGAGTTTCTCCCTTCTGGAAAACTCCCCTTACTCCACAGATGCTGCAATCCAAGCAAGGGGCGGTAATGTACACTTAGACCTGGGGGTGGGATTTCAGGTAGCGAGTCATGTTGCACCAGTGCAGCAATGATGAAAGGAGGTGTAGATTTCTTGAGGTGCTTTCCCTTAATGGTGGCTTCCTGTGCAGGAGTTGCATCTCAGTTTACCAGAGTGATCATCCTCTTTCCGTCCTGCACCAGTACCCACTTTCCATAGATCAGGCTTTATGAATCTATTGGGAGTGCTGTCAGTTATTGGAGTGAGTATTTTATCTCCGGGAAGCCCAGTTCTTCCTATGACTTGACTTTTGTTCCCTCAGCTTGACTTATCCCCCTCGACTTGGCTTATTTTCTCTGGGGTTCGGAGTCCTGATATCATGATGTGGTGCTGAAACTGGGCATTTTTACATACCTTTTATGGTAGAATATGCTGTCACAGCCTCTGTGAGTGTGCTTTCCTTTTTCTGTCAGTTTTTGTCTGCAAAATAAGTGTTTTCCAATTTTCTTATGAGGAGGATATGTGTCTGAGCTCCTAACAAATAACCATGTTGCATTGTCTCTCTAAATATGTGTATATTATGTTCATACATGTTACATTTCTCAAGACTAGTTTTGACCTTGCTCAGTTTAGTCAATGCAGGTAATGATATGGGTATGGAACTTTTTATTCATCATCATCATCACATCTCTAATATAGCCATAGTTCCACCTTCCTTCTTGGGAGACTCATAAATGTTAAAATTGCTATTAGCTGTATGAGATAATTCAGATAGAGTCGAATAAAATTTAGAGTGCAAAAGAGTATCACACTGTTGATTCTTTTCAGCAAACTCACCAGAGAGCACAAATATAAACAATTACCAAGCTAGCAACTTACAATGTACCACTGAACCAAATGCTTACAGTCTTGAGGGAAATTACTCAGTTCCCATTATTCTCTTGGTTCCAGGAACAGTGCTTTTGATTCTGATCTATTTATATAATATTTCCATAGAATGCTACCTTCTCCACTTGCCATACTTCATCTATACATTCCTTTCTATCTGATAACATTTTCAGATCTATCCTGACTACGGTGTAGCCTAGCTTCTTTTTTGTCTTTTGCTTACAGAAGACACATCTGCACTCTTCATTTATCCAGCTTTAAAAACACATGAAGTTCAGCTCTTGAACTTCAAAAGCTTTGAATTTCAAGACTAGTTCTTTCTAACATATGTATCAAAATTTGAATTGTCAAGGTAAAATGAAAGCCAACAATGCCCTTTTTTGTTTTACGGATCTGCTGTAGCATTCATCTTTAGAAACAGTTGATATATACAATCCTAATTCTTGATCTGCACATACTTATGAGATTCAATACAGGGTATGTGGGAAAACAAAGCAACTATTATAGTACCAGAATGCTATCCTTTTACTTCAGAGAAGATTGTAAATAATTACATGAAAATATTAGCAGTGGCTATCTCTTGATGATAGGATTTTTAAGACAATTTCTTTTGTATTTTTGTTTTCTAAGTTTAATATAACTATACATATTGCTTTTATCTAAATGTACAGCTATTGGATTAATGCATGTTAAGATATATGTATCACATATACATGTATTTACATATATGTAAGAACACATTTCTGTAATATATAGACATACATAAATAGATATATGAATATGTATTAATTTACATTAGAAAGATACATGTATATGATATATAACCAACTTTCTGTATCATAGTTTTTATATACATATATAAACATTTTTGCATTAACTTTCATTCTAAAATGCAAGAGATTTTTACTTAGATAATATTATATCTAGGTTCTTAAGATACCACCTTAGTGAAACTATTTTTTTCTGTCTTTCCGCAGTCTTTAATAAGCCATGAAATATAAGTAGAAAGATTTTTCATGTGAGTTGAATTAATTTTGCATATGTTTTTAGCATCAGAGGATCTTGCTGAAGGTTTCTCCTACACGTAATTGGTTTTATCTGTTAACCTTTTAAAAATGAATAAATCTCAATATCCCCATTCCCCTTGATTTCTTTTCTAGGGATTTCCTAGCCTCAAATTACAGTGAAACATTCTACTCCACAAAAGGAGAAGTGATCACCAAGCATCCTCAGATCATGGTATGTAATGGAATTTTCCTGTTTTTATATGGAACTTTATTTCCTCATGTGCTTTTGTAACCACTTCCTGGCTTTACAAGAAACTTCAAAAAGCAGTACATTAGAATCTTGCACTGACTTATCACTGAATGATCCCACAATAGAAAATATTGCCCTCCAAATCCTAAAAGAAATTGATCACTCCCTAGCAAGAAAATCAATGACTTCTAATGAATTCTTCTTTACCCAACTGGCTTTTACATACCCCAAATAATATCACATCTGGAGGAAGGGTAAATCAGAACACCAAAGAAGTATAATTCTCTGATGAGACTGCAACCAAACTAAATAGATAAAAATCCAAACATATGAAACAATTCTAAGATTATCTAATTGACACAAATAGTTCACATCCCCTCTCCCAGTCCTGATGCACCAATATTGAGGTCTCTCCTTAATTCTCTAAAGAAATCCTGTTCATCTATCACAAATATTATTCCATTGGATACTGATTATATTTTTATAACCTCATTCCCCCCTCTAGGATGCCTTCTGCAGCAATTTAACCAAAGACAACATTATTTTCTTACAAACATGATACTTTTAAAAGTCTGTTTTCTTTATTTAAGGTAGATGTCAAGTACGAATTCTATTGCATCTTGTAATCTTCGTAAATTATAAAGAAAACTGGGTAAAATTATTTTATATAGAGAAGGATGATTCTTGATCCTTAGGTTTTGAAGACTCTAGAGGGTCATGGAAGGTATCACACATAGGTAGGAGTTGATAGAAATAATGGAAAGAGAAATTATCTGATTGAATTATCATGGGTATCAAACAGGCAGCAGTAAAAATTTGATCTAAGAAGACAAGCAGGAGAGATAGGTATGAAGAAACCCATTTGGACAGTGACATCTAATTTTAATTATCATCAAAATTTTTTATTTTATTTCATAGCCATCTCTGGAAAAAATATAATAGTAGCAAAAGTTAAATAATTTGATAGAGACTTAGGATGGATTTTTTTGAAGAAAAAGGGTCAGCATTTCTGTCTGTGTGATGAACTACTATTTGAGAAAAGAATGTATATACTCCTTTGTACAAGGTAACTTGCAGTTGAAAGGATTTCAACCGTAATTTCAAAAATTTCCCAATGAAATAATTAAATGAATGAATAAATAAATCAATGAACATAAGTGGATTTTTGAGAATTAAATATCGATCATTCTGAATAGAAAACATGTATAGATTAATACTTCTCTGTACTTATATCAATAGCCTCTTCGTCTGTTTTAGGATCACTGTTTTTACCAAGGATCTATCATACATGAATCCGATTCTGCTGCCAGTATGAGTACATGTACTGGTCTGAGGTAATGCAGAGTATCTTCCTATTTCCTGTATTAGCTTTCCTACAGATTTTCAAAAGATATCCACTTTGCTTCTTTTTTAACAACCCTGATAAATATAAAACAAAATGGGAAAATAGATTGTATATTTTCAGTGAGTATCCACTCTAGCTCGTAGTTTTTATTCATTTTTGACAAAAGGAGATCTAATACACAATCCCAATTGTAAAGCTTTTCAGTATATTATCAAGAGATTCAGAGTTTTATGTCTACTCTGAATTATTCTAAAACATTAATGAAATGTTTTTAGTCTCTAGGAAGCAAACAATAAGAAACAAAACATGCAGAACATCTCTAAATATCTTTAGCTCAAGGACAAAGCCTATGTGTTGAGGCAAGAATAAAAGAATAAGAACATTCTTCAGTCTTCATTGTGAAGACTTAACTTGGGTAATTCCCAGTTTTGCTTTGTTTTAAGAATAATAACCATTTAGTGGCAAAATTACCACATAAAAGCATTTTACTTTCATAAATTTGCTCTAAAAGGAATATGTGTTAGACATAAAAGTTTATAAAATATGTGCAAACACTCAGACTTGCCAGGGATCCAGGTGGGGGTTTCTACTTTGCTTTTACTTCAAAATAGGTTGGACTGTCAAACTTCTAAAAATCCAGTGAAATGAATCACACAAATTTATTAATATACTCATATTTTACAACCCTCCACATCTATGATTAGGACCTTAATTTACATTTTTAGCAGCCACTGAAGTTGCTGCTCCCAGACCTCATTTCCAATAGCATTAAGCTAGAAAAAGCAAGAATAGGCCACTTGTATCCCTTACATCCATCAATCCTATCTCAGCATAAATACTGCTGTTTTATTAATAAACCACATGCCATTTCCTTTATCACTCAGAACACCTGGGTACATGCTTATAATACCTTTATCTTATAGTCTCTCATTCCTAAAAAGATAGCCAATCAGAGTAGTGTTATGTAATAATAATAATATTGAAATGAAATGAAATAGACCTGAATATATATTGTATTCTCAATTTCCAAAGGGGTTTCTTCAGGATATCTGATCAAAGATATCTTATTGAACCAATGAAATACTCAGATGAGGGAAAACATCTGGTGTTCAAATATAACCCGAAGATGCAGTCTGGTGCTAATTATTCCTGTACAGAGCTGAATTTTACCAAGACCCTTTCAAATGATGATACTAAATTCATGGAAGACTCCAAAATGGAAGTGAGTGCTTTATTTTGAAATTAACTTTATCTCAGGTCAAATGCCTCTTACTTTCTTTATGATCTTGAGAAAGAGATTATGAATCCACTAACGAAGTATACATGCTAACAGAGTTAAGTCTTCATGAAACCCAAAATGGCGAACTTTCTGTTGCTGTTATCTATATAGAGAGTGTATATTCCCCACGGTAAATCTGGTTTGTCCCACTGATTTCAGGAATGGTGATATTTAAGATGCTACATAAAGATTTATAGTGTAAGGGCTGTAAGTGTTTGGAAGGAAGGAAATTTGAAATATCTTGAAACCTATTCTAGATACTGTCTTTCCTTATCTTCCCTGCCTTTTGAGGGATCCGGTTCTTGACAACTAAGTTTCTCCCTTCTTATCAGGGCAAATGTTCTAATTGTTAAAGAGTAATAGAAAGTTCAGTTTATGGTGGGATGATTGCATATAAGTCCCATGAGTATTCATCTTCTTCACATATTCATGGTCCAAACAGTGTCTAAATATAGTAGATGCCTAATGGATATGTTTAATTAAATTCATTGATAAATGATTACTTAGTCCATCAAAGAAGGAAAGAATGACTTGGTCAAATCTGTGAACAATATGCCACAGGATTCACTTAGAGACTATCAGTGTCTCAAAGCAGGACACTGCTTTGAGAAGTGCCAACTTAAAATTTCTTGGTGCTGGTGTTCTATTAAATGAAAGCTCTTTAACTAGCAACCATTTTTCTTAGAGTTGAGACTACTGCAATAAAGGATACTGGGAGACAGAGGAGTAGAAGGAATACAGTCAGTCCTATTAGTACTCTGGTTTATCCCTCAGCTATAGATAAATGCTTTTTACATTGATAAGATTTTACTGTGTACATGAAAACAAAGGTCAATGATGTATTAATGATTCTTTATTTATAACTCTGATTATACCTGAAAGACTAAACAAAGAAAGAAAGGACGACAAAATACAATGTAGTTTTAAGTCTGATGTATAGGGCCATATGTATTAGTAATTAATGGATTTTGTTTAGATAAATTGCTAGAATTTTATGTATTATACTCAACTCTCTATATCAACTATATTAATATTTCCTGTCTTACATATTTTAACTCAAAATGTTCAAATGAGAAATATTACCTATGATTCATTAAATTTTCTATAAATTTCCAGGGTATCCATAAAAAAAAGTATGTTGAACTATACATTGTTGCTGACGATAGCATGGTAAGTTTTCAAATAAAATTTATTTTTTATTCATCCTTGCAAGACTATAGTTGTGATCTTAACAGAAAGAAAAAAAGAATATTTTAATCAGTATTCCATTCTGAGTTCAAAGTTCTGTTTTTAGTTCTTTCAAACAGACTTATGTAAGAGATGGTTTAGTCCTTTATAGTATAGCAGATTAAGAAAAAATTTAATGCCTCCTCATTATGAACATATACAAGTGCTGAGTAACATATACAAAAATAATAATAGTTCATAAACTATAGTCAAGCTCAAAGAAAAAGATAAGAAATCTCCAATTTTAAAACGAGGAATCAAATCTCTGTTAGGAAGATAAGTAAAATTCAAAGGCTTGGTGACTCTTCAAATATAGAATATATTGCATTGTAGTTGGAGCCATAAAAGGCTGCTCTGCCCCTGAAAAGGATGCTGGAAAGTTCTATCACTGAAACTGTAAACAGAAGGAAAAGCTGTGTCCACTTATAGTCATGAAGAGGGAAAATATTTACAAGGAAAGCAAAAAACCTAAATCTGTGTCATACATAGATATAGGCATAATACTAAATTTTTTTTTCATATGCAGAAATGCCAAGCAAAGTTTTCAGTACAAAAAATTGATTGAAAACTTGGTAAATTGCTAGAGCACATCAAAAATGCCATATATACTTTAATAATCCAAGATAAAACATGAGGAAGAGTCAGTCAACAAAATTAAGAGGAGAATAAGCATTTCCAAAAGTATAAAACCTCTAATGCTATTTCAGATTATGTACTTACAAACATAGTATAAAAAGATATCAACAAAAAATAACAGGGTTATAGAAAAAGAAGCATCTTCTCTTTCTATCAGAAACTTTTAGATCAAGCAAGAAAAAAATCAGCATAAGTATAAATAATTTGAACATAAATATATATATATTTAACAAGTCAATTGATTGAATAACCTGCACTAAGAAATAATAAGCATATATATAAACATGCACATATTACCATTTATATTCAAGTAAAAATAAAATATTTTCAAAAATTAAACTGATATTTGACCCCAAAGAAAGTAAAAAGAAATAAGAAAGAATTGATACCATAGAAATTACATTTATTTACCACAACCAAATTATAATTTATAACCAAAATTTTAAGGTAAACTACAAAAGATTGCAGTTTGGAAAATTAAAGCAAGATACATATCCAAATATTAGTTGCTAAAAACATCAAATCTGAAATTATAAAATATTTATAATGGAGGAAAAAATAAAAATAATGTAAAGCTTGCCATATTCAGGTGTAATGGCAGCATTTAGGACATTTGTAGACTTAAGCACTTTTATTTAAAAGGAAGAAAGTAAATTAAGAACTAAAAGTTCAGCTAGAGAAGCTATAAAGTGAAATACAGAATAAATCCAAATGCTGTAAAAGAAGGAAAACAATTTCAACAATGAATACAATTAATAGATGACATCAAGCAAAAAGAAATAGTGAAGTAGATCAGAGCCAAATGGTAGTTTCTTACAGAGATTAATGACATAAACTTCTGACAATATTTTTAAGCAATAGGAGTACAAGTAAAATTAGAAAAATAAGTAAACAAAAACACAATAGAGGTTAGATGGTATTAAAATGGATTTATGAGCTTATATATGAGATGATCATGTTTTAAAAGAATAATTGCCAGAAAATTAGTGTCGTGTATTATTTTAGAAAATATGTATACATATACTTATATATGCATACACATGTATGTCTAAATATATTTATTCGTCTAGTATCAAGGGCAGCAGAGCAAGAGCAATGTAGAGTTAAGTTGTTGTAAGACAATAGGAAAAGCAAAGGCTGCTTTCGGAAAACTTGTTGAGGAATTTATGCATCTTGAAGACAATGTGATGAGTTTTAAGGCACTAAGTATAATGAGGATACATGTACATCTGTGCAAGCATTAAAAGGAAGAGAGGAACAAAAAGATCTGAATGCTGGGAACACCAGTCATTTAACACAGGTTTGGAAATAAGTTCAAAGACCCAAAACCCATTCCTCTCACTTATTCCTATGGGTGGAAATCACTGACTAATAAAGTACCTAGATCTATGATCCCTAGGATAGCCTCAGATTCTCCCTTGACTGTATGTTACAGACAATCCCTACTAACTTGTAACAGAAATTCTAGTGTGAAAACTAATTTTCCACAAAGAATTTAGATGTTGGGGAAAAAAGAACCCACAATAAAACACTAGGCATTGTAGAGTAATAGAAACCAGAATGATAAGACATTTCCTTAAAGAGAAAATGATCAATATTTCCAACATGCTGACCAGGAAAAAGAAGGAAAATGTTCAATGATTTTGATAATTAAGAGGACAATTATGGGTCTCTCAGAAATAGTTTTAGAGGAATAAAGGCAGTTAAACCAAAGACTCGTGAGTTGAAGATGTGGTGGGAGATGAAAATTACGATATTCCAATGTTATATCTTTGTGGTATTTAGATATTTATATATCTGTATTTAGATATTTAGATAATAGGAGGCTGAGGACATGTTAACTAGGGATAGTGGCAGGATTCATTAAGGGCATGTTTATTTTTATTGTGAAAGAAGTTTGATTATTACTAAGTATATTTTATCAGGTACAAATTGATAATATTAAGAGTAAGGTCCTGATAGTACAAAATTGGGAATAGCTGTTTGTAAGAAGAAAGCAAAACAGAACAGATCGTAGCAGGAAAGTAATATTTTTCTCTGCTGTATCTCTGCCTCCTGGCTGATGATTCTTAAGTCCTCACTGTGGACAGAGGAACGATGATTAAGTTTCTGTTTGCAATATAATGGTTGCTGTGGCACTTTAAAGTTTTGTTGTGTCAACATGATAAATAAAGACTCAAAAGAACACTTAAAAGTGGCTTTAATGAATGAATATAATATAATATAAAAGGGGGACAAAGTTATAAAGAAAACTTAAATGAGTGCTAAGCTGAAGCGTGTGTTTAGAAACTAATAAGTCTAGTCACTTTATATCAAAATGTTTAAATGCATGTTTATTCAGATTTTTAGCTGACTTGAAGGAAAGGCAATGCTTTTTTTCTTTGAAATATCTCATAATAGGTGAAGTACTAGTTGAATTTTTACTCAACTCCTATTTTAATAGATGTTGATCTGATGTTTTTATTTCCAGTATCACAGAAATAGTAATCCATACAGTAAACCGAGGAAAAGAATTTGGGGAATGGTAAATTTTATCAACATGGTAAGACGTCATACAGTTTGAATTAAGAGAAAATAACATTTTTAGGAAAGATTTCCAATGAATATTTTTGTTGTGATCCTGATATTGAGACTGCTTAAGTTTCAGAAATCCACTAATTAAACTAATAAGCAAAAATGCATTGAAAATTCATAACAACAGACAAAACTTAGCTCTGAATTTTTGGTTTTCTAAGTGAATGTCATTTAATATTTAAATGAATTTTAAATATGGTCACTAATTCCAAAACTTATAAAGCAATACAAAGAGTTGAATATTCATCTTGCATAAATCAAATGCATTATTTTAAAGTAACTTTCCATGATCTTGCATAGCAAAAAGACTTTAAAGCTAAATTTTAGCCTGTGTTTTGGAACAGAAATCAAAGGAAGTATTTCAGTTAAATGCACTAAAATGGTTAATTTGTCTAAAATATATTATATTATATATTATAATATTATATATTATAATATTATAACCTTTTGGAAAAAATCAGTACTGTAAATTATATACATATTTCTTATGCTGATTCATTTTAAGTCGCCATAGTGCCATTAAGATAGAGAGGGCTCAAAAGGAGATTCTAAACTACCTCTTGAAGATCAGTGTCTGTTCATTTACAAATTGAAGGAAATTAGATTTTATAATCTGACATATAGATAACACTATTTAAGCATTTGTATACATACATATGAGCAAACAAATATTCTCATTTTTTTTTTTGTAAATGACAGGTGTGAAAGCTGAGTAATATAGTTAAGTATGAACTTGAATACTGTCAGTGCATACTTTTTAAAAAAAGGAATCTTCTATTATTGCCATTCAGAGTTTTCTATAAGTATCAGTTATGTCAGTTGGTTGATAGTGTTTTGCATGTCTCTGTTCTTTAATGATTATCTGTCTGCTTTCTCTAATAATCACTGATAAGCGTATTGAGGTTTCCAACTCTAATGATGTACTCATCTTTCCTTTCAGTGTAATCAACTGCTATTTCATGATTTTGAAGATCTGTCACTAGATGAGAATTCCTCTAGGATTAGAATATTTTCTTTATTAATTGGCCCTTCTAAGCATCATAAAGTGTTTTTTAGCCCTGGAAACAGTCTTTGATCCTAAGTCTGCTTTGTCTGTTATTAATATAATCACTCCAACTTTAGAACATGGTATATCTTTTGCTTTTACTTTTAACTTATCTGTATCTTTATATTTAAAGTGGATTTCTTATAGGTAGTTTTATTTCCTTTATCAAATTTGACAATCTCTTTTAATTGTTGAGTTTAGATTATTAAAATTTAATATAATTCTTGACCGGGTAGATCAAATTCTATAATTCAGCAGTAATTTTTTTCTGCTTGTTACTCGGTGACTGTGGACCCAGGTCTTTGTTTTCTAGACTGATGTTTAGTCTGAGGGAAGCCCTACCTATGGGTTCGTGGGTAGAGATTTCTCAGTGTCATTTTCCTTTTCCATTTTTTCTTTGCCATGATCATGATCAAGCTACAGGAATATTCCTGTTTCTCCTCCAGGGATAGAGAGTTATTTTCTTCCAGCCACAAGGTCTTCACTTAAATTCAGAGTGTATTAAGAAAAAAAGTTTTGCTGAAGTTCCTACAGCAGCTTTAGACTTTCGTTCCTCAGGAGAGAGGAGTTTTGTAGGTCTTATGATTTTCCCAAATCGTCTATTTCTCCCATCTTTCAGGCCTGTACCCCTGAGGGAAGCAATCCCCCTCTGCCTTCCATGGTCCTTGTGAACACCCAGAGGAGGCCCCCATATAAGAGTCAGTGCATGAGTGAGAAATTCCCTGTATCTGCGCCTCCCAGAGGGGTCTATACGCTCATTCTATGGCATGCTTACCCTTCAGCAATTCCTTAATTTTTTTTTGCATGTTCTTCTTACCTGTTGTATCATGCTAACTAGCTCTTTTCCTCATGCTCTGCCACTGAGAAGATGCTCTAGTATGCTCTTTCAGGCTACCTGTTTACATTATTACCTTAGATTTCTCCAATGGCTTAAAAAATGTATGACAATTTTTAGATTCTTTAGCTTTTCCTTTTTGTCAGGGTAGAAGCAACATTCTTTCTAACATGTACATCTTAACCAGAAGCTGATTAATCAATTTAAATCTATATCTATGGAAATTAAAAATCCTCCTTGTGACTGATTCTAAAAGGTGGAAGAGCATGTATGGGAAGGAATGAAGGCATGGCATAGTTCCTTCTGTTTTCTCCTATTTCTTGGCTCTTATAACTATCTTTATCACTACTCTAAAATTGATCCAAATACAAGACTCAGTCTCTCATTTTGGGCTTCCATACACTTTTTCACATCGCTGAACTTTTACTGAAGATTTGCATATAAATTAGAAAGCCACACAAAAGACAGTTTTAAGTAACATAGTCTAAAGCTCTTTGGGCCTTCTCATAATTATCACTTGTTGCTAGCTCTTTGTCTTCCATGGAGCTAATTTTTATTATTCTACTGTGCACTTTTTCACTTTATTTTCATCGTGCTTTCATAACTTTTATCTCAAAGTTCTTTCTCTGTATGAGGAGGAAAGCCACTTTTCACAGCCTTCCAAATGTGATATCTAAACCATCTAAGCATTCCATAAATAAAACATGGTTTTATTTGGTAAAGTATATTCTTAATAGAAGAGAATGCATTCATAGAATGACAACTACTGCTTCCATTTGCACTTCCACAGAGTTTTATAAACCTAAAGCCAACCTATGGATGCAGAGGGCTCAAAAAATTGTTTGATTTATTCCACAATAAGATCAGGGCCAAAAATAATGGACATCACGATTTCCAGTATAGATTTGAGATCATGACTTGACTAAAATCTAACTTCATTTAAGAGTTTAAATAACTTTGTTGGGTTATCATGTTGACACATAAAATTCAATATATTCATACTATGCAGGCTATGAAAAATGAGTATGAAGTTGTTTTATAGCACTAGTACATCAAGTTTCTTAAAAACTATTTATATTGTTTATTAATATTGTATGACTGACTTCTCTGTCTCTGTTCTTTGTCATTCTTGCATTCATTCATCCTTGCAAACTGCTTTGCATTGGTAATAATGGAATACAATACTTTTATACCACATAATTGCCTAAAAATTCTCATAATGTTTACTTAAATTCTATATCTTTTGTCCTGACGTCTGAGTATTTGGCAACTAGATGTTAACAAATGCAAATGGAAATAAATGTGGCTCCAACTCTTTCGCTCTGCTTAGAATGAGCTCCAACAAGATTTTTCTTCATCAATGCTTCATTTGTTTGCAATACTTCATAAATTTCAGAATAGGTTCATAACTCAATGTGTATATCACACTGTACCCACCACTAAAATTTTAGTACCATGTACCTCTCAATAGGATTTCTTGCACAAATGGTATCAAAATATAAAACATGAAGAACAAATATGACAGCTAAGCTATTTTTGAAAATCAATATCAATTTTCTAACCTGTCATAGAACTGACTCATAACCTGAAAATGAGAAATGAGTGAAGAACATTCACGCCACTGTGTGCCAATATTAGTAAATTCATTTACACGTTAGTTGTAATACCAGTGTTGTAACAAATTATTTATTCAAGATGCATCCTGAGCCTAGTTTCTAGAAAGCTTTTGCTTTTTCAAAGAAAGACCATGTTTTCATCACGTTTCTTTATATGGAAGCTCGTGTTTATAGAAATTCATCCTACACTCAAGACAATTTGCCCATATTTGTTTCAATATATCTATGTATAAAATGAAGCTGAACTTTTAGCATATGTACCTCCCACATTAGAATGATTTTTATCATAAATAAGTCTATTAATAATGAAGAATTCTTCTGCAATATGACTTTGTGAAAAATGATTTCTCTTTTTAACAGATTTATAAAACCTTGGACATTCATGTGGTTTTGGTTGGCTTTGAAATGTGGACCAATGGCGATAGAATAGACATAGATTCAAATATAGAAACTACCTTATTGCGCTTTTCAGCTTGGCAAGAAATAGACCTTAAAAAAAGAAAGAACTTTGATCATGTTCTGTTACTCAGGTATGTAACTACTCTGTTTTCCTATACATGCTAGTCAGATTATTAAAAAAGAAAACACAAAGGAACAACAGCAAAAACTTTTTATAAGTAATTGACTGTTGACTAGTAAAGAGGAGAAAAATTTTATAAGAAACCATTTGCCAAATGAATTTTAAATTATATAGTGAAGTTTATAATTGATCAGTGGATCTTATTCTTAATATTATATGTAGATGCTGATTTATGATGCTCATTTTAAACCTATAAAGTGTTATAATGCAATATTCAATAGAATGAATTACAATCTTTTTTTCTGATCTTAATTCTAGACAGGAAAAAATATCTATTTATATTTCTGGGCAGGGTTGAAGATGTCATTAGTAAGCAAAATACTTCAGCATCCACTTTCTTGTCATTAATTCTCTTCAGTTTAACATTAACTCCCTTCAGTCTTCCATACCTTGTTATTCTGATACTCCACCAAAACATACCTTGATGGGAAAATACCTCACTCTATGAGCATTTTTCCTCCTCTAAATGTGTCCAGATCTTCTGGAGTGTCATCTATACAATACAGGAGACAGATAACCAATTTGATCAATTAATTCTGCCACTGACTGAATATTCCTAGGAAAGGTTTGGATTTAAGTCAATAATTCCTAAAAATCTTGGCTATTTTTGTCAGGGTTTTTTGTTGTTGATACTTAAAATACCTAACACTCTGTTAGCCTATAAGGAAATAGTAAATGATTATGAAGGTTAACTGACTTTAATCTTATATTTCACATAGTCCTATTATCTGAAAGAATACTAAATTATCAAACTGCTATAGATCCATGATGTCTTTTTAACATTTCTTCTATTTAAGAGTGCTACCTATTTTAGTTACCTATAGCAGCAGTGTTACTTCTAAGATCTCCAAACACGGTTTGCACAGGTGCTTTCTAGTAATACCTCTATGTAAACTTTCCATTTGAATTCAGACCTTGAAGTTTTCAAAGTCTGTAGTCACTCCAAACATTTAACAGATTTTGAGCATGATTCAGACCTTCAAAATAAGATCATGTCTGGTTGTGTCAGGCTTGTTCTTGGTTATTCATGCAATATTATGCTCCAGAAATATGGGGAGTAAAGTAAAGTATCACCATAACCTTCATAATAGCAAGATAGATTCCTTTGCTTATTCTTTGGATGTCTTTTAATAAAATACTTTTTGGTTCAAAATATTAAATTGGTGCAAAAATAATAAATGGGTATAAGTGAAAAATAGTTAACTTCCCATGAATGTCTTTTATTCTGAACATTGTTATAGTACATTCTGTTATAATCAATTATGACATTCAGTTGTGTTCTTTACATTCAGCATATAACAGTATACTCTGAACACAAATAGAAAAATGAGAGGAAGTGTTATTCTACGTTCAGCTGAGATATTGGGACTTTTTAGGTTTTGGGTTTCTTGTATGTCTCCCCATCCATAGCTCTGCAAGTGTTGAGACACTGTATATTACCATGGTGTGACTTTGGCTTGTAAATGATCATGAACAAAGTCATAATTTAGACTGTGCTTCCCCTAGTGCATCATCCCCATAGATGGTGCTCTCCTAGAATCTCTTAATCTTAGACAAACATGATTTCTAAGTTTCTTCAAGGTGCACAGTCATATATGAGACTTTAAAATGTAGATATGGGAATATTTCAACAGTAAAGAAGATAGAATCTGTCTTCTTGATCAGAGAGTTTAAAACTCATGTAACTTGACTACATGTTTTTATTTGAAACCTTGTTATTGCTCTCTAATTATAGTCTTCTAGCCCATGATAGTTCTCTTTAAAGTGGTCTAATTCTAAATGGTCTTATTAAAAGCCTATCAGATTCAGATTTGGACTCATTTAATACACACATCTGTATATTTCTTTTTAGGTAATCCAGGGATTGTCCTGTGTTCACGTGATAATTGTTTTAAATATTTGATTATAGCCATCGAATCCACTAGAACTTCTCTAGTTGATTTTTTTTAAATCACAGTTAATCAAGTTGTTGAATCCAATCACTGTGTTGTATTTCCCCTTCTGAATATTTATTAAATTTCACTTTTTTGTCTTTTTAGTGGTTTTATCAAAAGCTAGATGCAGGGTAAACCAAAGTCAAAGAAAATTGAAATTTTTATTTTATATTTGTTTTTCAGAAGTGTTTTTCAAAATTATTTCTGCTTAAGATTGTATGGACTTTTTCAGCGCCTTTAATATACTAAACGTTTAAAAAAGCTTAATACTATCTTCAATTTCAGAACTTCAAGAAAAAGAAGGCATTTCTAAATGCAAAAAACAGTAGCATTGTGGGTGTTCACTGCAATTCAACCTTGTGTTAGTTAAGCTACCATTGCAACTGAAGAGTGTGTTTGCCTCTTGTTTGTAGTGGGAAGTGGCTGTTCACAAACGCTCATGGAACCTCTTTTCCAGGGGGTATGTGCCTGCCCTACTATTCGTCCAGTGTTGTGAAGGTGGGCTGTGTTTTGTTTATGTTACATTACTTAACCAGAAAATTTAAATGTGATTTCTGTAATTTCCTGTGTCTGTTGAAAGGGGCCTCACATATATTTTGTCATAAATTCCCATCAAAATAATTCATGATGAAACTGTCATGTTTCCTTTGGTAAATGAGAACTATTTTATAAAAATTTATAGATGAATAATGAAGGAAAACTGGTATTGTTCAGAGCTAAAAAGAACATCACATATAGATAAACATACAAAGATCTTTGCTATAAAATATGTTTATTTATAAAGACACACATTGTACATAAAACCAATGCCTAATTTAGCTTATTATTCTTGTGCTGTTAAACCACTTAAAAGAACGTGTCAAGACAGCCTTACAATTCTTTTTAAGAAATAGAACTGTTGATTCCCATTTGTCTGCTCCTATCCTGGTTACTAAGCTTCTATGAATGCTTTCCAAGTAGCATTCTCTAATAAATTCTTGAAAATATTGACTTTTGGATAATTATTTCCTTTAGTGTCTCTGCCAAATTATTGCTCTGCTCAATCTAGTCTTGTTAAGACCTCGAACTTTAAAGCTACCGTATTAACATGACTACATAATCTATTTATTAAGTGACTTTTATGATGACACTTTTGCTTATAAAATTTCAGCAACATGTTTTCCATCTGAGAGTCAGTCTAATCTAATACAGACTGTCAGCATTGCATTATAACCTGCCTGGGACACCTACTGGACTTCACGTGAATAAGACATTACCAAATTAAGGGTGTTTTATATTAACCTGTTACTGAATGCTTTTTTAAAAAGAATATTTTTTAATATAGAGATTAAAACTAGAGCTACAAAGAGAGGTAAAATTTAACTCTGCCTCTGATTTTACATCACTGCCCTTCAGCTATTCTTCCTAGTAGGAACTCCCTCTTTATGGTTGTGTAGCATTGTTGGGAAATGTGAGACTATACATCAAAAATATAAACCTCCATAATTCAATTTTTACTTCCTTTGAATATCTAGTATAGCTATATAAGGCACTCCATTTTGTATTTTATTTCATAGAATATTAGTAATTTTTAACTATCTGTATGAGTGAGTCTACATAAATCCAACAATGACTATACTGTGCTATAAAAATGTTTATTTTAGATACTCAGGTCACATGTTTAACCTCATTGTATAATTAAAGAAGTTGAGATACAAGCAGAGAGGTAACTAAGTCTATGATCTGCCAAATTCCTGAAAACAGCATGTTTTGCATTTATTTCCTTTGGTATCTCAGTCTAGATGTTGCTATGTCGCAAAGAGCACTAGTTACTCAGAGGTTAAAAACCACTCTTTCAAAGCAGGGTGTATTGCCATGTACGATGTGACAGACATTTCTGATGCACTGATTTTTGCTTGTTTGTTTGGCTTTAGGATCTTTTACCTGATGTAAATTTAATAGCAAGCAGAATAGCACATCAACTGGGACATAGCCTTGGGATGCAGCATGACTACCACCAGTGCACCTGTACTTTGGGAAAATGCGTGATGGATATAGGTGGAAGGTGGGACTCAAACAATCTAGAGAAAAACATTTTTCTATTTGGCTCAGGAAGGTCTATTAGAAAACAAGCATCAAAAGGTGTTTTCCTTTTAGGACCAAATCTTATCAGTTGGAGTGTCTCTGTGATATAGTGGGAGGAATTCTAAAAGTCCATTTGAGCATATTGCAAAAGTACATGATGATCAGTTGGTAATCATACTGACGCACTTAAAGGAAAGATACGCTCTATATGCCTGGTTTTGTCGTCTTTGCTATAAACTGTAATTTCCTCTTTTAAGTCTTCACTTAAATGTTATTCTCAGCAAAGTCTTTTCTGGAACCTGCTGCAACTTTTCAATTCTGTTCCATAATCTATGCTTCACCTATTTAACTTGCTTATTTTACTTCTACATTAAACTCTAAGCTTCATGAGGTCAGACAGTTTTGTATGCTTTGCTCATTGTTCTTTGAAGACTATTTAGGAGCATCTCAGGCACACATTAGATATCCCATAAATTGTTGCAAAATAGTTGAATCTCTAGCATTCCTTCATCTTACTGTGAATTGCAATCAGATCCGAGATTTCTACTCCTTTGAACCCTTCACAGCAGAGTGCACCATAGTTAGTGAGAAGATATTACTGATGATAATGTTACTGTATATTAATTAAATTAAGTAGCTAGCACTCAAATACAGTGACTGTCATAAAAAATTCAATAACTGATGTTTAATATTGCGTCATTGTCTACATAATTATTGATATTTTTGGAGGTTCCCCCCATTCTAATGTAATGTATTCAAGACTCTAAAAGTCTATTTGTGGTGTACTCTGGTGACTCAGGTGCTAAAGTGGTAACTAGGCATAGACCAAAGACGGCCCCAGGACTGGTTAAGGATCTGGTTCTGGAGGGGAACAGCTACAAATAAGAAATAGATAGACAGGTAAACAAGCAATAAATAAGCAAACAAATGTGTCTCTTTGCCTTCTTTCCTTTCTACATTTCTTCCTTTCTTCCATCCCTCCATGCCTCCCTCGAACCCTTTTCCTTTCTTCCTTCTTTCTTTCCAGTGCTTCCTTCTCCCCTCCCTTCCTTCTTCTCATTTAAAACAAAGTCCATCTGTATCCAATCCAAGAGGAGTCCAAATAAGAGGAAGATAATATGAATTTCAGTTTAAAAGGAAGAATGTCAACTTCCTAAGTTGTGTAAGATGTTAAATAAATGATTTGTTTTAGCATGTTTATAGAGAATTACTCTGTGCCAAGTACTATATTTATTAGTGTATATTTTTTAAAATTCCGAACATAATGCAATCCCTACATTAGACACTTGTAATCTTGTTTGGATGATAAACAAGTATATATATCATTTCAAAAAAAAACAAATAAAGTGATATGGGATCAGAAAGCACAGACAATCAGTCTAAACTGTGGGCTTTGGTAAGGATTTCTGGAGTATATATATAGTCAGAGAATTTTGCTAAAATAACATATGTTGGCACTGTTTCAGTAAGACATTTTCTATAACAAAGAGCTCAGTTACTACTCTGCTATAACAGAAAAACAAAAGTAAAAGAAGTAAATGGACTTTTAGAGCTTGTTACTTATGTTTGTTCTTTCTAAATTCTTGATATAACTTTCACAGATTTTCTACTACTATGCATTGAAATGATTACTCTCTAACTCATGTTGTCTCTAGCATTCCTGTGTTAAAGTTTAGTAAATGCAACAGGAACCAGTTTCAGCAATACCTGAAGGATTATAAGCCAACATGCATGTTCAATATTCCACTTTCTGAGAAGTCAAATGCTTACCCATATTGTGGGAACAAGAATTTGGATGAAGGAGAAGAATGTGATTGTGGCTCTGTTCAGGTATTTGAAAATGATGTTGTCTTTAAATTATGAAGTTTATGCTCAGCTAGGACTTAGGCAAGGATGTAGTCATTAATCAACTGTGATATACCTTGTAAAGCTTTAAAAACCATTTTCTCCCTTCATTTGGAAACAAGCTGTTAGTGCAGACTCATTGAAAGACTTTTTTTTTTAACAAGTCATGAATCATGCATAATGATCTTGCAGCATGATCCCACAGCATGACACTTTTCTAGTTTATACATTAATTGGATCTTCTTGTGAGAATGGCTCATAGGTGCCATTTAGTTTGATCTCTCACGCACAGCAGGAATCTGTTATACAAAATTCCTCACAGTCAATTGCATTTTACTTTCGGCCTGATGGGACTAACCTAGATCCCAGATGGACAGCTCACATTACTATACAAGTGTCTTCACTGAGCAGAATCCTTTTACATATTTTCTGTAGTTTGTTCTATGCACATTTAGAATACGCTTTTGAGGCAAAATTTAAAGGAATTATTAATGTGTTTTATTCTAACTGTTTAAAAGAAGTTATTCCTTTTAAGAGCTCATCATATAGGTATATGTTCTAGACAATTACTTTTCCAGTTATCGAGTGCATATAAATCACCAGTTCTGCTGGGGACATTATCTGTTTTTAAAAAGTGGATTCCGACTCAATTTGTCTAGAGTGGGGATGAGCTCCTGCATCCCTAACAAGTTTCAAGGTTGTGCTGAAGTTGCTGATTTCAGAAACACATTTTTAGTATCTACACTTTAGACACAGTACAATTAAAAATAGAATGGTTATTAAGAGACTCCATGATCTGAATGTGAAGTGTGACATGTTCAGAGGTTACAAGAGCTAGTCATCTTACATGGACAGAATGCAGATGATTTTTTTGAAGTTTTGATTTTCAGAAGATCAGATCTAAATGTCCATCCTGCTGCTATTATTTAATGATGTATTAAAAAACAAGGTACAGATCGAAATATTTGGCATCAAAAGCAAAATGTAAAATCAGATCTTCAGAAGTTGTATTATCTGACATCCAACCATTACTGAAGAGATGCAGTAGGACCATCCAGAGAATGGAAATCATCGGAAGGATGGACTTTAGACTTTTGTATGTTGTCAATAGGAATTCATTTGCTTTGGACTATAGGATAGCTGAAAAGGAAGGAAACAAAGTAAAATCCCAAACACCAGTGGCAAGAATATATTTTATATACATATGCACAATGTATATTTTATATGCCTATCATAGTCAAGGATTATGCACACATATTTAGCTCTGGAAGACAAATAATGCTAAATTACACAGAAGCACAACTGATTCACTCTTCAAACAAGAGCCATACTACAAATCAATTTTATTGATGGGCTATTGCATTATAACATTGAATATATTTAGGGTATCTATTTATCTATATATAGATGTATATCATAGTAAATCTACATCTGATATATAATACCATACATTTACCATTATTTTATTTTATCCTCCACTATCCAATTAATTCTGTTTATACCATTTACCCCTCTGCACCCTCCCGTTTCTTTTCCTGCAACCACTGATTTGAATTTTTTGTGGGGGGAGGGACTTAAGTCTATTACTATTTGATTTAGCTCATTTCTTAAATCTATTTTTGTTTAATTTAGTTCATTTGCCTGATAGCTTATTTTCAGTTCTGGAGGAGAGGAACTCCAATACAGCAACAGTACTTACAAACTAATTTCACTAAAATTAATGTTTTATTATTGACAGGAGTGCACTAATCCTTGCTGTGATGCACACAAATGTATGTTGAAACCAGGATGTACTTGTGCAGAAGGAGACTGCTGCGAATCTTGTCAGGTGAGATCCTCTCCTGTGACTGGGTTTCTCTGTTTTCAGTTTATTAAGTGTAGGTAGGACAATAAAATTGTTTCACCACTGAATGAGCCTATTCCACTAATGCCTGATGGGGCTAACTTTTCTAGTCCCCAACAGAATATCTTCTGAGATACTCTAGCTTAGAGCTCTGGGCTGTGGTGTGGCCTCCAGAGCAGAGAAGTGAATAAACAGAGACTGGACTATAGGAGTAGAGTTATATATCTGGTATAAATTCTTACTCTTGTAAATCATTATCACCTATTTAGGCTCAGCTGGGAAGAAAATTGTTGTCCCAATAACAGTGAACTAAAAGAGAAAAGGATTTTATGTTGAAATTGGAGATCTAGTTCATCAAAAATGTAGATAAATTCCTAGGAAAGATGAGCAGAGTCCAAACAGCTCTGTCTAAAGATTTATAGACACTTGCATCACCTTTATAGATTGTAAACTCACAAAGGAAAGGAAGCAAATATTACTCATCTTCAATTTTTTTTCTAGAACCTAGTTAAATTCCTATAACTGGCTGAATGAAAGAATACAGTTTTCTCCAACAATGGCAGTTGAGGTATTTTTTTAGTTCATATGGAAAGAGATGATTTCTTGGGAGTGGGGATTCCACATTATAAACTGTTATGTATGCTTGTATAAAGAAGAAGGGATATTCTAGAACAAGAGTTGAAGAAAACAAGGACAGAACACTTCCTCATTTCTCCATTGAATGTCTAACTCTGTCCTAGGCTGTTCTAACTCCAAATTTCAAAAACACTGTCTTGTCATTCCTAAAATCAGATAAAAGTCCAAGCATTTACAAATTAATAACCTCAATGAAATAGACAAGGACATCATGATCCATTCTTGAGACCTTTTTAAGATGAATTAAGTGGATAAGCTTTCCTCTTGTTGACAGAAATTGGTCTACCCAAATGTGTCCAATGACCGGCCTCATTGTTTTTCTTCACCAGATTAAAAAAACAGGGTCCGTATGCAGACCAGCAAAAGATGAATGTGATTTTCCTGAAGTGTGTACTGGCCACTCTTCAGGATGCCCGAAGGACCAATTCCAAGAAAATGGATTTCCTTGCAACAACGCAAAAGGCTACTGCTACATGGGGCAGTGCCCCACTAGGGATGACCAGTGCTCAGAATTGTTTGCGACTGGTGAGAGACAATTACAGCAAATGACTGATAAGGATAATAACCATAATTTCTTTTACTGACATGCAGGAATTTGGGGCAAATGGGAGATAATACCATCTGTGGCATTTTTCCAAGAAATTACCTAGCATCTCACTGGCTATCTAACCTTTAATGTTAATTGATATTACATTTGGTAACAATTGACCAGTTCAGTATATGGAAGAATTTTCAAATGTATTACCTAGCATCTCTCTGGATATAACCTTAATATGAATTGATATTTTCTCTAATATTGACTAGCTCGGTTTATTGGTTAAGGCATATTTAGTTCTTGTTTGTATCCATATTCCTTCTTAAAATGTTCTCCTGGGACAGGAGGATAGCTTTTTAAAAAAAAATTATTTATCTATTCCATTCAGTTCAATACTACTTATTCTATAATCATTTCAGAAAAAATATAGCCTTTATGACTCAAAACTTTCATTGTTTTACTTTGTCATACCATTTTGGATCACAGGGGCAAAAGACAGTGCTGATATCTGCTACCAGATATATAAAAAGGGGCATAAATTTGGATACTGCAAAAACAAGGAAAATGGATTTGTTCCCTGTGAAGATAAGTAAGTGTCTTGTGAACAAAAAGTGAGTGTCCTTTAAGAGTGTTTTGCAAAATCATATCAGCTCTTGTTCTGACAGCTGCTAACCTCTTTTTTTCTAAGGGACTTTGGGAGTGAGGAAGCAGAGAAGGTACACATTCCAAAGAGTGCAAACTAGAAGGTGGGATGCTATTTACTAGTGGAACTTAAGGAGGAAAGATGGGGATGCTTATGATCCTTAGAAAACAAAAGGAAGAAAAGAAGTTACAAAAAAGAGAAATGAGTTAACAGGAGTAAGGTAAATAAATAAAAAGAGGAAGAAAGAAGGAAAGGAAAAAAGCTATACAAAGAAAGGTAGAGTTGAAATTGGAGAAAAAAAAATGGAAGGATTGGAGTTGTTAGTTCTAATTCATAAAGGGACTTGGTTATAATTTTAGAAAGTATGAACTGAGTCAAACTTCTAATTTGTTTTTGAAATTCTGTAAGACATTTTGTGTGACACGAAACAGGATTTGGACTGAAAAGAGCAACGAGACATGATCAAGTTCAACTTTCTTCTAAATATACTAGGTGAACATAGGTATTCATATAACTTGATTTACTTCTGGTTGCTGTCTAATCTGTAAAAGGGAGTTTATAATAATACAAACTCGTAAGTGTAGTGTACAAATCAACTGATGTACTCTGTGCAAGAAACAATAAGAAATGATTAATAGGGTCTTGATCTAAGTTATGCTAATCAAATCAGTATTAAATAACTTTTTGTAAGTTGAGCTAATATTGATTTGTGACAAACATAGAGACATTATAAAAAATAGGATCACTGTGTAGTTACACCTGTTCATCCCAGGGCCAGGGCCAGGACTTTGTCCATCAGTTCACCCTACAGCTCCTGGCTCCTCTGCAGTCTGATGTCAATGTTGGCTCTAGAAAACATGACCCAATTCCTTACTACCAGCCCCACCTCTAAAGTTCTATTTCTGGTCCCAAGTTTGAGAATACTCTCCCTTTCTTCAGAGATCTCAAATGTGGAAAGATATACTGCACTGGTGGGCAGCACTCATCTGTCCTGGGAGAAGAAAAGATCTATTACCTTAAGGGAGTCCCAAAGCAAAATGCCACCATTGAATGCAAAAGTGTGTTTTCATACCACAATTTTAA
Organism: Solenodon paradoxus; assembly: GCA_004363575.1. Classification (NCBI taxonomy): domain Eukaryota; kingdom Metazoa; phylum Chordata; class Mammalia; order Eulipotyphla; family Solenodontidae; genus Solenodon; species Solenodon paradoxus. Next base: position 237,847 of record RJWH01001788.1, on the reverse strand, counting down.
AGATTTTGGCTTGGTTGCTCCTGCAACAAAATGCGGAGATGGAATGGTAAGATGAAAATCTTCATTTTATTAAAACTTCCTGGTTCAGCCACTTTAAAACATGACTGGATCTCATAATTAGCTCCACAGGATCTGTATATCGAAAAGCTTTAAAAAAGAAGTCTTTAAATTGAGTAGAAGAGCAGTCATTTTGCCTAAACTTTGTGATACAAATATGTATGATAAATATGTTTAACTAGTATCTTATAGCAAACTTAATAAAATTAGTCATTTAAAATCAGTTTGACTGCAAAATAGCCACACATTCATTTATTTTATTCAGTCAACCATATTTACTGGGCTCTTATATAGTATCAGTGACTAAACAGTACAGGAGATGTAAAAAGGAGTATATTTTAGAATTTCATTGATTTAATTAATACATCACTATAATTTCATGTTTCTTTCATAATGATGTAATCAATGTATGTTTGAGAATACAAGAAGTAACACATACACTAAATAGCAAAAAATAAATAGTCCAACTAAAGACAAATAACCTGAATAATTTTTTTTTTAACTAATACAAATGATTAACACATATACGAAAAGATGCTCAGCATCACCATTCTTGGGAGTGGTTATAAATCAAAACCACTATGAAATGTCATCTCACTCAGGATAGATTACTATTATCTTAAAGACAAAAGATAAGTGTTCACCAGGATGTGGAAAAATGAAGCCCTATGCAGAGTTAGTGGGACTATAACTTGGTGAAGGCAAGGAAACAATACAGAGCCTCCTCAACAATCCCACTCTGGCTACATATCCAGAAGAATTGAAATCAGGATATGATAGTGAATTCTGCTCTTCCATGTACATTGCAACATTATTTATAATAACTAAACTATGGACATAATGTTAATGTCATCAATAAATGTGATATATATGCATACATATGGGAAACATTATTCCTTATACAACGTTTTATTGTATGATATAATAACATTATGTAATATTACTGCATACATAGTCTTTATAAAGCCTTAAATAGTAGTAAATTCTGTCATTCAAGCTGTGAATAAATTTGGAGGACAGTTGACATATGCTAAGTGAAATGGGCCAGATACAGAAAGACAAATTTTGTGTGATCTTATTTATATGTGGAATCTAGAAAAGACAATCACTGAGTAGAATGATGGATATGTGCATTAGGTTTTTTGTGGTAAACATTTTCCAATTTATATCAAATCATCATGATATGCACCTTCTGTTTATATAATGTTTGCCAATTATACCTCAACAGAGTTGGAAAAACATTTCCTGATACTCTTTCTAAGAAAATAGGCGAAAATAAGAATGATAGCTATAAACTAAGAAAAGCCAAGCATTGACCGTAAGCAATAAAAACAATAATTTGGTCAGAAAATTTGCAGAAAAAAGCAGAATTTAAAGCAAAGGTAGCAAACATAAATGAAATCGTCATTAACAAAATGCCCATCCAGCAACTGTGATATAACAAGTATGAATTCTTATCAAAACAAAAGAAAACATTAAAATGTGGGAGAAATCGCTTTAATTTTAATTGTAGAATCTATGATGTATTAACATTTGAAGAATATAGACATAGATGTCTTACTGAGTTTGTACCTAGCAGTGTTTCATCAAATATTCATGCTAGATTTCTTCTCCCATGGAAGATTCTACATACAGTTTCTCACAATAGAAAAAGAATCATGTAAATTGTAAGACTAAGTCATTTTAGTACATATTTGTTACTTCATTTCTAGGTGTGCCACAATGGTGAATGTGTGGAGATTGAAAAGTTCTACAGTTCAGTAAATTGCTCCTCTCAGTGCAATGACAATATTGTAAGATTTGAATCCATTCTAAACCATTTTTTCACATAGAAATTGAATTCTTTGCCTGTTATTTACCTGTGTTTATGTATATTGTATGTGTGTATATACATATGTATGGTGATTTTTTAATCAATATACATTTGAGATTCCATTTTGTCATGTATCATCAATAATATTGACCCAGAGAGCAAAACCAGGTATAACATGTAGATTTTGTTAGCATTACAAATATGCATATTATTATTGGACTAGTAATCTAAAAACTCAGTAATTTGTGTACTGATGATTAAACCTAAAGTTTTAAAGTTGGATCTTTCATGATGTCAATTGTGGTTAAAGTACACCAACGTCAAAATTAACCTAAAGCTTTTGAGGAAAGAAATAAAGCTGTATATGTGTATATATATTAAGTAATATCTATATAATATATAATATATAGCTATTACTCAATTAACTATTCAATATTAGTTACTAACAGTTTGCATTTGTGGATGGGATCTTTCCTAAGGTCAATTAGTCAATAATAACAGTTACTTTCTCAAGTACTTTACATAGACATTAAGTTTTAAAAGCTTATAATAACTTTAAATAGTAAATGCTGTTCCTACACCACTTTTACAGATGCAGAACCAGGCATACAGATTATATGTGAGAGAAAAAGCCAAAATTTAAATTCATAATTATGACTAAAATGTCTTTTTTAAAAATGATGTCATTAGTTTTCAGTGCTCTATAAATTTCAAGTGTATGAATTCACATGTCTATCAGTGTCTGTATCTGCAACTCTTAGAAATGTTCTTTGATTGTGCCATTACTTTTCCCCACATCGATATTATATCACTGAGCCTAGTTAGAGTGTGATTTTAGACTGTTAAATGCCCAGCTCTAGCAGAGGCTATTCATTTAACCATATTGCTGCCTCTTGGACTAATAGGTCAAACTGTCTTATTCATCTGGTTTTGAATTTGTCAGAATCATTCTTTTATTCAGAGATGATTACTTCTTAGATCTGTTTGTTATTTTTTCAACCCTAATATTTATATATAGTTGATTAATAAAATGTGTATGTGGATATATGTGTGTGTGTTTGAAGTAGAACTAGCACTAAGCTAAATCAGGCGCAAAACACAGCTTATGTCAATTGATTTATCTTCCAGGTGGACGTTCATAAACTTGAATGTGAATGTGAGGAAGAGGAGGAACCTGTAGACTGGCAAGAAACCTTAAATGTTACCAGTGAGCATCCTAGAATGTCTTGCATACATAAAAATTATAGCCAGTTAGAAAGTTTTCTTATTTTCCAAGCCTATTACAAATCTGCTGTGTTCTACAAAGATTTGTATAGTCTTTATTATTCTGCATATTTAAATGCCTAAATCTGAAGTTACTACTATTCTTTTTAGAATTAATATCTTTTCTACTTGCATTTAGATTAGGTCTCCTAATAACCACACAAGACCTTTTCTATTGCCAATTAATAACTGGCAATCAGAGTCTTCCCTGCTGATTGTGGTTCCCTTTCGCATAATGGAATTGTGGATGGGGTTTTAATTGCTAATACAGATGTTAACTTGTATAATGCTTTGGCTTTTGATTTATATAAAAAAAATGGGAGGAGGCGAAATTAAATTTATTAAGGAAGGAAGAAAGAGGATAGTAACAACTCAGCTAGAGATTGACATGCCATGGTCCTAAAGAGGATGCCCTGCTGAAGCTCATATTTTTAATGTTTCAGATGTCACCGTCCTGACTGTTGGGCTTGTCTTGGTGTTTATTGGTGTTGGGGGTGTCACATTACTAATTCGTCACCAAAAATGCATCAAAATAAAGCAAGTTCAAAGGTATGCTTGCATTTTCTAAGTGTTGAACAAAACCATTATTGAGAATACATAAGTTTTGTGACTCCAGAGGGTTCTTGGTGGGAGTAAAGTATCAGCCTCTTCCTGAAGACCAACTAAATAAGAGCTTTTATGAACTTTGCTCTCATCCACGTGCTTATCCCTGAGGTTCTCAAACATTGGAATTAAGGAGGTTTTTCAAAAAAATACTAATTTTGTTTCCACCCTCTGATTCAATTGCTATAGGGTGATACCAGCATTTAAAAATCTTCTAGATGATTTAATATTAAACAAAAGTTTACCTCATAGCTTATGTCAGTGTGTATGCTTCTTCTTGACAGGTCACCTAGAGAAACAATGGGGGTAGAGAATAAAGGATACTTTGGCGATGAGCAGCAGGCAAGGACTGAGTCAATCTTACCTGATATTCATCTATTACATGTAAGAAAATTTTATTTGCAATAGTTAATAAGTGAGAGGGGAGACGCAGAACATTTAAACATGGTTCCACACCACTGAAGCCTTCAATCTACATTTGTGGCAGGAGAAGACGGCAGGACTCCAGCAAACATAAAAGAATAAGCAAGGCATTATTTTGGAGTAGAACATGATGGCTAATGAAATATTAATTTTTCTGATAGTGGAAAAATTACAAACATAAGCTATTTTTAGCTGTCTTGATAAATTTAAAAGAATAGATGCATATAAAATATGTTCTCAAAATAAAAATTATGTTAGAAATTAGTAACAGAAAGTTATTGGGAAAGCTTCCAATTTGGAAATAAGAAAATAGATTCTAAGGAACACATAAGTCACAGAAAAAAATCAAAAGGGGAATTAGAAAGTATTTTAAATTAAAATGTAGCATAACATATCAAAATGTATGGGAAACAGTGAGATCAGTACTTGATTTATTATATTGTTAGGGTCAGTGTTCGTCCTCCCAAGAAAACGCACACACACTTCAGTCGACAATGCAAAAGCAAAAGGAAACTTTATTTCCAGCTAGCTGGGGTCTGAGCCTCCTCCAGCACACTGGAGTCAGACAAAGACCCCAGGCTTCGCTTCAGCAGGGTTTTTATAACCAAGGTTACAGAGCAAGGGATTAGTTACAATTCCAGACCTTGAAGCATTCACATATTTAGTATCTTTTGGCCCCAGGTTTCGGGTGTGTCTTCTCTAAGGAATTTCTAGTTTCAGGGCCAGAAAGAAACGGGGTTCTTATTTCAGGAAGCATAACTCAGGCCTATAGCTATTTCTATCCGGAGCCTGTCATGGCGGTGATCCGGCCCCTACAATGTTAGAATTTATTATGTTAGAATTAAGAAAGGTATCAAATCAATAAACTCAGTTTTCTCTTTAAGAAATCATAAAAAGTAAAACAAATTCAATGGAAGTATAGAATACAAAAAAATATCAGCTTAGTCACCAATGAAATAGAAAATACAAAAATAGCAGTCAATGAAAGTATTTTTTTTTTTAAGAAGCTTAGCAAATTTGATAAACCTATAGCCAGACTGACCACAAAAAACTAAGAGAATCAGCAGATTGTGAATATCAGGAATAAGAAAGGTGACATCACTTAAGACTATACCTTTATGAAATTGACATTGGGAGAATATTTTGAAAACAAACATTCCAAATTTTTTTAAGGAAAGGCTCAGGTGGGAATAAAGGCAAGCAGGCAGGCAGGAGGAAAGAGGAGGAAGATTTTTATTTATCGATTTTTATTTAGTCATACATCTTGGTTGTTCTCCTCCATCAAGGTCGCAAACATAGGTCCTTGCGAAGCATGTGGCCTATGTTTCTACAGACCAAATCACTACTCCACCAGGGTGTGCCATATTTAAACACATACAGCAATCTAATGAAATACAAACCTCTAGAAAGATACAAATCACCAAAGCTTACTCTTGAAGAAATAAAAAATCTGAATAGGTATGTATCTAATAAAGTAATTAAGTTTGCGGTAAAAGTCTCCAAAGAAAACACTTTGGTCATTTGACTTTATTGGGAACTCAATAAAACATTCAATGATAAAATAATACAGATTCTATACACAAATGCTTCCAGAAAGTGGGAGAGAAAAGATTTATTTTATGAGGCCAGAAAACGATCTCTGATACCTAAAAAATGTCATCACAAGAAAAGGAAATTACTAGTCAATAGCTTTAATAATATGACAAAATATGTACAAGATCTATACCTAGAAAACAATGGGAAAATTAAAGAAGACCAAAATAATTGGGATACATGCCCATGAATCAGAAAATCACTATTGTTGGATTGCCTGTTTTCCTCATATTGATCTATAGATTCAAAACATCCCCAATCAAAATATCAATAAGATTTTTTGTAAAACAAATATATGGATTTGGCAATGTTAAAATATATGAGCTAAAAACAAAAATTACTTGTATTTCCAAATACTAGCAACAATGTATTTGAAATAGCACCATAAATATAAAACATTTAGGGACAAATATGACAAAATTTGAACTAAAGCAGTACATGAAAAAATTAATCTATTGCCAAGAAAAAATTTAAAGTCCTTAATTGACAGGGGTATATATGTATATATACATACATACACATATATAAAATAGCCATTTAACTTTTTAGAAGGTACAAATACAATTCAGTGAACAAAGAGTAGCCTTTTCACAAATGAACTGGATATCACTATATAATCATAAATGTTGATGCATTTCTTGAACTATAGACACAATTCAAACTGCAACAAAGCTGTAAATATTTTTCTTGGAAAAATTAAATTAAAATGTAGAAAATTAAATTACAGTGTTTACAGAAAATATTGGGGGTTAGAAGTATGAAATACATGGAAGAGGTGATTATTTTAAATCAGGATAGTGGTTAATTTGGGGGGAATGAATTGGATAGCAATAATAATAAGAAGAAATTTACTACACAGTTACTACACAGCTCTTAGAAGAGAGAAAATCCTGTTACTTGAATCAGCATGGATGACTCTAGATAGAATTATGCTAAGTGAAATAAGTCAAACCAGATGACCTCACTCACAGGTGGAATGTGAATAAACAAAGCAAAGCAGCAGATGAAACAAAACCTACCCTTAGACACTTGCAATCAACTAAGGTTAACAGCAGGGAATGGGACAGGAGGAGGGGTAAGTGGTGGTGGCACCCACTGGACAACGGTGAGGAAAACTTGGTGATTTGTGGAGGGCAGGGTGTTCTGACACACATCTGATGAGTGAGAAAACTGCATACATGGGGAACTTATACATATGAGTTCATCCTAATTTGTCAAACAAAGTTACTATAATACAATACTAAGGACAATAAGAAGAAATTTGAAATTGCAAAGTTCTACTTCTTAAACAAGGCAGCGATTACTGGAACATTTGCTTTAAATGATTCATTGTGCCATGAATATGCTTGGCATACTTGCGGGTTTTCTATTTATTCTATACTGCATTTTCCCATAAGATGGTTTAAAATGAAGTTCAGTGTACCAATCACTAGTTTGGACATGAAAATAAAAATTTCTTACACATAACTAAGGAAAAATTAAGTGTTAACCAATGGGGAAAATTGATAGGTCATCAAAACTGGTTAGACCCCTGCAGCCAGCACTTCCTGACAGCACTGACAGACATGTGCATATGTGCACATCAGAAACCATGTTTAATAATGTTCCTTCAGCATTGTTTGAAAAACATGAAAGTAATGCAAACATCCAACAACTGCAAAAGAAATGAGCAAACTGAGATGATGCAATGACTTGCTACAGAAAAATAAAAATAAATGAACTACCGTATCTGCAACAGTATGTATAAAAGTCACACACAGGTGATCAAGATGACAAGCCCCAAGGAATGATTCAATTGATACCCAGTTCAAGAACTGGCAAAACTAATCTGCAGTATTTGAAATTCAGCTGATGATTACCATGGAGAAGGAAGGGTCTTTGGAGGGGATAATAAAGCTTTATTTCTTGATACCATTGGTGTTTGGTTATGCAAATGTGCTCTTTAGTGAACATTCATCCACCTCTACATTTAGTATTTGTGTGTTTATTTGTGTATATTTTACACTAAAGGGAAAAAGGATATTAAAATAACAACCTTAGCAATATATGTAGACCTAAGAAGCAGTTTATCCTGCAGAAATCCCTACAGTGACTTGCCTAGTGCCTTTAACAGCTATGATTTCCCACACACTCAGCTCACTGAAAAAACTGTGAGTGTAGATTAAGTAGCTAGAAAGACATTCCCTTTAAAAAATTAACTGATGAAGAAGGCATTCCTGATCAAATTTTAGACCTCTGAAATTGTTCACTAAATTCCTTCTTTTTATTAGTTTATCTTTATTGAAGTAATGTTGTATTATAACATTACATACGATTCAGGTGTGCAAGTCTCAAATTTTGAGGTTAAGTACCAAAGCTAATGATTACTTATATGATTTTACGACAAATAATGCAAAAGCCTAAATGTAAGATTTAAGGATGTCAGTTGTCCTGTACAATCTACATCTGTAATGGGAGTAGTGGGTACACCATTAGTAGTGAATTCAATTCATTCATATATTCAACAAATTATAATGAAAATACAGCGGTGCTAGTATTTTAAAATTTGGACACCTTCCCATTGGTTTGGGTCTTGTTGCAAAGATCCAGAGCTTTTGATTGCTTTGCCTCAACTCTGCATGTGTCAGAAGCACTGATATTCCTGTTGCTGGACATGTCTCCCCCCTCTTCCCAGCAACATACAAATGACATGTTAGCAGAAATGCTGCTATTGAATTTCATTTGAGTATTGAGAATGAATAATCTTTCTCTGATTGTATAATGGTTTAGCAATTTTATCCATCTGTATTTTTTATTATGATAATGATAATCCCAAAATGGTAAAAAAAATATGACTTAAATGCCCACTTAATGGACAGAAAATATTGTATGATATTTTTAGCTTGCCCTGCCATTTTCTGATATGAAACTGAATGATGTTAATATTAATCTCACTTGTTTGCCTTGAGGTTTAAATGAGACACTCCAGGTAAATGTACTTAGCTCGATGTTTGGTATATATTTAGCACTTAATGGGTGTTAATTATCTACTATGTCTCACATGCTGTTGCAGTTGCTTTCCTAATTGCATTTCCCTTAAATGAATATGCATAACAGTGCACTCCACGCAAAGGGAGTCAGAAAAAGGTGTCCTGTGCAGTGACCAATGGTGAGCAGTCACAGAAGTCAGCTGGAGCTTCAGTGGAGCCCAAGGGCATATTTGTTACATTTTTAAAATAAAAGATCCTTAAGGGCTTTTGTCTCTTAGTTAAATGAGGGAACTTAGAAGAGCAGCTTAAGAAATAGTAGTTGAGCACCTTAAGCTACAGCATGTTATAATGCAATGTTACTTCAATACATTTAAAGACATGTAACTTAAACAAATTTGTTGGATATATGAATGAATTGAATTCACTACTAATGGTATATCCACTATAATCATTATAAATGTAGATTGCTTGATACCACTGGGGTCCTCAAATCTTACATTTAGGCTTTTTGTATTATTTATCATAAAATCATATAAGTAATCATCAGTTAGCTTATACTAGACAAAGAAATAATGTGATTTGAGAAAGGAGTGCCTTAGGTGTCCTTTGCCGGTGTCCTTAATGATGCTGGGTTATTTTTGCCTCCGGCACCCAGCGCCTCTCCTGCATTGTCCTCTTCTCCTGGATCATGTTTTTAGTGGGATCAGTGCCTGCTGGGGACAACAGGAAGCATTGTAAAGAGGGCAGCCTCAGTCGGGCACATCTATAACAGAGCAATAAGTTCTGAAAGCTGTTTTTTGAAATCCAAACCTTCAAGATCTGAAGGAATGTAGATATTGCGGAATTTCAGGCATTCAGTCAATCGGAGATTAATGAGATCTGGAAGCTCACACATTTGCCTTGTGCCACTCATCTGATTATACATAAAGAAACTTCTGCTCTTCTCCTATGTATAATTGCTCTATAGTTTCTTACGTAGACTCATCCATCACAAGAGAACCGCTTAAAGAATGCTGCTTCCATATAATTTAGAATTTGTACATTTACCTGGAATACTCCAGAGATAACTGGAAACTTTATTTTGTGGACTTTGGAGAGAGTTATACTTGCTTGAATACTAATTGCACGTTGACAGCATCTCTCTCTTTTCACTAGCAAAGAACAGCAGAGTCCGTGGAGAGACTTTCAACTAGTTTTTCAAGTCCCCACTACATCACACTGGTATGGTCTCCCTTCCTCTCTGTTGGTTGTCCTAGTCAGCTCCATTTCAATAATAATTTTGATGTTATTTAAATATCTATGGTTCCTTGAAAAAGTCAAATAATATCACATGTGAGGCAAAATAGAACACTTACTACTTTGTACAAGGACATGGTCAGATACTATCATTATGTAAAATACTGGTATTGTCTTCAGAGTGACATTTGTGATTTAAATTTGATAATTATAATGATTAGAGCCATTTGTTAATAGATTCTTTATTATGACTATTGAATTCGTTTGCCCAGTCACCCTCAACCCAGTCCTGGTTTTGGGGGTCAGAACCCAGTGATGGCTTCCAAGGAGGATGGGGTGGGTGGCTGAGGGCCTTTCATTCTGAGAACTGTATTCCCTGGATTGATATCTAAGTGATAGAGACAAATTAGCACATAGGTACTAGAGACTGAATCTAAAAAAGAATTATTCCTGGCTCTCTAAGGGTCACCAGAACTGCTAGAGTCTGTCTTTATATCTGTGTCTTCGAGATCATAAAGTCCAAACCTTCTTTTTCAGAACTGGACAGTAAAGGCACCGAGATTCTCAGCTATACATTTTTTATCAGCAATTCTCACCACGTTTTCTTGATTTTCAAATTTAAAGGGTGTGAATAAAACACCATCCAGTTCCATCCTGTAACAGGCTCTCAGATCGTGCTGGCTGGTGGGCTGGAGCTCTTCCCATCCCACATTCGACATCAGTCCATTTCTATAACTCAGCTTTCCTGAGATTCCAGTAGACATATCATTTGAAAGAAAGCTCTAACACTTGAAAAATGTTTGGAAATTTCTTACCACATAATTGTTGGAGAGATTCACAAAAAGGGTCACAAGAGAAAATAGCTGCAAATAACAAATCACTGGATGAGAGTAGCTCCCCTACCCTCTCCCATAGCAACCTGCAAACTGTCTAAAACTTTTCATGGAAAAATCCCAAGAGGTGGTCTGCAGACATATGTGCTCACATTTGTATGTGTGTATGTCTATGTGGCATGTATGTTTGTGTCACTGTATAGTAGTATCTGGTGTGGTTTCTGACACAATTTAATTTATTTATTACAGCAACCTGCCAGTAAAGATCCAAGAGGAATGGCCGATCCTAATCAAAGTGCTAAAGTGGTAAGCTCTTGTGACATTTGACACTGCTCTTTTAAATTTTCAGATGTGAGCATCCTTTTGCTGTCTTTACTGACTCACCAGTTTGACGGGACATTCTCTGTCCTTATCAAAAGAATAGAATGCTTGGCATTGTTTTGCTGAAATTTCTAACAGGTAATTCTGCAGAGTATTAGTCCAAGAGTTTCCATCTGATCAAATGAACAAGCTAGAATCCACAGTGTCTGAGTCTTGATGAATTTTAGAAATAACAGCAGAAACAAAACTTCTCTCAAACTTTTCTTAACCAGAGGAAAGGGTTCTCTTAAAATATTTTAAAAGGCGTAATGATGCTGGTAATTGCAGGAAAATTGTCATTTGTGGTAGAACAGTTTTTTCATGCTGGCCGAGCCATTTTTCACTGCCTGAATATATCTGAACGATGGTTTCACTTTTTAATTTCTCTGTCTATCCTAGAAAACGTACCCAAAAATTGTGATTTCTGCCCAAGTGAGGCAAAATTAGCATTATTTAGTTACATTTCAGAGGTTGGTTTTTTTTTTCTCTCTTCCCTTCATGTAGCCATTCATTGATTTTTGCTGAGTTCCCACAATGTTCTGAGTGAATGGGATGCTTCCCCCAGAAAGCATTCCCATAGGGAATCTTTCCTGTTACACTGTCCCTGTAGGGGTGGCAAAGGAAGGACACTTCTTAATATCCTTCCACATGATGACACTGTGTTATGGAGACTGGATAGAGGTTTTCCTTGGTGCAAGAAGACTGTGACATTCTGCAATGGAAAACAGAATGATTTTCTTCCTTTTGTGATAGGTTTGTTCATAAATATAGTACAACAGAACCCAGAAAGGTTATTCTAATTAGTAAATATAAATGGGTAACTGAAATACAACATGCTTAGAGATTTCATAGAAAACAACTTTTTTTCTAACCATTTGTTTCTATGTAGAGCTTGAAACTGGATATTCAGAATGGCTGTGCAAGGTTAGGTTGAGGATTCTGGAAGCAAGATCATCACAACCTTTTCTACATTTTGCTGCACAAATTTCTGGTCATTTTTCAAATGTTCTTATTCCAGATGGAAAATGTTTGACAACTTTTTCTGTAATATTTACCAGTAGAATTTACATGGCATAGGTAATACACTACAAAAAAAATTCTTATGATTTTTCAAATGCTTTTAATCTTACTATAAAAATGCAATGCTGTAGCATTTTCCTACAAAATGGCAATCTAGTTCATTTTTTTAAGAAAAACAGCCAAAACTCTCAGGATAGTAAATTACAACCTTGAGTGTAAGAAGCAAAATATAGCTTATAAAAGTTTAGTTAGCATCAAAGTACTTACATCAACTTGAAATTACATTAGTACTGCTAATTCTGCTTTAAGTGAAATTTTCTCCTGAAGAAATACCAAGGAAGCTAGTGCAGAAGAGCATCTAGTTTCATTAGCTAATTAAAAGACAGATGACTGTCCTGCTCATTTGCTATCAGTGGAGGAGGCAGAATAAGTCACCTTAACTACAGAAAAATTCTTAAAAATTGTCACGGCGGCAAAGGAGGACAGGGAATGCTTCTAAAAATTTCAAATTCCTAAATTTCTAGAATTCCTTAAGACCCTGAGAGAGTAGTCAGAGAATTACAGGATTTCGAAATATTAACTCAAACTGAGAAAAAAAATATAATTCCCACAGAGGGCTTGTGAGATCTTTACAATGTGTGGATCTGAACACTTGATATGAAATGTCTGTGCCATCTTTACCACTCCCTGTTAGCTGATTATGATGTGTAGGGATGTGCTAGAAATGATTTCAGCTGTTGCTTATACCAATGCAAATCAGTGTGTTCTGATACTGTTTTCTTTTGGTTAACTGCTAAAGCTACTTGCCATTATTTTTTCATTTACTGAAATAAAGTTTTCAAGTACTAAATGCAAATTTTTGATTCAGTTAAATAAAGTCTGCAAATTAAGGAAGAAAGCCAGTTGTCTGTAATTTTTTGCTGCTCTGCTCACAGTTGACGCAGCCTAGAGAGGAGATTGAGATCAGAAGGGACAGCAGTGACTCAGCACTTCATAGTCAGTTTCCAAAAAGATTTGTCGTTCTAATTAAAACCACCCCTTTAAGAAAAAATACGCACAAATGAGTACTGAAAGCAAAAGATACAAATATAAATATTTCCTATAAACTTGTGAAATAAAGAGAAATTTCAGATCTGATACATGAAACAAAATATCCTCTGATTGTTACAGTTTTTCAGGAGAAACAAAGGGAGCACTCTTTGGAAGTATTTCAGGCAGATTTACTACATGGGTGGTCTCAGCTAGGATTTCTTCCTCAAAGAGCTGAGCCCTGGTTTCTGGTTGGAACATGCTCATATAGACAGAGCAAATGCAGGAAGAGAGGGATGTAAATTAGGGGAAGGGGTTTCAAGCATGGGAAGTTCTTTATCTGCTGGTTACATTCCAGCAAGCTCAGGTTACAGCAGGTGTCATGGCTTTGCTTCATAGTTGCTGGAGGTGGTAGGCAGGCCTTTTCCCACATGATGTCCAAATGAAAGAGCAGTCACATATTTGTATTTGCCTGAGCACTGCATATGCTGATGAACAATATTCATTTTGGTGCTCTCCCATTGCCCTCTACAAAATTCTCCTTGATTTGTTATTTTTGCTACTGTTCCCACCTCCTTTCCAGAAATCCCAACGTTACCACCACAATTATCTCCTTTGCCTTGGGCTCCACATATAGATAACCAACCAATTGCTAGTTTTATTTTTCTTGAAATACCTTCTCTCTCTCCGATTGTAAATATGTTTGAGTTCCCTTAAATCCCGTTGCTTCGTTGCTGCCTGCCTGAATAGTCTCTCTAGACAGCTGATCTGCAGCCCTGTTTTTCAGATAGCTCCAGGGAATTCATGACACTTTAGGATTTTTTTTTTAATTTTAGGTGGTCCTCTTCTTACATGTCTGAGGCCTCAGACACTGTGCCTACACCCTGTCTAAACAGCCACCGTTGGCTCTGTTTTCTAGGGATCTGCATCCAATACTGCTGACAAATTAAGAAGGGTCTTGGCAGCTTATTCCTACTGATGGTGCCCTTGCAGGCACTGGGTTATGGAGTCACTTATGATTTCATAACCCTAATCCCTCCTGGCTTTTATCACTTTCTGACTCAAGGACTTGAATCTTGTTCCTTGGACCCACAGTTGCTGACAGGACCCCTATTGTGAGCAGACAGACCTACTAGCTCTTCCATCTCAGGGCCCTGAACTTCTTGCTGTTCTGTCCCACACATAGATTTTGAGCCCTTTCCAACCTTAGCATTCCTTCCTCTCAAGTTTGTTACAGCCCTTCAGAGCTGTGTGTTTCTAGGTGTATTGGACCATTCTCTACACCTGGATCATGCACCCTCTGCTCTGGAAATAGGATTTATTTGGAAGCTAATGATGTTTGAGTTCCAAGTTCCATCACTTATACAGCCCCTCCTACAACCTTTTATCTTATTTTGTACTTACATTTTTAGTGGCATTCAGTAGGCTGGATTTGGGATGAGAAGGAGACCTTCAAATGATTTATCAGCAAAATTGCCTATAGGAAACAATAGGACTTAGAGCCATCTTTGTTAGACTTTAGCTGTAGTTGCAGTGAAAGTAAGGAGTGGATCAGCCAGAAATGGAATGGGGGCAACCTGGGAATGGAGAAGATTGGCAGTTTTGACAAGCGCTCCACGCCCTGGTCCACTAGGAAAGACCTGAGTGGGAATGAGTATCCCAGTGAGCACACAGAGGAAAAATCCATGAGAGGGGTGAAAACTAATTGAATTTTGATCACACCTCCAACCCACACACAGAACAATGGGGCAAGGGCTCAGAGAACTCCAATATAACCTCCGCCAAAATCACCAAGACCACCATGTGATGGAGACTAGGGAAACCTATAGAAAAACAGTACTAGATAAATAAGAATTAATACCTAAATGGAGACTAGCAGGAAGTGGAAGATGGGCCACAGATTCTGCAGTTTAAGTTTAGAAAAAGTACATCAGAATTCATATTTGTGACAATGTATCATTTAAATGCTTCTGTGTCAGGGATCTCAAGCATATATTTTAAATCAGTTCTCCAGCAGTGCCTTGATGGCGATCCAAAATGGAAGAAAACCAACCAGAGGTTTCAATACAACATGGTTTATTCTCAAATATCACCAGCTGAACGTAGCCACTCTGTCTTCTTCTCAAGGCATCTGTTTTGTCAAATGATTACAGAATTTAAAAATGCATAATTTATGAGCTAAAATTGGGAAACCCTAGTCTAAAGAAACATAATCCAGACCTTATTAGCATGCAAATATGTGGCAGGTGGGCATGCATGACAACTCATCAGTGAAGTTCTCGGAATGACCACTAGGTGGCCACATAGCAAACGAAATCGTCTACCAGCTGGAAACTAGTACTTGATTTTACCCCTTTTGTCACAATCTTAGGCCTTCATAGTTGTGACTTTAAACAAACTTACTAGGAAATTTGTTAACCTTCTCCTATTGGTTATCGAAGACATAATTCTGAGGAAATTTGCTGGACACCACTTCCTTCTCTGCCAGGTTGGTAGTTTGAGGAATAGGAACAAAATGGGAGCCTGAGAGCTTTGAATGGAGTTTTCAAAATGTGAAGAGAAATTTTATTTACTTTCATTTCTGAAGTCCAGACTTCTTGAACTGGACATGCCAACAATCCCATATTATCCAGTCTTCTGAAAACAGCTGTGGGGAACTAGTTTTGGGTTTTGTTTATTAATTTAACCATATCTTGTTCTGAAGCTTAGCAAATTAGCCATTGTTACCATGGAAACATGAAGACTGCCTCCTTTCCCCAGGGAAGTATGATGGATAGTAAATGTCAAGAAAAAGCGCAGTTTGTGAGCCTTTCCTGACTTTGTGGCAGAGTGTGGGTAACAGTTGATGTTCTTTCACTAATTACCACCAAGGCATGAGAAATACTGACCAGTTCCAGAGCATACTGGAAACTTCCCCATCATTTTCTAACTGAATATCAGACTTTCAGGAAACTCAAGAGCCGGTATGTAGGAAAGTGGGTGTCTCATGGCCGGTACAGAATCCATTACCATTTTTCTCCAGGAAAAGCTGTAATTGTGAGCTATACATAATGGATATTGATTACTAAGCAAAGAAGATACACATAACTTTAACCTCAGGGGTTTCCAGGGACAAAAGATATAGAAAAAAAGGGGCCTTCTGGGATCATAGGAATGCTAGCCAGGAAGAAATTGTACCAGAGCAGTCTTAGAGAATCTTAGATAAGTGGATTCAAAACCAAGTGCTTCTTATTCAAGGATTCCAATGACTTGCTCCAAAAAGGACAGCAAAGCATTTATGAAGTGCAGGCTATGTATCAGGCATTATTCTAAGTAGTTCATATGTATTATTTAGTTTAAAACAATATTATGAGTTAACTATCATTATCATCCTCAATTGACAGTTTGAAAAAATTAAGATAAAAAGTTTGCCAATTAAGTAGCATAATTGAAATACCAGTTGAGGAATTCTAAGAGGGATATTCTGTTAATGACCTCCATTCTGCTGGCATAAATATAGTTTTGAGAGAGAAAAAGCACGGTGTCCCCTAAGGTTCATTTTGCATAAAGGAAATCAGTGTATCTCACTGGCATCTCATTCTTCACCCACCAACTTCTCCACCACAGTAACAACCTGAGTTTGCACAGCAGAGAAGGAAAAGAGAAGGCAGACAGCAGTTACCTCCCAACGTAGCCAATACCTGGTTGAGATGCTGCTGTCCTGGGGACGTATTTGGGGGTGCACCTGAGACAACACTGACCACTTTCATGGGTCACCCTCTGGCGGTGGGGTGCTGTTTGCATTACTTTCATTGTCACATCTTCTCCAGGTTCTTAAAAGCACTGATGAGAGGAAAAAGAAATGTTGAAAGCTCCACTATCATTCTAATAGGGCTCTAAAGATAGATCAATGGAGAGAAAAGGAGAAATGGTTTTTGGCAAATCCTTTAACATTTGAAATCATTATCATTTTCATCCCTATTTAAATTATTTCTTTCTCCCATTTCATTAGCATCAGTTTTTTGATATAAGCATTTATGTGGAAGAGCCAGGAATGGTAAAATTAAAAAAAATAAATAAGCATGAACCCTAAAGTCCTGATTCAGGAGCATGTCTTTTCAGGTCCATCAGAGAAGCAGCTGGAGATTAACTGATATTTTCTGAAATGTGCTGGGTGCTCTCTCTGAAGAAGGCCATCGTTTGAGATCTCATTACCTACTGCAATCTTTAGTCTGGCTGAGGGAAAGGAGCATGTTGAGCAAATTTGATGCCTCAACATTGAGACACTGCCAAGCAATTCGGAAGATGAATAAATCAATTCATTCCCTCTCATTAATGTTGCCTTGGTAATTTAGCAGGTTTTGATGCTGAAAATATCACCAGCTGAACATTGTGCCACTCAATAGCCCACCTTCAGAAATGAATTATCAGGCACAGGCTCAATCCTATGGCATCACCCATCCTGGGCTCCTGGGACCTTCCAGTGAGAGAACACATAGACACTAGAAGAATAAATTGGCAGAAATACACAGTGTTATATCTTGGATCACAGAATAGTCAGAGCTATATAACCTTCTTCCCTAGGACGCTTCCAGATGCAAACAAACTGGAGTCGCCAATACACTAGACAGAGACCAATAATACAGATTTCAGAGGGAAATCATTACAAAAAATAAAGGGCTGTGTGGATGGGTGTCATTTAGGTCCTGCTTATTTGCTTACTCATTTATTCCACTAATCAACATGTACTTGCTGCACACTTGTCTGGTAAAGGTGCTGTTCTATGTCTATGAAGACATACAGATGTATGAATGCTGCCCTAAGAAACCAAGCCTCACAGGAGAGCAAAACAGGCTTCTCAACAGATAGTCATACAATAATGTGATGAATATCACGAAAGAGGAAAGTAGAAGTTGTGATTGTCTGCCCACCCAGGGGAAGAAGAAGGAGGCCAACAGTGGAAAGGCTTTAGAGAGGCAAATTTTTAGCAAGATCTTGAGAGACAATAAAGCCAGTCCCCAGATTTCTCCCAAACTCCACAGATTCTTTGACTTTCCTCAGTAAACCCAGGACACAACTTACTCTGAGTTCTAGTAAGAGAGTCTCAAGGGAAAAACTCAAGAAAAAAGAAAAAAAGGCATTTTCATTTAAGTGACGCTTTCATCCAGTTTTATCAATTACAATCATCCTTACTTTTGTCTTGAAACATTAAATTCAAGGAAAATATTAATTAAATATCCATGTATATACACATATACATAAATATATATATATATACAATATCTCCCCTTAAGTCTATGAACACACAAAGTATAATTGTCACAACTTTTGTAAAACCATACTCCTCTCATTCAAAATTTTCTGTCTTTTTGAATTTAGTTTTATTAGTTTCCTGCCTACTAAAGGTCACATTTTTTTTGCTTCTGTAATGCCTGGTCATTGTTAATTAGATGTTACACATAATGATTATGAATGTCACCCTTGATGGTGCTAGATTTTTTGTAATTATCTTTGTAAATATGATTTTGTTCTGAAAGACATTTATTTGGAAACAATTTGATCCTTTCAGGTCTTGATTTAAGACTTGTTATGCAGGCCCAGAGCAACGTTGGGTCTAGAGTTATTGATTTTTCACCACTTAGGAATATGAAGTACTGTACCAAATGCCCATCAACTATGAGATATTCAACTTGGCTAGTGCAAGCAGGCACTATTCCAAGCCTTATGTGTCCACTAAGTACCTTTCCCATTGACTTGTGCTGTGCATTGAGTCATGCCTCCATAAACTGTGAAGAAATAAATTTCTGTTGCTTAAGCAGTATTTGTTACTGCAGCTGTAGGAAACTAATACAGATTTTGGTCCCAAGAAGTGGGATAGTGCTGTAACAAACATTTAAGATATGAGTAGCTTAGGAATGAAACAATGAAGGGAGACTAGAGTTTTGAGGTGCATTTTAGAAAAAGCATAGATTGCTTTGAAGAAACCTTTGATAGAATGAGTGTTAAAGATGATTCTGGTGAAAATTACCGAAGAAAAGACGACAGCTATAGAATAGCTTAGATAGTATATAAGTATATATATGTGTGTATATATGTATATACATGTATATATAATCATAAACAGATGTGTCTGTAGAATATGAAAAATAACGTTACTTCTAGTGAGGTTTAAGAGGAAAATGAGCAACATGATATCAGAAACTGAAAACTTAGCTTTAGCCTTGTTATAAAGTGTCAAAGAATCTGAATGAACTGCATTCTTGAGACTCACCGATACCTGATTTAGATTATATTAGGTGAGATTCTAGACATAGACAGTCAAATGAGATAAGTTGTTTGAGGCTGTTGGGATGTGGTGAATGCATTTTGCATGCAAGAAAGACATGTATTTGGGCATTACAGATGGCTGAGTGTTATGGAATGAAGTGCTTTCCAAATTATTTTTTAAAATCCTTATATTGAAGTATTAATGAATAATATCTCAGAATTTGATTTCACTTGGAGATAATATATATAAAAAGATTACTGAATTAAAATGAGGTCATTAGGGAGTAACTACCTGATCCAGTATGATTCTTGTCCTTATAGGTTAGAGATTAGTACACAGTCACAGAGGGAAGACTATGTGACAACATGGAAAGAAGTCACTTAAAAGAAACGAAGAGAGACCTCGGAGATCAACTCTTTCTGATACATTAATCTTGGACTTTCAGCTTTCATAACTGTCAAAAGATAAATTTCTGTCTTTTCAAGCAACTCAGTGGTATTTATTACAGCAGTCTCAGCAAACCAATGCACCATGTGCTTTCTCCCTGTCTTAGGTTGTTTCCTCACACTTGTGCTGACCAATGCTTGTGATATAACCACTTCTGTGAGGCTCTTTCCTCTCTGGCACACTCTCTTATGAATTCGCACCGCTTACCTCTCCCTGACCATGTCTCCATCTCCTCAGCGCCAAGAGCCTGCCTTCTCTGGGTCTCCCTCTTCTAGGCTGCCTCCTGGAAAGAAGTGAATTTTGGAATCCATATAGCTCAATTCCTTGGTTCCAGTTTTTCAAGATCATCTTCCTTCACTGGTTGGCGTCTTGCCTTAGAAAACTGTTGTTTCATACATTTTATCACTTTTTCCATGACTATTAGAAGTGAGAGGTTGTGTCTTCTGCCTCACAACTGCCTCACAAAGAAATCAAGGAAGAGCCCAGGGTCCAGACACAGTGAGAAAGAGAAATCCAGGGATGCGAGCTAAATAGAAGCTACTTCAATCATGACCTCAATCTTTATGTCACTATATCCTTTGAACAAGACACAACACTTTAGAAAATTGCCAAGGAGAATGAGAAGCCAGCAAGCACAAGAATTAGTAGAAAAAATAGATAGCAGATTAAAACTTACAATAAACAATAAATGTTGGAACCAACTGAGTCAAAATATGAAATAAGTATTTTCGTGTAGTTAAAAGAATTAAAAGAAGACCAGAAAAAAAATCTGTGAAAAAATATATATTTAAAATAAAAAATATAATAGACATGTTGAGCAGCATATTGTATATAATCAAAGAATTAGTGAATTTTATAGTAGTTCCAAAGAAATTATCCAGAATGCAGTATAGTGATATGCTGGAGAAGGGTGGGGCGAAAATGAAAACCTAGTTTAACGATGTAGGAGAAAGTGTGAAGATTTTAGAAAAATCTAATCGTAGTCCCAAAGTAGATGACAGAATAGAGGGGAATTATTCAAAAAATTATAGCTAAATATTTTCCAGAAAGGGGAAAAAGGGAGCTAGAAAATAAGATATATTTCAAAAATAAAGCCCATGAGTTTCTAGGTATAAATCACCCATTACCTTGAAAGTTCCAGTAAAATTTTTAATTAGCAGGTTTACAGAGAACTCAAAACCTTCAGAGAGAAAATGCAGTTTATAAGAGGCTAGAGATAATGAATCAAATCATCAAACACTGGAGACCTTAAATTCAGACAAACTTCATCTAGCTAAAATAGATATTTTCACATGCAGTTTCTCAAAATGTCCACCAGTCACCCACAGGAAGCTGAGAGTTTATGTTCCCAAACTTTAGGGAATAAATGAGTGAAAAAAGACATTTTGGGGAGACAGATGATTCACCTTCAGCAAGCAGACAAGTATAGTGTGAGGGGACGATATGGGTCCCGCAGGGGAGCACTCTACCTGGGAATTTTGGGAAGAACGAGATTGCAGCAAGAGATGAGAAGAGTCTCTACGAGGAAAGAAACAAAAGCTCAGCTGGTGAGTACAGGGGTCTTTGCCATCCTGAGACGTGACATTTTTGTTGCGGAAAGTGGATAAGGTGCACTGGCTTCTAAAAGAGTTAGGGAGTCTTCAATACCCTGCACAGGGTGGAAGCAGAACTCAAGCTCAGGACAGACTCATGCCCCTTACCGTCCCCTCAGTGAGTTACCCCGTCAATATGCCAGTAGCGCCCAGGTTGAAACATTTTAGCAGAGTGTTTTAAACAAAATGCTAAGTGAGACTATTGTCATTGCAAGAAAAAGCTATAGAAGGAAAGGAAAGCAATCACATTTACCATGCTGTTCAAATACTTGTAAGAACGGTGCCAAAACTTCTTTGAAAAGATTAGGAAACATGGAGAACCCTGGTGGCTTAGTAGTAAGTCCACAGCCTGTCTGGGAGGTAGCCCACATGCATCTCAAGGATACGGGTTCAAGACCCTGGGCCGGGAAGAAGAACCAAGATGAACAACTAAATAAAGAAGAGTGTTTTTTTTTTTTTTTTTCTCATCTCTCTTTCCTGACTACCTACTCACCTTCATTCCTGTCTATAATTTCCTTTAGAAAAAAAAGTTAGGAAACAGAAGTGAGAGAAAAAAGGATGCAAGAAATCATAAATCTTTGTCTTTATGAGTTAGAAGACAGTTGATAATTCCTAAAAATGACATATGTAAAATGGAAGCACAAGTATATTTAGAAATATGGGGATGACTTGTAATGCAAATAACTAAAAGTATTCAATGTTTAGTGCACAACAAATAGATACCAGGAATGGGGAAGTATGGGGAAGAGAGACCTATCTTTCGTTACAAATCTGAACTTTTTTTATATTTTAAATTATATGTATTTTAATGAAATAAAAAAGTTTAAGTTGGTAAGGCAGGTGTTTATCATGAGGTCAGTAATCTAAGAAAATAGAGTTCTGGTTCGTATAAATGTGCAAGTAACTTGGACAGCTTTGATGAAAATTGAGCATCTTTATTTTCTGACTGAAACACCAACAGATGCAAATTTGCTGACCATAATTTTGTATGTGTGTATTTATGTGTGTATATATGTATGTATGTATATGGGTATATGTGTCTATACAATGATTTCAAGTTAGTGTCCCCTAGTGGAGAATATAGGCAGGGAAGATTGATGAGAGTGTGTCCAGGACTTGATTCAACAAGCAACCAAGATGGTCCCCACATTGTCCCAACATGGTGTCAGAGGACAGAGAATCTTTAAACTATAATGAAAGAAGTATCAGTGGCTGCATATGGAAATCACCTGGAATTGGAAAGCCAGGCAATTTGGTGATATACAGCTGCGGTGAGTAGAGTCAGAGGTGGACTGGAATAATTCTAGAGATGGGAGATAAGAAAAATGGATTTACTTGTTCAAGGGCACACCACAATATGAGCGTTATAATCAAGTCTTCTATGATAACACAAGCATTTCCAAAGGAATTTACTATTTTAATGATATGTGGTGATTAGACTATCTTTCATTATGTTATAATACTTAGGAGAGTAATTTTCCTATTACTGTGAAAAATGATTTTTATTTGTGGATTCGGAGGATGTACACCTGTATAAGAAAAGTTGAGATGATTTTTAAAAGAATACATATATTCATGGGATTAAAAGTAATTCCTTTTTTCACATCCAAATTTTTCTGCTACTCATGTTAAGTATATATATATATATATATTTCCCTCTGGTTATGAGGTATGAAAATATTTCTTAGGGTAATTGCTATTTTGTCAAGATACTAGACCTTTAAGTTTTGCTTATCTATTTTTATAGAACCAGTGACAGACAAGGAAATTTCAGTAATTTTAGTAATCACCAAATATGGCTGGAAGAGCCAAGAGGGAGTCAGCAGCACACAAGGGTTTGCATTGGCTTGGGAAGTGGGAATGTATCTGATAGGAAGCACAAAGGGTATTTTAAGTCATCATTGTTCTCAAGGCACTTAATTCAGCTTGGGAATAAAAATTAATATGTTCAAGAAAAAAAATTCATGTAGAGCCACAAACACTTAAATAGATTAGGACCAGTGATCCCTGGTGGAGAGACTTAGGTCCTCGGCCTCCAGCTGAGCACAGTCCACAAATATCCCAAGGACCCGAGTTTACACACCTGGGCTGGGAGAGCAGCCAAGAGAAATAACTAAAACAAAATCCTTTTTCCTCTTCTCTCTTCCTGCCTGCCTACTCAACTTCATTCCTGGCTGTACCTTTCCTTTAAAAATGAAAACAATAAATAAATAAATAAAGATGAGGAGCACAGACTCCTCTGTGTGTATGAACATATATAGTTTGAACCTAAAGGAACTGTGTAAGACTCTTTCAGGCTCTAAACATTGGTTATGGTGAAGTAGGAAAAATAAAGGAGGCAAGGAGGTAATTGCATTAATCCCTTTATATGCATTTAAATAATTTACTAGTTAAAACCAATAGAAATTAATTTTTATAATTTAAAAAGAAATGATGTGCTTTGAAAATAGTAAATGAATGATGAAACTTGCCTTCTCGATTCTCAGAATGGCAAATGCTTTATCTGAGACCCTGGAACAGAGTCAGAACCAGAGCACATTATCTTCTTCTAGAACAAGGGCATACTCATCCTCAGCACAGGAGGTGGATTGACAAGTATATTTTCAACCCTACTGCCAGTCTCTCTCCTAAGAAGTATGGTATCTGCCTTCTCAATCTGTCCTTTGTGCTACTGGGGAAAAAGTACTTAGGATGAAGTTTGCCCATCATTACTTAAAAGTGGCTTATTTATTGAATATTTAGTCTGAGAGAAAAATCCTAGTCAAAACAATAAAAGCAAAACTTGAGAGGTCACTAAATATACTGAGTAGAGATATTTTTACTTTCAGCTGGTGTGGAATTTTTGGCCAGTCTTTTATTTTCAGTTTTTCATTATTTAATTCAGAATGAAAATGGCCAACTCCTGCTATAACATGGAACTATAGTGTGGAACCATTTTTAGTTCAGATTCCAACGTCACTATACTCCATGTGGAGTTTAGCAAATTGCTGAGACAACTACAAAGAAACAGGAAAAACCTGTTTTTATCACCACAGACCCTGCACTCCAGCCCTCTCTGATGAGTTCTGTCATTGACAAATGAGCTTAAGAACCAATCCAAAAAGTTTCACAGCAAGTGACTGAATGTCAGACCACTTCTCTGCTTGACCCTTTAAAACTCTCCTTTGCTTCTGCCTATGTTGGTCTTCATTTTGAGTCTGCTCCTTGGCTGTGGATCTTATCATGATGCCTGTTCTCAAATAAATACTTTCCTAGTGATCTTACTGCCTTAGTATTTCTCTGGAATTGAAAACAGCAACATGTGTTTGTAAAACATAGAAGTCGATCTGATTTATACATACAAAAAAATTGATTCTTGTTTTGGGTGATACTTCTCTTTGATTACTTTTACATAAAAAGTAACAAAACAATTCTAATTCCATTTGCAACAGTCTAACATTCTTCATACTACATCTCATCAGTGAGAACATGCACTAGATATAGAAAGTGTAATTGTTTTCCTTCCCCACATTAAATCTCACCGAAAGTGAGATTCACAGAAGAACAATACATAAATAACAATATTTAACAATAAATGAGCAATAAATAGACCAATAAATAAGCAACCAGATAGTCACAAGCAAAATGAGTTTATTTGTTTATAATAAGAAATCCAATGAGGAAGTACAGTGTCTTAGAGAAATACCCCCAAGCGTCCTTAGGATAAAAGAAACACTAAGATTTTAGAAAGGTTGTTGTAAATCAAGACTCTGTTGGAGGAAACTGTTCAGTGTATAGTGCCTTTTCATTGGCTAGCTTATGACATTCTCTCATTGGCTGAGCAGTTGCTGGGCAAGAGTCTCTTTGCGTTCACTTCAAAGATACAAAATATGTTTCCTTTGGTGAGATTTTGTAGTGTGCACTGATTGTGCATGCATGAAAACTCTCTTTTAGTCTATCTACCTCACTTAAATAGATTTCTGTATATTAATTTTTACATAGCTTATGGCTGTAACACTCATTTGTATCTTTTTGTTTCCTTCACTAGTTGGATAAAATAGCTAAAGCCAGTCAGTTACCTCTCCCTCTCCCTTCCTTCCCCCTCCCCTCCCCCTCCCTCTCCCTCTCCAGATAGTTACAAATATAACTGATATAACATATGTTATTTACAGAAGTCTAATTTTCAAAGGTTAAGTCAGAAGCAAATATTTAATTGATACAGTGTTTGCTTAGCTCTTAAATATAGTATTTAAATAAATATGATACATTTACAAAAATGTCTTAGATTTCCATGTAGATTGTGAATACACTATCAAAGAACAAATAATACAAAAGCATGTCATTCAAAGCTGAATGATAGGAAACAGAATATAAAAATGTTACATAACCAAATTATTCTAATTTCTCCTAACATGACTTCAAAATAGAGGCCTAGGTATGTCTTGGAGGAGTAGCAGATAAGTCCACCTTCTCCAACCACAATCAGTTTACATATATCCCTGGATCTGTGTTCCCCTCCCGGGGCAGGGAGAGGAGGAGGAGAGAACAACCAAGATGAACAACTACAGGAAATAAAAGCTGCTTCCTCCTCTGTCTTTCTGCTGCTTCGCCTTCATTCTTGCCTGAGCCTGAAAAAACAAAAAGCAAACAAGCAAACAAAAAACAGAGAAGTAAAGTCATTCTGACTGCAGTAAAACTCTGAATGAACTTCTGGGCTCTAAAACATAATGGTCATGTTCCCGGACCTCTTTGTGCTCTGCATGACATTACTGGTAGATATTGCTCTCACCTCTACATTTTTCAGTAACTCCAGAAGTCCCCACAACAAGTTCCACAACAGTTATGAATCTGTCCACTCAGGCACATGCTTGCTCATCTCTCTCCCCGCTCCCACTCTTATAGCAGTTCCATCTCTTCTCCGTCTTGTGGTAAGGGTGGTGAAAGCTGGCTACTAGTAATAGTTCTGAAATGCCATGTCATCTTTTTGAAACTCCTAAAACCCGAATCATACCTTTCGATAAAAATAGCAAATTTTCCTCCTGCTAATTCATTTATTAACACATCCATTTGAGTGTCATCTTTGTGATCCACTTAGACACAGACTCATATGACGTTGAAACTCTTCTGAGTCTCATGAAGAAGTAGGGAGAATATTTGAATGTCCCCTTGGCCCATTTGGTTCCACATGTGATTAATTACATAAACCCTAAAGCAAGCCAGCTTTTATCCAGTGAGGTCAAACAATTATATTAAATCTCACGAAACTAAGTTCCCTCCAATCATAGAAAGTAAGCTAAACATTAAATCATTTTCTCTCTCCTTCCCATAGTCTCTGATACTATCTACAACCCTTCCCAGGTTTAAAATAGGAACACAAAGAGACATGGCTGATGGTGGCTTAGGAAAGGAGGGCTTGGCTTAGAAGGCATTAATTTATCCAAGCAGAGCATTCTCAGTTCCAATAATAGAAGTGGGGTGGTGAAAGGTCAGAATCTCATAATTAAAAAGGTTGGACTAATTAGAAAAGCTTTTATGGATAAGAGGAGACCAACTTGACCTTGATAGAGAAAAGGGATTTAGGATACATTAAGAAGCTCATGAAACATTCCAGGAAAGGTAATGTTCGTGTAAAGATAAGGAGGTAGAACATTGATTGGAGACAGCAGGGAAGCAGGGAAGATGAGTTTAAATGGGTAGATGAAGCTATTTGATAGAAAAGCTTAAAAACAAAGTAGACATATTCCATTAGATGAAGCTAGCAATAGGAAAACATTAAAGTTATAGACTAAAGATAAAGAAATAAGCCAGATGACGGGAACTCTGCTATAGCAATTTGTTTAATTGAACAGAATTTTGAAACTGTCATGGTATAAAAGGTCTATGTGAATATTCAAGAAAATGTGGGAGCCAGGAGAAGTCAAGTTAATTCTTCCATAATGATCCACATGGAAACCTTTAAATCTTTACTTAAGGAGTCTTGCAAAGAGTTATGGCACTTGCTAAAGCTCTGCCTGATAGAAGCAAGATGACAGATAAATAGTCCTTAGACACAGTTCTGCACTTGGAAACTGCAGAACTGTCAATGTGTCTAGAAACTCACCCAGAAGTGGTTACCATACATTCTTTAATTTCCATTTCATCAAAATGAGTTGATAATAATTCTTCAAGCCTATACTGCATCTATTATTGCAGGTAGTTTGATTTGTAGTCTAAAAGAATCAACACTGTAGTAAAGGACACAGATGAAAATAAATGACTATGATTTGGATAGAAACCAACAAACCTGTAGATCATAAAATAGTCTATGCTTTCCGACCATCAAAGTTGTCTTCAGATCATTTTTTCTTCATATCTCATACAGAAAAGCTCTAAATGTAAAATTAGTGGAGGGAAATAGCATATTTTGTACATTTAAGAAAGAGCAAACTCTGTGCTATGCTGTTTGCAATTTCTCATTTAGTAACAGATTTATTAAATCCAGGGGGTTAAGTAGTTTGTTTAGAATTACATAGGACAAAAGATTTTATATTATGATACTTTAATAACAATGCCTTTATGTACCACTTGCTTGGTATAACAGCATAAACACACAAACACACACACACACACACACACACACACACACGTTTCTTGAATATATATTCCCAATCCAATTGATCTGTTTTCTTCCAAACATTCTCAAAAGGTGTACATTGAAGCTGTTTCTCTTTGCTTTTAATCAGTTCTATAACTTTCTTACCTAAAACTTCCACTTGAAGGAGATCCACTAGTCTTTTCCTGACCTTTTACAATGAATTTCCTTGTTAATTTCATCTCTTTATTCTGTTTGTCTGGAAGCAAATAAGATTTGATGTCATTTATTCATTGATATTTTTGTGTCTTTTAACATTTTCTACATGTAAGACATTAAAAAAACCAAAAGAAAAATAAAACTACAAGAGTTTAAATGAAAAGTAAATGGACAATTGTGACAAGAAATATTATTGGCTCTCTAAAATTGTTTAGTCTCTGTTTCACATTTCTTGTTGAATCCTGTAAAACATGACATGTTAAAGCCATAGAATGTATTTTGTGGTGAAATTGAATATCATGCTTAAGAAATTTGCAATTTTTCTAGGCACTAATCTTTTTATATTTTTGAGCAGAAAAATCATGTTAGTATCACTTAAATCAGTGTAATTCCAAATACTGCATGAGATTACCAATGGTTACAATACACATGTAGACTAAAATATAGCATTTAGAACCAGAAGATACCTTTAAAATCAACTTATTCTATCATTTCACCAGTCAAGGAGGATGTTCAAATCAGAGTGGTAAAAATTGCTTAACTGATTCTGATAGGATAGGAAGAGGGTATCTTTCTAAATTAAAAATTCCTAATAGATTGTTGTTGAACTGATATTTATTTAATTCACAGATTAATATTTCATAGGATCTTTGTGACCATTGATTCCTTATCATATGTACTGAATAAACAACTGAGATGCATACTCTGTTCCGGACAGAATGGAAAAGTAGCACACAGGTCTGCTCTAGAAGTCTTTAATATGAGGGAGGCCGAAATACCAATGGAGACATTTGCTAATGCATTTGGATTTACAGGGCATTAAGAGAAAACAAACATGTATTACAGCATCTTAATACTCAGTAGCCTTATCAAAATGCATGGACATCACATAGGAACATTCCAAATGAAATGCCTATTAAATACATATGACTTTGTTGTAAAACCCCTAAGGTTTTGAATAGTTCTATTAGTGATACTGTTAAAAAAAAAATGCTGCATCATCTACAAGCAACATTTGCTTTTGGAATAAGGTCATTTGTGCTTTACTCCTCAGTGATGTAGCCCACTGCTTTGCTGACAGTCAATACTCAGAAACTGCCTAAATGAAATTCCCATTCAGGACATGAGAGTGATACATTTCTTACCTCCTCTGAAAGCTATTGCTCTTCTTAAGCAGTTCTTTGCTGAGCTTCAGAAAAATCTCTCTTTCATGAAGGAATTTCATTTCATACATAGAATATTTCAAGGCATTAAAGATCGTTAGGTCATTTTTCAGGTGAAGAAACTGATCCCCAGAGAGTAGATGACTTGCTAGCTAGGACCAAATGGAAGTAGACTCCCTAAAGACTAAAAGTTGTCTTCATCACTCCCTGTCTCCTTGATAACTCCTCTAAATTAAATTATTTCCTTGCGAAGAAACTTGCAATGACCCACATGGAGCAATTTCAAGAAGAGTCTCATTTACACATCCAACTGCTGTGGGTTGATATGGACTTTTATTCCAGGGGAGGAGATAGGAGATAAGAATGACACCAACAGGATTTCTTCCTTTGTGGCACCTTTCTGGGATAGACCACTTCTTAGCCTGTCTCAAACATTGAACACTGCCAAGTCTGGTGACTTCACATTTAAGACATTAGGAAAATTGCAAGATAGGCACTCTTCTAACCACTTTGCTTATGCAAAGCCCTTAACATATCTGAGGGGTGTGAGTGTGTGTATTTGTGTTTGTGTGAAATTATCTTTGTTTTGTAGAAGATTGAGGCTCTTAGAGATCATCAATCCAGGTCACATACCTAGTAATTTAGCAAAGTTGAAAACAAACTCTTGTCTCTCTGAACCCAAATCCATGTTTTGTTTTTAATTACACTGCACCAGGTTACTCATCAAATACATTGACTTTCCCTGCTCCTCAATTAAGCAATAAATATTTATTTTCATGCAAGGTGAGCATATGTGTATAGTTCTGGGTTTAAAACGAACAGAAACATGCTTAAAATTCTCCAACATTTTGTATTTTCCAAATGCTTTGCACCTGTTTTCTTGTTTGCTGAATGAAAATAGTTTATAAGTAGTTTTTGCAAGTCATCCAAGTAAAAGTAACTTTTTATTTAAAAAAAGCAATGTCTAAGGAATCTGAGTGACGGTGACACTATTTTCTCTTGTCTCAAAGGCAGGAGCAGGGAAGGATTATTTTTAAAGTTCTCTGAGTTTTGCCAATGTACTAGACTAATAAGCTCATCAGTTTCAAGTCCAGAATTAAAATAGAATCACCAGGGCCACGGGTCATTCAAAGATATTCTATAAAATACCATTTCTCATTATTAAAAAGCCAAATTAAAAACACTGAGAAGATAGATGTGGAAGTCACAGAAACGAATTTTGTGATTTGTGGAAATCTCATTACCACCACTGAAATGTCAATGATATCATGCCACCTAATAAGCCAGCAACCCCAAGTTACCTACGTTACACAATGTGATAAAAACCCCCTGCAACCAGGGCTCAAGAGTTAGTGTTGCTGTGCTGCAGCATTTCTATGCAGTGGCCAATACAGTGGCTGCTTTCACATCCTTTTCCTTTGGTCGTATTGGATATGCTGCATGAATTTACATAAGCACAACATAGATGCTGTTCGGCTTACACTGCAGTGACCTACAGTTAGGAATTCCAATTCTCTGGAAATCCCAGCCTCATAGTTTCCAGAACTGAATATTCGAGAATGGTATATTTAAGGAAAATCAGAATGCTGCAAGGATGAACTGAAATATCGGAGTTAGTCTTCTCACTGACCTCCAGCTACAGAAATAGGCTGCGGAGGTCTGTTTAGATTATGAACAAAAAGAGAAAACAAAATAGAAGCATGATGAAGGAATTTTACCAGCAGGTGTGAAAATGCTGCACGAACAAATTCTTTTGTAAAACATCGTGACTATAATCTGCTGGGATACAACTAAAGCCTAAACCCAGTGCTAGAAAAATCTGAGCTTGCTCTTAATGCTTTGTGTAATCTTAGAGACAAAATCTGAATGGGACAGATTTCCATGTCTGTAGGTTGGGGCATATGTATCTCTACTGACATGATGACTTTCTCGTATTTACTACACTTATTGTACAGTTGTATCTACTTTATAGAAGATACTAAAGTTAGGTGTATTAGATACATTCAGATTTATCTTCACATTCGCATCATAGTATGGTGGTTAAGTGTGTACATTGGGTCCAGAAAATCTGTGTTTGAATGTGAAGTATGCTACTTAGACATGCAAAGCTGATCAAATAACACAGACCCTCTGTGCTTTTCTTTTCTCAAATATAAAATTTAATGACAGTACCTAACACATACTGGTTGTTATAATGATTGAATCATATATATGTATATATATTATATATATTATATATATAAAAATGCTATTAGGACAGAGGTCCACATAGAGAACGTTAGTATACACAACAAACACTACCATGTTAAAATATATCTTAGCACTGTGATTGCCAGTTTTTATTCTCTTCCATATTATACATAGTGAAGTGCCCATGAAGACCAAGAATAAGTGAAGGCAAAGATTAATAATCAAGGAGCAAGAATAAATATTGTATACATCCATACCTTCCCCGGAAGTTGCTCTCCTATCCCACAGGAAAAACAAATCCAAACATTTTAAATAGGCTCTTTCATAAAACACATGCCTTGCTCATTAATTCAGGAATTTGAAAATAAAAAGCATTGTCTCACAACTGAGAAAGAGAACTAAAGGGCTGGTATACAAATTCCCTTGCTTGAGAGCAGTATTACAATTTGTCCTTTTTTTTGACTAGTATACGCTGTGCATAAACATTTATTACAAGTTTTGTCTTTGAAACCATCAATTTGCTGGCACTTCCTCCCCAAGTACACCCATTGCAATTAATTTTCTGGCACTTCCTCCTCATGTATACTCATTACAGCCCCACTGGGTAAGCACTATTCCTGATTCTACACCTTTGCACATAACATATAGGTCAACGTGACTTAATTTCACATTCCACTGAGAAAAAGAAATTGTTTCTAAAGGAATAAAGCAATAACATTCCTAATTTTGTCTTTAAAACAAATTGGTAATCTACTTAGAATGAGACTCCCTTGAATACATAGGATTAGAACACTTTGCAATGCTATGGTGATTGAGTCCACACCTGTCCTTGTCATCCAAGTCTAGGCTCTTGAGCCTGTGGACACACAGCTCTGAGTCAATTTAAGCAACACCAAAGAAATTCACAAATAACCT
This sequence comes from Solenodon paradoxus, assembly GCA_004363575.1. Classification (NCBI taxonomy): domain Eukaryota; kingdom Metazoa; phylum Chordata; class Mammalia; order Eulipotyphla; family Solenodontidae; genus Solenodon; species Solenodon paradoxus. Next base: position 205,325 of record RJWH01001788.1, on the reverse strand, counting down.
GACTGCTACCCCTGGATAGAATCAGGGTGAGGTCTTCATGAAGCCGAGGACCTGTTCTGTCGGTAGTTATTCAATAGACATCTGCCTGTCTGAAAGACAAAGAAGGGCATTACATATTGATGAAAGGATCAATGTAATAAGATGACATAAACATTTCAATATTTTAAGCATCCAGTATAGGATCACACACCTATATGTATATATACATATATATATTATACATATACATATAAACAGATAGATATGATATATATATATAGGATGCATCCTATATATATATTTATAACATATAACATATAAACAGACAGATAGATAGATGAATGGATAGATACGTGGATGGATGGATATACAAACAGAACTATAGGAGAAATTGACCGTATGCCATTCTTTGCGCTAACCTCTGCAATCAATCTCCAGACCACAAGTCTAGGCTTATGTCTCTGTTTCTGAATTACACGTCAGCTTCTGACGGCAATGGCAATTAGAGCTGGAGACTAGGTGAACTAGATCAAACTCTGACATACAACTTCATGCTCACTGGTATTTACATTTGGGGACTGGACTTTCCACAACTTCGTTTGTTGATTTCTATTTTGTTCTCAATTAAATGGATCACCTGAAACCAAGATGTTGATTTTGCTTAGGTGTATCTCCACTCTCTAAAAGTTCTCTTTGCTTCACACCAACTACCAGCTCAGAGCCCCTTGGTTTTAAGTGACAGCCTAGATTAAAATGATTAATATCACTCTATATAATCTCATTCTTATTTATGCTTTCATAGATTAGTACTTCAGTTAGCTCTATCAGTCCTAGAAAACCTATGTCTGCTTACTCCGCTTCTCTGTTGTTTCATCATGTCCCACAGTAGAGAAGTTTATGGCCGTGCTTCACTGAAAGTTAGAATCACACACATATATGTACTCATATCTGCATACATGTGTATATAGGTAGATATATGAAATATGTTTTATTATGTATTTAGATACCCAGTCTGCTTCTAAGTCATTTACTTATTCAACAAACATTATTTGAGAAACTCATATGTCAGGCACTGGAATATTAAGTGTGCATCTAAGATTAAGAATATGCAGTCCAACACACAAGAAGTAGAAAATCTGAATAATCTTATGTCTTAAAATGCTAAAATGATAGCTCGTTTTAAATAAAATTCTCCACAAAGAGGTTATGCCAGTCTATTCTACCAAAAATTTAAATTATTGATTGCTTCAAGTCTACACAAATTGTAGCAAAATGAAAGTTCTCTCAGTTTATAATTTAAGATGAGAACAGTCCTGATGCTGAACCTTGAAAAGAACATTAAAGAAGGAGAACTCACAGGTCAATCAAAAATACAGCTTCAAAAGCCAAAAATAAGTGAATTCAAATAAAATTAATCCATATAGAGAAAGGGTAATATATCACAATCAAGTTGGATTTACTCCAGGAAGAACCAGTTGGTTTAACAGTAACATTTAAGCAGTACAAATCATTGCATTATCAGACTAAAGAAGAAAAATTATATAGTAATATTGATACGTATAGGACATCACTTGATTAAATTTGACATCCGTTTATGACAAAAATTCTTAGCAAACTAGTGATAGGATACTCATTTAGCCTGAATTAATTTTTCAGTTTTTTAAATTTGCATATCGTTAGTTTATAATGCTATTTAAGTTGCAAGAGAGTAAGTTCATACGTCAATGTGACTAGCACACCCCACCTCCCACCAGAGTTTTGGTGCCGTTCCCACCTCTTTGACTCCCTTTACTGCGTCACCTCCCTTTTCGTCCCTCTTCTCACTTCCCCTGGTGCTGGTAACCATAGTTTTATTTTGATTTCAAGTCTAACAGTATTTTTATTGTGTTCTGTTAGTTTATTCTACAGCTTTGTATTTCATATGTAAGCGAAACCAGCCGGTGTTTATCTTTTCTACTTATTTAGTTTAGCATAATCAAGTTCCATCTAGGTTTTTGGAAAAGACAAGAGTTCATATTTTTAATTTTTATAATTGAGCATCATTCTATTCCGTATGCATACCACCTGTTCCTTATATAGTCATCCATCAATGACTTAGGTATTTAGGCGATTCCAGGCTTGGCTATTGTACATTGCCGTGCTATTAACATAGGGATGCATGTATCTCTTCAAATTAGTGTTTTTCTAACATTTGGGTAAAGTACCTACAAGTGAAGTCTATAAAAGAGCTATAGAAAAATGTATACTTCATGATGAAAAATATGAAATGAGGAATGAGATAAGGATGCATCCTATCATTACTTCTATGTAGCATTATATCAAGTTCCATTAAAACAAATAAAAGGAGAGGAAAACAATGAAGATGAAGAGATAGTAATATTATTTATTGATAGTGTGACCTTTGACTGTTAATTAAACAAATCTGCAGACCAATCGTAGAATTACTAAGTGAATTTAATGAAGTCATGTGATATTAGATCTACATTCAAATATGAATTATATTCATTATACTAACAAAAATAATTAGGAAATTAAAAGTTTAAAGCCCTATCACTTACAATATCATTCAATCTATAAGATGAGGAATAATCTAACAAAATATGATGAGTTTACAGACCTAATATTAAGTAAAATAAGCCAAATACAAAAACACTAGATGTTTGTGTTTATATAAAGAGCAAAACCAGGCAAACTAAGTAGAATAATAGATAACTCCAGGCTGAAAGTGAAAGACAGAAAAGAGACATGAGATGCATTCCAGGAGTCAAATAAAGTTGCAATTATTCTAAGGAAGGATGTTTTCATATTCAATATCTGTGTACTTTCTGAATTTATATAATGTTCCAAACATTTAAAACATAGAAATACAGTTCCTGCAATTATGGTACCTGCTACTTAATTTGGGAACTGTGTGTTTATAAATAATACATACATAATCTCTCCATAGCCATTTATCTTAGTGATATTTTCTAGCAGGCAGATGATGCTGAAATTGAAAGCATAGCCCTACATTTCTATCAAATCATCAACCAAACTTGATACAACATAATCTTTGAGCACATCTTCACCTCATCCCATAATATCATTTTTTCTCACAATAAAACCACTTGAGCCCATTATCGCCTCCCTAACCTGACAGTATTTCTTGACACCATCATGTCCTTTCCTGGACAATTGCAGCAGTCACCGAACTGACCTTCAGAAAGTCACATTCTACTTGTAAAAACACAGTTCATTTAAGAACATAAATATGATGGTTTTGATGAACATTTTTGAGCAAAAAAATGATAATATCTTTCAACTGCCTACTGAATTAAATCAAGGCCTGGAACCAGACCCTCAGAACTGGTTCAAAAATTCTCCACTTATGATGTGATGTCTTTTATTCTACTTCTCATATTCTATGCACTAACTAAAACAATTGTCTCAACATTTGCCATGTATAGAGCTGCTTTCTTTATTTAGCTTTCTTTGCTCATATTTCCTGTCAAGAATTTATTTCCTCACATTGTCAGATAGTTTTATAAGTCAATGTGTCTTACAGGGTCCAATTCAAATGACACTTCTTGTATGAATTTGTTTTCCTAATTCTTTCCTGATGCAACTTCTCCCTCCTTTTAATGACATGATTTTTAATTTTTAATTTTTAAAATTTTTTAAATTTTTTGATATATTTTTATTGTGATAACTTATTCTACACATTAAAATAACCAGTACAGGTTCCCCATTTCTCAGATATATGTCAGCACACCTTGCCCTCCAGCAAAATACCAAGTTTTTTTTCACCATTGTCCAGGAGGCCCTGCCACCATTAGCCCCAGTCTCTGACCCATTCCCTATTGGAAACCTCAGTTCAATTGCAAGTATCTAGTGGTTAGTTTTGTTTCATTTGTTCCTTTGTTTTGTCTATTCATGTTCCACCTGTGAATGACATCTTCTGGTATCTGTCTTCTTTTGACTTACTTCACTTAGCACAATCCCCTCTAGATCCATCCATGTTGATTCAAATGACAGGGTTTCATCTCTTCTAAAGTTGTGTAGTATTCCACTACATATATACACTATATCTTCTTTATCCAATTATCTGACATTGAGCACTTCGGCAGTTTCCAGTTCTTAGTAATTGCATTACTTTTATTTTTTAAAGAAAGATGCAGACAGGAATGAAATTGAGTAGGCAGGTAGGTAGGTAGGAAGTGAGAGGAGAAAGAAGCAATTTCTTTTATTTTTATTTAGTTTTTCACAGTGATTGTTCTCCCCAGTCCTTGGAATGTATGTGGACTGTGCTTCTTTGGAGGTGACTGATCTAACCATTACTCCACAAAGTCATACACATAGCTTCATTTTTATATTTCTTGTTTATATCTATCAATTTTCATCTTATGTTAAAAGGTTAACTTGCTAAATGTGTCATCAAAAAATATGACTTTGAATCCTATTTTTGTCACTTATTACCTGTGTGATTTGAGACATGTTTAATTCAAGCTTAAATCTCCTCTTTTGTCAAGATACAAGAAGTGCATAACACTTCTCAGGACTCTTCACGACACCACCATAATATAAAAGACTTCTTGGTTTCTAAGAAGACTTGGGAGTCAAATAAAAGACTCTTGCCAGGTGACCTCTAAGCTACTCCATGTTTCCTGCATGTCTACATGATTAAACCTATTTCTGTACATTATTCTTCTGCAGGGCTAAACTCCCAGAAAGCAGAATTTGTGACTTATGCTTACTCACTTCAACACAAATACAGTCCCTTACATGCTATGCTTGCTCAAGACATATTGTCGTTTAAGAAAATCATGCAACAATGCATACAGTGGCAGCGTGCTGCCTTACATAGTTAGGTAGTAAAGGATTTGACTGGGGAGGTTCAGAGATGTTGCAATCAATAATAAAATCTGAATCTAAACTGAAGTATCGTATCTCAGAGACTTAAGACTGTAATAGCAAATAGTTCATCCAATCACAGATTAAATAATGAAAGGAACTCTAGTGATCATCTGGTTCAAGCATGCAATTTTAAGAGTGAGTTCTCCCAAGTGTTGAAATGCTTCTCCCATTTAATATATTGAGAAAAACTACAGCTGGAAGAGAAGCTTCCTCTCTTCTCTAGAGATCTCTTCTTGAGTGACGTTGCTTACCTCAGGAAGCTCTGCTGCTAGGCAACCATGAGTTCTTACAACCACTTAAGTTTTAAGTGCATTTTATAAAATTTCTCTGTTTGACATGCTTGAATGATGGTGAGATTTACTAACGAAAAAGAACAAGTCTGAAAAGTCAGTTTGCAAACTTTGGTAAATTAACCCAATCTGCGTCTCCAAAAGGATAAATGACACTGTCCTTCCTTATGGAAATAATGAGCATGACAAAAGCATTCCTGTTTCAAGTACTCAGAGTCTTCATGTGCTTTGAGAATGCTTGTTAAATACTTGCATCTCCTTCAAAGCAGTGAACATTTATCTCAGTATGTCCTTTTACAGTTTTTCCACAAAAAATACATTTCAGATAACTTGCTATAACAGGATTTTCACCTGGGAGCTTCCACATTTAATCTGATTTTTACAGCAATTCAAACCAGGATAGAGACCATTTCTCACCTGATGTATTTTCTTTCCTTGGAAATTTGCCCCAGGGTCCCTGCTGGCCCATTGTTGAGCTCAGGTATTCTAGGTTTGTTTGGCTGCTTGACCAAGGTAGCAAGAAGGATTTGAAGCTCACTTATATAACAATTTAGCATGGCGCCTCAGATTTCTCTGCAATGCACCATAAAATGTCTTCCAGACAGAGCTAAACCTAATTCTGGCAATGTTTTCATTCCTGAATTACTTAATTTATATTTCAAATTTGAAATTTGAACCAGATATTAAGAGGTGCAGTTTGTTGTTCTTTAAGGCCTTGGTCATGATGGGTGGATTGTATCCAATTGCTCACTTGGCAACTCAGTCACATAAGCAAACTCTGGACACAATTTGCTTAGCCAAAACCCGACAATTTTGAGGGTGTTTTTCTTCTTACATCTTTTAGAACTTATTCCTGCACAGCCAATGCTAATTCCCCTCCTAAACTGCAGGTGATACAGCAGCTGTATTTTTATATTTAAAAGTATTTGAAAACATCTCCATGTGTAATGTAGCAAGTATCAAGCAATTGGGTGAAAGGCTCGCTGTTGACTATGCAAGTTCACAGATTCATTTGGAGATCCATCCTGAAACTCCAAGCTCATTAATACAGTAGCAACTCACTATAAGCATCAAGTAAATAACTGAAGTTTATGAAGAAGCATTATAAGCTGTCAAGACCACGCAGCTAAAAAATATTAAACTCAATCACTGGTGGTCTTAGAGCACAACTGAAGATGGTAAGATAGTGGGAGAGTAGAGATATGGCTCTTCCACCAAGGTGTTCACTGAGATACTCGTGTTTAATCCCACTTTTAGTTATTCTACATGCCCCAACTTTTTTTTTTTTAACCCCAACATAGTTTAAGGTATAATGAAATGGCACACACTGGTCGAATAGTGGCTTGGCCCACAAACTCTGACCAATGCAATCCACAAACATCCTAAGGGCCCAGATTTGTGTCCACAGACCAGTGGGGACAACCAAGATGAACAACTAAATAAAATAAATGAAATGCTAAAAAAAAAAAAGAGATATAGAGATCATATACCCCAATTTGTCATTAACTTAATGCCTTGCACCCCCTTTTCACTCTCAAAATCTTCCCATTTTTGTACAGCATGTAGTAAAGAACTTGTAATTTTTGAACTGTCATTTAGTAGAAAAACCTATTTTGTTATGAAATTATCTAGAATGTGATTTCTAATTACCATCTGTTTTAGTTTGAATTATTTAAGTTTTTTCAGTATCCTATTTTTCATTTATCAAATAGGAATAATAGTATAAATTTTGCACATTTATTATAAGTTTTAAGTGACAATAAAACATTAGATCTCGTAAAAGTTTCTTCTCATTCTTCACTTTTCATATCACACATGCAATATTTAACTGCATGCTGACAGTTATGCTTTTCCATATATGCTGCTTTTCTTACAAATTAAAGAAATCAATCAGTATCTATAATTCTAAATTAATTTTATTATAGGACCCAAGCACTCAATATGTTTCCTTGAATTTTTTTTTATGTGTAGTAAATGTTTGCTCATAGTGAGCTTGTTTACTCATTCATCTGGAAATATTTAAGCATCAGTAAAATACTATATAGATCATGGAATCAATGTTAATACTGGATAATCATCAAACCCAACCCCTTCATTTAAAAGAAGAAAAAAATTGCTACCCAAAGAAGAATAAAGTATAGTCTCTTGGGTATATGCTAGACAGTCTTTATAGTAGGTTTTCCATCCATCTTACTATATTATTCCTCAGCAAGCAACTATAAAAACATTTGACTTGTGCACAGTACTATGCAGTTCAAAGTATTTTCTCAAGCATTATCTCTTTGTGGCCCTCAAACAAATACTTATCTTCATTTTGCACATGAGAAATTAGTGTATTCCTCATTAGAGAAGTATATAGTATTGCAGTGAACTTAAAAGTGAATCAAAGTGGAATTGTTGGGTCAAATGGTAGACCCATATGTATTTGATTGAGGAAACTTCATACTGTTTTCCAAAGAGGTTGTACCAGTTTGCATTTCCACCAACAATGTAGGAGGGATCCTTTTTCTCCACATTCCCTCCAACACCTTTTTTTTTCCCCAATTTTTTTTTATATAGACCATTCTCACTTGTGTGAGGTGTTACCTCATTGTAGTTTTTATTTGCATTTCTCTTGTGTGTAGAACATTCTTTTTAGGTGTTTGTATGCCATCTGTGTGTCTTCAATAGGTAGGTGTCTATTCAGTTCTTGTGCCTATTTTTTTGAGTGGGTCATTTGCTTTTTTATTGTTGAGGCATGTGAGCACTTTACATATTTTAGAGATTAAGCACTTATCTGATCTGGTATGAAATGTAGATTGAGATACAATGTAAATATTCAAAAATGAATATACATTGTGAAGAAATGATTTAATAAATATCAGTCATGAAAAAAATGAAGCAAATGAATCAGGCTTTCTTCAGGAGATTGCAGTTTCCTCAAAGAAGTGCTCATTGTATCTTAAATAGGCATCGGCATGAATTAGCTACAGAAAAGATCAGTTCCAAGTCAAAGTTGGCAGGAAGGTGTATCTGAGTGTATTTTTCAGCCTAACTGATACATATAGAATTCTTTTGCAGCATGGAAGAGGAGAGTCAGGAAATAGTGACTAGTCAGAGTCCTGCTGAAAGTAACTGACACTGCATCAAGGACCAGGTTAAGAGATGACAAGGCATCTTCAAACTTAGTAAAATAGTTAAACAAACCTTAATATGAGTTTTGACGTGATCTATTTGAAGAATAGAATCAGATAGGGAGGGTATCTTGTGGGGAATTTGAAAGGGGTGGCAACAGGATTTTTGGCAATCAGGCAAACTCTTGTTATAAGTCTATGAAATTTCTTCATGGAGCAGAGTACAAGACCAAGTCCCTTACAGAAGTTCTGACTTATATTTTTACACTTCTATTAATACTCATTACATTTCATAATAATGCCATGATAAATATCTGTTACTTCAAAAGACTGCAAATTCTATGAAGGCAGGGAAACTGCAACATTGCTCCTGCTCTAATCCAATAATTATGTGGCACATTGCAATTGTTCAATAAATAAGTTTCACAAAAATTAATGAATTAGCAAGAGTCATGGAATAGTATCTTAATTATGGAGACTAGTAGGATATAAGAGGGAGAAAAACATTTAGAAGGAAGCTAATTAATCAGGCAGAGCAAGCACTAGCATGGAAATCCAGGGAGTTTCTTATGACTAAATGCCCAGATACAAGGTTTCAGAGTATTTGTCCTTGCAGAAGCTCATTTTAAACAGACATTTTTGGCAGACTCTTTAAAGCCTACATATCGACTTCATTCTTTATTGTAATTTGATGGAACACTATGTATTGATTTTTAAAATAAAAGCAAGAAATACTTGGAAGGAATTTGACCATTTCCAGTAACGTTATTAGGACATAAAAATAAGCCATATGTTAGGACTAGAGCATTTGAATAGAGAAACAGAGACCTACATTAAAGTTGTTTTATTCCAACATCTGCTTCTCACCATGAAAGTCAAGTATGCTATTAAGTTATACTTGTAAAGATTTTTCTGTTTCTGACTTATCATTTCATCTCTTTTTTTAAATAAAGATGAAGGCAGAAATGAAGCCAATTAGGCAAGCCCAGAGGAAGAGAGAGAAGTAAGAATTTTTTCTTTATTTTTATTCAGTTGTTCATCTTAGTTGTTCTCCAGGGCCCTGGATGTGAACCCAGGTCCTAGGGATGTAAATGGACTACGTTTGACCAGAGGCAGTGGACTTAACTGCTACTCCATCAGGGCATGCCATCTCTTTGTTTTTTATGTAGATAACTCTATAAGATCACTAGCTTATTTATTTTGAAGTAAATTAAAGACTTCAGGAAATACCCAAATTATTCAATATGCATTCGATCTGTTAAAGCATCTTCATTTCCTATTCAAGTATCTTTTACTATAAATAGGATAAGGTAGCATTTAAGGATAGATCAGGCTCAGCCATGAGTCATGTTGAGATAGATGTAGAATCAGAGGGAACTGGCACATAGTCAAATTGAGACCCATGGAACTAACTCTCATATATTTAACTGTGTCTTAGGACTTATACAAGGACTTAAAATAGGGTAAACATTTAGAACATGGATGAAAGCACAGATGAGATAATGAAACAGCGAATCAATTAACTGATCCTGAGGGATACGTGTGCCAACTGGCAGACCAGCAATCCAAAGCAATGTCCAAAGAAATCAAGACAAATAGCCTATTATTAACAGTGATAACATAGAGGCAAAGTTAAACCTGTGGTTCAAGACATGAATCCCATAGTTAGAGCATTTAGCACAATTGTGTCTTTAGGAAAGGCAGGTACTAATAACAATGTACAGGTCCTGCAAAGTAAACTAGTGTCAAGGTTAAGACTCTTTTCTCATTGTGGAACTGAAGGGTTGAGCAGGAGGACAAGACACTGTCACTTGGAGCAAAGAGGCCCATGCTTCAGATGTAAAGCTGAATACTGGAACCCTGTGACATTCAGATGCTCAAGAGTCTTCACTGTAAAGTAAATCAATGACAACAAATTTAATTCAAAATTAATTAATTGAGAAGTTGGATGTTTTTAATAATCTTTCTGGGTTGATGACGATTGGCAAGGCACTTAGTACTCAGCCGTAAGTGAAAGGTGTCAGTATCCCATAGCTGGGAATGACCACAGTAGGAGGTGTTATCAGAAAGTTCCTACTAGGCAAATTAGTTTTCTTCTTCCAGGAATCTTACCCGGAGTAAAGAAGAGATGAAAGAGAATTGCATGAAGGATAAATCTATGCACCTGGCTGTGATCCCTGTAACTATTTCGTGATCACATTCTATTTACCCCAGTTTTCAGACATGGAAATTGAAGTTCATGAAGTTTAAAAATTACTATAGAACTTGGAATCAAATCTTTACCATCTCCAAGATCATTGAATCTCCAGCAAACATCAGTCTCTGAGGAACAAGATTTGTAAACTGCAAATGAGACAGAAGACTCGGGTCTTTTTTCTGGAGTGGGTTGTCCTCGTCCTGTTAGTTATTAAGAAGTATTATCATTTTCAGGTTCTTACTACTGATTTTTTAAATATATCTTTACATTAAACAGTCTTCAGATACTTACTGTACTAGGTTTTGAGAGAGATGTAAAATTTTGTAACTCCTAAATCTTGACTTCATAGAACATAATTTGTCAACATAAGAAAAAAGTTCTTAGAAATAGTATACTAAGTCACAATAATAGTGCAGAACTGTCACTAGAGAGGACAGAAGAAAAATGTGAGGGGTCAAAAAAGTGCTTTCAATAGAAGAGATGGGATTTTACTTTTGATTAAAGGATTGGTGGCATTCAGGATGAGAAGTGATGGGGAATGAATCCCGTAACAGAGAAGAGCAAGCATCTCTTCAGTATAAATCAGACAAGTCTTTATGCCTGTGTCCCTTTAATGCTGTTCCAGATCTATAGTTATGTTCATATTGAACATGCACATATAGATTTCTACTCCATCTTCCACATCTAACTCACCACTAACCCCCAACTCACCAAAGGCATGTGGGTGAGGGGCGATAATGCATGAAAAATACTGGACATTTCAAAACCCACAGAATTTGGTATATATAGCAGAGCATTCATTTATAGTTCTACTCGCTCTTTGTTTTTCAAGGACTGAGAGTTTTTACCATAGAAATAGAGTTAGTATGATTCGGCAAAAAGAAAGTTAAGGTTTCTTTTTAGTCAAATTGACCATTTTAGTGTCATTATATGCTTTTTATGAAAACGTAGTGTCATTATATGCTTGTTTATGAAAACTAAGTGGTTTTGTTTCTTTAAACATGTGTCTTGTGGAGATCACATAGGATGTCTTCAGTTTCAAGAGTTAGCTCTAACATTACACTACAGAGGATTTATAAACACAAGGGTTAAAGTTTTAGAAACTGTCTTAAAGCTACTTGGAAAGTGAGCAGCCAATGAAACACTCTCTTGATGAGGTAATGTTATTTGCTTTAATTTCATTGGCTTAGTCTGCAATTCCTGTTTCCAGGAGTTGGAGGACAAATTTCTCTGCAACCAGAAAGAACTGGAAGATCTCCAATTGCTTATATAAGATATTTTATGATCACTCAATATAGCAAGTCTCTCCTCAATTTTCCAATAACCTCCTCTGAATTATTTTCCAACGATAATCATACATAAACTATACTGCAGGGGTTTCTGCTGGTTACATAAAATATCAAGAAGTGCAGAGTTAGATTCTCAGTGGTTATATTTGCATGTTATAGTGTAAAGAATACTGCATTACAAATTCAGACTCTTATTCTTCATCCTAACTGTGATACTATCATCTTAGAAAGTTTGTGCTGTTACTTACAATCATTAGAATTCATGAGGACTTGGCTCCTCATAATAAAAATTGTGCTAACGCAATCTATTGCAGAGTTTTTGCATGCAAGGGCATCTAATTAAACTGTAATGTACCAGAGTTCTGAAAGATGTATGTACGTATTAACTTTCAGAATTTCCTATTATTTTAAGGAAAAACAATTTTGGTGACTTATCTTTGAGGTGATGGTAGCACCATTTATAACAAGCACAGAATATCTTTTGACTAGAGGTCGAACTTCCATATGTTGAAGAATCCCAGGGGCTGAGAAAGCAATCTGTGCTGTAATGCTATAGAGAAAGATGCAGGTTTTCTTTGAGCAGAATTCTGTCTAAGCCAAACTGCCTTGAAGTTTAATTTTCTAAATAGAATATAGCTTATATCTTTGTGAAATATAATCTATCAGTGGCATTAGCTTCTGATGTCAACTCCTCAGGCTTTGAGGCAAGTAGTCCACATCACACTGCAATGTCTAACCCTCTGTGTGCTACTGCCTGAGCACATTTGCAGCATTATATCTCTGGCTATCTTAGCAAGAAAAATGCATCAGATTCCTTTTTTAGGAAACAGTGCTAGTTGTAAATCTTTATCATATTTAAAAGTTAAATTACTGATATATTCTTTACCCAACTCCCACCTTCTAAAATCACCACTCTTCCTATCTTACTAAAAGATTATCATGTTGTTCAGATAAAACACAGGTAAAAAAGGAGGGGATTGTCTTTATTTCTGTTTTTCTTTCTACCGGACCATAAATCTGTCACCAAATCCTGGAGGCCTACCTTCAAGATGTATCCACAATCTTGCCCCCTTCCATTGCACGCTTTGCTATATCTGTGGTCAAAATTGCTATCATCTTTCTCCAGGATTATTGTAAGAAACTCTTGACTATTTCCCAGCTGGTGTCTCTGTCCTCAGACAACCCGAATCAATCTTTCAAAAAAGTAAGCTAGGCCACTTCCCTGCTCCAAGTCCTATCTCACTCAAAGTAAAAATCAGACACTTCACAACGATGTGGCCTGACTTGTCCACCCCACCACCGTCCCCTTTTGCTCCTTGGATGCGTCTAGTCTTTCCACTGTTCCTCTTCATGTTGTCCTTTTTATGGGACAATATTCCTAAATAAATTTTTCTCTTTCTTGTCTCTTATTTTCTCTTCTTTCTTACTCTTTTCCCATTTTGCCTGTATTTAACATTTTAAGCCTGTTATTTTATTTTTAAAAACAATACAATAATTGTATTATTATTTCTTACACCTTCTGCCAGAGCGCCCTCTCTCCTTCCTTGTCCCTTTGAGACACCCAAGGCAGTCATCATCTTCTGTGCTGTGGTTTTTTGCTGAGGTTTAGCTGTTTTTTTTACTATATTCTAGATATAAGTGAAACCGTCCTGTTCTCTCATCCTATTTCTCTTTTTCCTTCCTACTTATTTTGCTTAATATGAATCCTTCCAGTTCCATCTAGAGTGTTACAAAATTTTCTTATAAAAATTTTCTTTATAAAAAGTAGTTGTATAGAATTCCATTGAGTATATACCAGAGCTTCTTTATCTAGTCATCTGTTGATGAGCATTTAGGTTGTTTCCATGTCCTTGCTGCTATGAGCATTGGGTTCAAATATTTTTCCTGATTAGGGATTTTGCACTTTCTGGGCAATATGCCTATGAGTTGTATTGCTTGATCAAATGGTGGTTCCATCTTTATTTTTTAGAGGAAGCTCCATATTGTCTTACAGAGAGGTTGTACTAATTTATATTTCCACCAACATTGAAGAAGTGTTCTTTTTTCTCCACACCCCCTCCAACAATTATTATTTCTTGACTTTTGGATACAGGTCATTCTTGGTGGTATCTCATTGTGGTTTTCATTTGCATTTCTCTGATGATGAGTGATATAGAACTTTTTTTTCATGTCTATAGGCCATCTGTGTCTTCTTTGAAGAGGTGCCTGTTCAGTTCTTCTGCTTATTTATTGAGTGGGTCATTTGCTTTTTATTGTCGAGATGTTGTGTGCTCTTGTATATTTTGGAGATTACCCTCTTGTCTAGTGTATGTTGTGTGACTATTTTCTCAAAATCAGTGTGTCTCCATTTTGTTGTAACGGTGGTTTCTTTTGCTGTGTAGAGGTTTTTTATTGTTGTTTTGTTTGTTTGTTTGTTTGTTGTTTTTTTATGTTCTCCTGATTATTTAGCTTTACTTTGGTTACTTATGCTGTAGCTGTTCTTTCCCTAAAGATTTCTTTGAGGTTGAGGTCCTGGAGCATTTTCACACATTTTCTTCCATATATTTTATGGTTTGGGGTTTTATGCCCAGATCTTTGATCCATTTTAAGTTAACTTTTGTGAATGACACTAATGAATAATGTAGTTTCATGTATTTGCCTATGTCTGTCCAGTTTTCCCAACAACATCTCTTGTATAGACTTTCTTACCTCCATTGTATGCTCATGGCTCCTTTGTCAAAGGTTAGCTGTCCACATAGGTGTGGTTTTACTTCTGAATGCTCAGTTTTATTCCACCGATGTACGTGTCTGTTTCTGTTTCAGTACCATAAAGCTTTAATTATGATCACTTTGTAGAATAGCTTGCAGTTAGAAAGAGTGAATCCTCCACTGTTCTTTTTTCTTCTCAGTATAACTTTGGCTATTCAAGGCATTTTTTGATTCCAAATAAACTTCAGTATTGTTTGTTATATTTCCTTATTACATTTTAGAGCAATTCTCACACGACTCTATATAAAATTACTTCTTCCACAAAAACCCTAACACTTTTGCATTGCTGTGTTTCTTCACAGTTCTTATCAACATCTAGTAGGTATGATATTTTCTTATTTATTGTCATTCTTTTGCACTACAAAATAAACATTCTGAGAACTAGAACCTGGCCTGGATTTTTCTCCTGATACGAGGTACAGAAAAAATTATGTGGCAAAGTTTGAAGGAAAGGTGCTGTTTTAATATCTAATATGAGTTAGGCATGACAATTTTTAATATTTAAGGAAAAACAAAGTATAATTGTGAAGTATTAAGATTAATAATAAAATATTATAATTCATATTTTTCCAAAAGAGACACTGGTATTCAATTAGTGTCAGTGTTACAAGAATAAGTGTGTTGCTGCTTAGACTATTATATTATTTAGGGAAACAGGAGAAAGGAGCATACAATGAATGCTTAAAAATACTTGGGCATCTTGTGATTTTATTTCTTTAGCATTTTTATCTCATTTTATCATTCGGATGTATTTATAATTTTCCTTCCTTTATAAAGTCAGTACTTCATAGATTTATGTGAACACTCATAAATGCTAATTAGTTATCAAATATATCACCCATTATCCTTATTACAGACAATCAGATTCTGACATATGAAGAAGTTACTCTTTGGGCATAATTTAACAGTCATGTAAGTTGAGAAGGGAAGAACTTATTTAATTAATCTCAGTTATGTAGAATATAGAAAGGAGACTAAAGAATCAGTTTTCCTCAGTCCCCTCAGATTCCTCATTTATATGAAGAGAGTAGCATCTTCATGGGATACAGTTGACAATGTTAAAAATGAATTTATTCTAATGCTTGCTAAAATGTTAAGGAAGACTTTGTTTGGGGCTGCTGTGATAGTTGTCCAGACTATCACAATAGGTAGAGAGGCTGGACTCAAATACGAATTAAAAAATGGCTGCTGACAATGTATAGCCAATGGGCAAAATGAAGGGATTAGTGCATCAAAAAAATCACTGAAATGAGACCTAAAGAGAAAGGATTTTCTTGCTAAACAGCGGTAGGACTCTTGCTGAAGGAAGCCAAGGGTTTATATACCAATACTAAGGATGAACAATTTTCTCAGATATAACAAGGAAGATTAAACATCAGGGATAGGAAGATTTTGAATAAACTGATACAGCAGAATTCTTGCTAAAACTGATCTAAGCTAAAACAACAAAGACCAAATCCAAGAATGAGTGCTAAGTAATAAAAGATTCAGAGAAGCCTGACTAAAAGTTGGTCGAGGAGCAATTATTCTCTATCATATGAAAGGTCACCTCGAGTGCCTCTAAAGTCCCTGTGTCTCCAAATATCAATAATTAAATAACAATCATCCTCTACTTAGTTCAACACCTGTGTCCAATGACCTTCCTATAGGACCTGAAGAGAAAACAAATTTGAATATGATGCAATGATGACTTAGAAACTCTCATTCTAGTGGGGAGACCCAGGTATAAGTTAACAATTAATTACACAAAACATATTTTTGTGAATGAAGAAAAAAGTACAATGGAAATGCAGGAATGGAGACAGAATTAATGTTAATCAGGAGAGAAAAAAATCAAGTCTCACAAATTTCAGAGAGGAAATATTCTTTTGGTTTGGATCTTAAAGGAAAGACACTTACCAGTTAGGAGAAAAAAAAAAAAACTGAAGAAAATATTTCAAGGGAAAAGCCGCAACACTTACATAGGTAGAGGATATAAATGTCAAATGTAAGCAATGTAGGCAGAGGTAGACCTGGCATTAGGAGACTGGAAGAGAATGGTGTGAAGTCATCACTATGCTGGCTGCTGTGGAATTTCCTGCTGGTGCCGACAACGTGGAAGCAGTGGATGTGACCATAGCTGTGCAGGAGCAATGAAGTCAGTCAGCAAGACCGACTGGCAGGGCAGCAGCTCTAGCCTTAAATACTAGGTAAGGAGGATTAAAGATTGCTGGTGGCACATATACTTGGTTAGAGGAGACCAGTGACAAGTGTTTTGACTTGGGAACTCAGTCCACATATGAGTTGGAAGTCCAGCAAAGAGCACAGAGTAGAGCACAACGCTCTTTCTCTCTCATCATTTGGAACTCACACTCCAGTTGAGAGCAACTCCAACACCACAGCTTAAATACTATTGGACCCTCTTTTGCAAACTCTGAAAGAAGGGCTAACCCCCAGCGATACCAAGAGGAACAGGCTCCCCTGTTCCCTGCAGTTCACAATAACAGAGAGACCACCTTGCCCCACTTATGTGTTCCTCCCCCATCCTCTACTCTCCACAAGAGACCTTACAATGGAAGCCTGCAGAATCAAAAATTGAAACACCACTGAGTTGCACCTGCCAAAAAGACAAAATGCAAGCATATCAGCAACAAGGAATGCACCCTATAGGAACGGGAAGTCAACATCCTTAAACACCTGAAGGTGTTATGGATCACAAGGAGGTGACACCTGTTTTCAAAATAGTAGGAGACTTTAACAACCCATTCAGAGAGAAAAAAAAAAGTAGTCCAGACAGAAAATCAACAAAGAAACAATAGCCTTAAAAAATAAATTAGATAAGATGGACTTAAATGGTGAGTTTCACCCTAACTACGTACTCTTTTTAAGCACTCATAGAACATTCTCAAGGATAGGCTCTATGGTGAGATACAAATCAAATCTCAATATATTTACAGATATTGAAATCTTATCTAGAATCCAATAGTATCAAAATGGCATCAAAATAAAGACAAACTAAAAGAAAAAGGAGAATTTCAAAGGACTGGAAAATAAACAACAAGCTATTAAATAACTATTGAGTCAATGAGGAAATCAAAGGTGAAATAAAAAAAAATGTGGAGTTAAATGAAAATGAATATTCAACTTCTCAGAAGTTGTGGGGTTTAGCAAAAGTAGTAGCAAGAAGGAAAGTTATATAATACAATTCTACCTGGAAACAAGAAGAATTAGAGAAAAAACCCTGAAACCTTAACCTAAAGGAATTAGAAAAAGAAGGAAAAGGGACAAAATCTAGTAGAAGGAAGGAAATACCTAGAGCAGAAATCAATGAAACAGATATAAAAAAGATGACTCAAAAAATCAAAGATATCGAGTTGATTTTTTGAAAGGATAAACAAAAAGGACAAGTCACTAACTCACAGAGAAAACACATTTAAATCAGAAGTGAAAGAGTAATAGCAACTGATATAAGAGAAATAAAAGGACTATAACACAATACTATAAGCCTCTTTATGGCAAAAAAAAAAAGAGATAACTTAGAAGAGATGGTCAACTTGAACATAAAACATCCCAAGACTAAATCAGGAAGAAATAGAAATCTTGATCAGATAGCAAGCAAGGAAATAGAAACAATAATTTAAATTTTTCCTCAAAACAAAAGGCCTGGACCAGATAGTTTCTCCAGTGAATTATATTAAATGTTCAAAGAATAAATGCCAATCCTTCTCACATTACTCCAAAGAAATAAAGAAGACAAACTTCTAAACAGTCTTTGTATTTGCAATATTTTATTCTAAAACCAAACAAAGACATCACTAAAAAGTAAAATTATAGACTTATATACTAGATTTGATCAAGGTTAATGCAAAAATCCTCAGCAAAATACTAGGACACCAAATTCAACAACTCAGTAAATTAATCATATACCCCAATCACATGGGATTTGTTCCAGGTATGCAAGAGTTGTTCAAGCACTACATTAATAAGGGAAGAGTAAAAGCTACTTGATCATATCAATTGATGTAGAAAAATTATTTTATAAGATTCAACACTCTTTTATGTTAAAAAAAATACTCTCCAAAAATGCATCTAGACAGAATGTACTTTAACATAATAAAGGCAATAAATATCACAAACCCACAGACCAACATGATATTCAAAAGAGAAAAATTGAAAGCTTTTCCCCCTAATATGAGCAACAAAGAAAGGATACTAATTCTCTCCATTACTGTTTAATATAATCATGGAAGTCCTGGTCAGTGCAATCAGGTAAGAAAAAAGATTAAAAATGGTGTCTAAATTGGAAAGGAAGAAGTAAATCTTCACTGTTTGCAGATAACATGATAATATAGAAAGCTACAAAAGCTTATCACCTTAACCTTAACCTAAAGGTTATCACTCATATGTGGTATATAGAAAAACCAAGCAAACAAATGAACTAAATCAAAGAAAAATAGACTTTTAACAAAAGAAGGCAGGGTTGCATAGGCTAATTGGTCAAAGGAGATTAATTATATAGTGAAGGAAAATGGAAATAGTCAAGAACTTCAAGCATTATATACAAATAAGGATTTACAATGATGGACACCTTAAGCATATACATAATGCATGTTTTCTTCAATACGATTGATTAACAAATAACAAATATAATTTTAAAAAAGCATGTTTCATGTTTATTTAATCAAATTGTTCTTAATGAGTGAATAGGGCTCATAACACTGTGTAGTGATCCCACTCAAGAATAAGATTATTTTAAATAAATGTAACCCCAAAGGGAAGGAGAGGCTTCTCCCTTTCTTCTAACTCCTTCATCCTTCTCTTACTATTCAATACTCCCTAAGTCTCTATCCTTCTCCTAATCAATAAGTGGTCATTCCCTTACTCCCTAGATGAATGTAGTTTGGTAAGATTTTTGTTGTTATTATTGTCTATTTCAGCTCAGTTTCATTTTTAATTGATTTTTGAAGGAATACTACACTTTAACCTTAATTAGATTTGAGGTGTACATGACAGCAAATTTGCATCTGCAAAAATATAGTAGGTTTACCAATATTTCCTTTTTTCCTTTACTATAAAATTAATCCCCTTTACCCTATTGGCCTCCTACCGCTCCCCCATCTCATCTTGCACCCACTGATCTTTTTTCTCAATAAAAGTCTATTTTTGCTTGATTTAGTTCATTTTTTGAAGTCTATTATTTAATTTATTTCATTTGTTAGCATAATGCAGCACATAAGAGTAATATCCATATTTTAATCTAGATCTACCATAATCTTTAGAGTTGAAACAGATCAGTTAGGCTATTACCAGAGCTTGGTGGGACGGGGACTAGGGTGGGGGGATGGAGAAGTGAGATGGTATTCTTTCTGATGCAGTACAGGGGACTGGGCTTCAAAGCTGTTAAACAGGGACAGTCCTCGTCAAACCTGTACACATGTAACCCTATTTTAATTTAGAAGTTAGCTTATCTGTGAACAGTCTTCTCTTAGAAACCTGTCTTCTGGAACAGAGATGAGTAACTTCTCTTTGTCACTAAAGACCCTCTTCCTCTCTCCTTGATGACCTGGCTACTTTCCCAGGCCTCAGTACAGCGTATAAGACTGTGGTCCGCCTCAGCTATCTCAGAACTTACAGATATATAGATTATCCATACATATATCATTAATTTTTGACTTTTCTCTGACTAATCATGTATGATGTTAATGTTTGTTTGTCCAGCCTACAAAGAACCTCAGAGAGATGGAAGAATTTTTCCTTTCCTTGGACAAGATAAAATAACTTGTTTTGAAATTACCTTGATAGCTTGAATGAAAAAAAATGGTGTATGCAAATTTGCTGAATTACTCTGTAAATTAAAGGGAGAAGTACTAAAGACTTTTAGAGAAGAATAGGATAATTGGTCAAAAAAGAAATTACAGATGCTTAGAAACATACGATAGACCCTGGCAGCAGTCTCCAAAAAGAGATTTGAAGTTGTATATTGAATTTTAACTTCTTGTCCTCTAAAGAAAATATTAGTTCATAGGTCATTGATGTCTTTAATGCCTATGACTTCAATAGCATTGGGGTGGAGTATCAGCCGACAAAGAGCTATTGATTTCTACTTTTTCCTATTGAAATAAATCAAAAGGCAGTGTGTAACACTGGACACTATAACATAAGAAGTGACCCAAAAAATTCTGTAGGTGACCCCCTACTTCCCACCAGGACACTAGGACAGGAAAATTCCAACTGATTTCATGTAACACTCTACAGACACATATAAGTTATGCATATGAATAAAACATATATACTGTATCTAGCTGGATAGCTTATGTGATATTAGGTAAGTTGCCGGTGTTTACTCATATATCAACTCGCTTATTTAGGGTCCTGTATTCATATAGCAAATTAAATTCAAATGTTGGTCTCATTGAGATGCTTAGCATAAATTGTCTTATATGTCTATATATTCAAGTTCCTTCTGCATCAATTAACATGTATATATTCAAATTGTTGCTTCGTTGTTCATCTCCAATAATACAGACATAGCATTTGCATGGATTTTAAATCTGCATATCAGTCTCTGATTTTAGAAAGTGACAGTGTTAATTTTATCAGTGTTTTATGGTAGGCAAATCATGCAAAACAAATGAAAGAGACTGAAAAACATTTTTAAGATACAAAATTTTAAATCAGGAAGACTTATCTATAGAAGTCAATACTGTAAAGCAGACCTTATGTGCATTCTGCAGGCATCCCGAAGTCAAATTTTCATGCTACCCTCTGAGTCCTAGAGAATGTCCTTACTCATGCTGCAGATACTGCAGAAAAGTGGGTGTGGTTTCTAATACAGAAGCTGTCATGAATATTCATGAAAGCATTAGCAACAACCCTCTAATGGTTCTCTTGAAACAGTTAAAATAGCAGCAGTAAATTTCGAGCTAACCAGACACAATTCATTAAGGAAGGACGCTGAGTTCTTTGCAAATGAAAGTCTACAAGCACCCCTCCAAAGCATTCATCATAGAGCAAGGAGACTCTGAATCAGCCTCCTCTGTGTTATGAGGACATGTTGCTTGAAATGAACTAGTAAGAAACAAGAAGTACAATTCAGACAACTGCAAGACAATAGAAATATATTCTCTCTTAAGACAATGTCATTTATTGGATATTTCTGGATAACCAGGAAGAGTTCCAAAACTCAGTTATCTTCAAACTTACCTTACATAGTATTTATTTTGGCAAAATTGCACACCCACTTGTAAACTAATGTTAGTACAAAATTGGAAAAATATTAAAGTACATAAAGCTAAAGTATATTGAATTACCTAAACCAATATTATAGACACTGTTAACATAGTAGACTTATTTATCACATAGATAAATTTGTTTAGGCATATTTATCTACTTACCTATGTACTAATATATCTCTCTGATCTATACATATATACCTACATAGATAACATCTTCAAGACTATCTTTTAGAGCAATTTTAGGCTCATAACAAAATTGAGGGAACAGTATAAAGTTTTCCCATAGACACCCCATTTCTACAGATGGCTAGTTCCCCCATTAGCAACATCCCACACCAGAGTGGTACATTTGTCACAGGTGATGAACCTACATCAGCACATCTTATCCACTCAATGGCCACAGTTTACATAGCAGTTCACTTTCACAGAGTACATTCTCCATGTTGGGAAACTGTATAATGTTGTGTATTCATCACCGCAATATCAGATGGAGTATTTTCACTGACTTAAAACTTTTCTAACACACCAATTCTTTCAGCCTGTAACAACTCACATCTTCTGCCTCCATGGTTTTACCTTGTCCAGAATGTCATATAATTGAAGCCATACAGTAGGTAATCTTTTCAGATTGGATTCTTTCACTTAGTAATTATATACATAAGGTTCCTCCATATATTTTAATTCTTTTTTTTTTTTTTTTTAAAGGAAAGCTGCAGGCAAGAATGAAGGTGGGAAGAGGCAGGCAGGCAGAAAGAGAGAGGAGGAGAAGCACTTTATTTTATTTAATTGTTCTTGTGGTTTTTTGCCCAGCACTGGGACATGAACCCAGGTGAGACGTCTGTGAACTGTGCAGCCGCTGCACCACCAGGGCATACCAATGTGTTCAATTCTTGATAGCTCATATCATTTGAGTTCTGAGGATTATTCTGCTGTCTGGACTTCCCATAGTTTCTTTATCCAATCACCAACCTAAGGACATCTTGGTTTCTTCTAAGTTTTGGCAATTAGAAATAAAGCTGCTATAAAGATTTGCGCTCAGGTTTTCTTGTGGACATAAGTTTCCAATTCATGGGAAATTGTCAAGGAGTGTGACTGATCGATTGCATGATAAGTGTATACTTAGTGTAGTAAGAATCCTCAAACTTTTTTCCAAAGTAGCTACACCATTTTCAATGGGAATTTCTGCTGCTCCACTTCCCTGTCAGTATTTGGTGTTGTCAGTGTTCTGAATTTTGCCCATTATCAGACATATGTAGTTTTGTCTCATTGCTTTAGTTTGCATTTTCTTGATGACATGTGATGTGGAGCAGCTTTACATCTCTAGCCCTTTTTATATTTTATTTTTTTAATTTTATTAAAACAATATTTCATTATAAGATTATACAAGTTTAAATTGCATATCATTGTAAATCAACACCTGTATATACTACAGTAAACTCACCAATAACATTCTAGATCTATTATTCACTATATAATTTTCCTTTTATCAAATATGTCCAATACCCCCTTTCTTTGTTCTTAGTTTTTAATTTTTTCTTCCTTGGTGCTTTCCTTTGTCAGTTTTACTGAGAAAGATTTTTATTATCTTTTATGTTATGTTCTCTTTTCTATGGTCATTCATTCTCCTTTGTTAAGGGCACAGAATGTTCTTTCCTTAGGCACAGAATAATTGCAGGAATGTTCAATTTGGTGGGTTTGTTCATTTCAGTTTGTTTCTGCTGTTTGCTGATTTCTAATTATCTGCTTACTATTTCTTATTATCTTTATCTATAGTAGGATACATAAGAACTCCTTGATTTTTCTGTCAGTTCACCTGGATGTTAGTAACTTATGCCTCCTGGGACAGTGTTCCTTAAGCCATACCATGTATAGGAATAGACGATAACAAAATTCTTCTTAAAAGGCAGATTTTCATTCAGAGAAGAGGGTGGAACCCAAGATTCTGTATTTCTAATGAACTCTGAGGAAATACTGCTCTGAGGTAATACTGACTGGAGGCCAATACTTTGGGTAACAAAGTAGGAAACTGTTTTTTTAATGCTTTAGATTTACAGGTATGAAATGGAATCTATTGATACACTCCCACTTTTCTGAAAAGCCTTACACTATGCAAACTCTTCCTTCTCCAAATTGGTGGCATGTAAGAGGTAACAAGTTCTTAGTCATGCTTTTGATGGGTGACAAAAGGCTCTTGCCATCTTGTTTTTCCACGTTTAAGCACCATGTGAGCTCCCTGTCTTGATGGTAGCCACTGTCCAAACAACACTGATTAGTTTTAGGAAGAGCAAGCTGTGCATCCTGTTAAGAGTCTGGTATGTCTGATCACCAGGTTATTTATTGTTCCAGATAAGAGATTGTGGGTGGAGCACTGCTAAGGTCTCCTCTACATCTTTGCAACAGAAGGTTCTAAAGAATGAATGCTAGTCAGTGCTGTGTTTCTTCAGTCTCAGTCCCTTTTGTATTCTATATTGCTGATTCATTTTCTGGAATATAGATGACACCTATCCTTGATTATAGCACTGATGATGATTTTTCCCTCATTCTATTCTGTTGATCATTTCACTCATTTTCCTTATGTGTAAGGGACTGAGTATGTTAAGGGTATTGAATCTTTTATATAATTTAGACTAAGTTCTTCAGTTTATGGTTTGTCAGTTTTATTTTTAACTGTATCATGAAGTTGCTAAAATGGTGATTATTTTTTCCTATGGTCAAAGTATTGTTTTTGTAGTATTTCTCCTAGTGCCACACTGAGAAATTATGATATTAACTATTTCATTCTCAGGTTTTAGTTACATTTTAATCCGTCTTGAATTTATTTTGTGATAAGTTGAGAATCAGGGCACAACTTTATTTTGCTGAAATTCCCAGCCAAAATATCATTTATTCATTTATTTATTAAGCAACCTCTTGTTTTCTGATTTAGAAGACTATTACAAAATGTACAGGAAATATCTACAAACACAATATTTTAGAATATAAATTGTAGTGCACTTAGATATTTTAAGAGATGAGAAAAAAAATTTAGAATGCAGAAAAACTTTATTTCCCCCAGTGCTTTTGCTCGTTTAATGGCATCCATCGAATAGCTTCAGCTCTCTGTAATGCAACCAAGAACCTGCTGGCAAAAAGAGAGCTCTAAGCACCCACCTCCCAGATGATAAAGAACAAGCAATAAATCAGCCTCCTTCTTAGAACCTACCTATTCTCCATTTTAATTCTAATCAGGTAACCTTCATTGTAAAGTTTTTTTATTTGCTAAGATTAGAAAGTATAAAGAGATTTAAATCTAGAAGGTTAACAGGGACCAATGAGAAGTGATGCCAAGCCCTGGTAATGAGAATAACGCTGAATAAATCTCAGACAGAAGGCATAAAGAATACAACAGTAGGAGACTACTTAACTAAGGGGCAAATCATTTTCCTTACTTCAAAGGATTTTCAAAATTGATTCTCATGACATAAATGCAAGCCCTAAGTAAAAAATTTTACATGATGTTTAATTTAAAATAGCAGAAAATATTCACCTCTGAGCAGTTTCTATAAATGGCTTAAGTAAAATGCATATGAATGCAGCTAAGCATTATGTTTCAGTGTCTTATTATGTGCTTTTGTGAAATACATTTAGAAGATGCTGGACCATAAGAGTTTTCTATTGTTTGATATAGATTGATCCCATTGCTATGCAGTAAAAATTTAATTCAATGTGTTTGGGGTGCTCAAACCCCATAGAGAGAACCTCAGCTATGCCAGATAACTTATACTAATGGTGATTTAAGGTAGTGTGAGAAGATGTGATTTATAACGAACACCTGTTTTTATTTGATTGGGCCCCTGAATCACCCTGTAGTGGTTTGATCTCTGGGCAGAGGCTAGGATCACTCAGTAGTTATGGTCAGTCATGTCGACAATGATTGTGTAGCTGGCTTGCAATAAAAACCCTGGCCTCCAGGCCACAGGTGAGCCTTCCTTTTGGCAATGCTTGGGACGTATTTTATGTATCACTGCTGAGAGAGTTACATGCTCTCCCTGACTCCACTGGGAGGTCACAATTAGAAACTTAGACCCATTTTCTCCTGGACACCACCCTATAAACTTTTTTATTTGCTATTTTAATCTGTATCATTTCACAATAATTAACCTTAACCATAAGTATGATACCCTTGCTGAATTCTGTGATTTCTTCTAGCCAATAATTGAACATGAGGTGGTCTTGATAACCCCCAAATAGTTACTGAAAGCATTAAAAATCTTTAAATAATTGCTTGCTAAGTATAATGAAAGTTACTCAAACTTAAGTTTGAGAACAGCTACCATGGAAGTCTGAGACACACGTGGAACCTAATTTTCATGATCCTCAATCTAAACTTAAAGTGATAGTTGAATGCCAAAAGGATTATGCCCAACAGACAGACTTTCCTCTGCTGTGGAGTACCTTAGGAAATTTCATAGAGGCCCAGGAGCCCAGGCTAATATGTGGGTCTGTGAATGATAGTATGGCTCTGAGCTAGATATTTAGTTTTGCATCAACCACAACTCATCTCTATTGAAATTGGCAAGTTAATCAGTCTTTCTGTGGCTCAGTCCTCTCACTGTAAGATGGTATAATATTTATTTGAATATTGGTCTGATATATACAAATAGTTTTAAGGAGAATGTATCTAAGAGTTCAACAAATGTTAGCTATCATCATGATTATTCATTTTGTGACTAAAAATTCAAGGAACAGAATTGATGACAAAGTGATTTAGCTCAAGTAGGAAAGAAAAATTCCTGTGACCTTGTAGTACATGTCAAATACATTCAGGCAACTTTTTAAATAAATATATAAAATTTTATAGAAAGTTTTCAAAAAACAGTCATCAACAATGTACAAATACAGAGATATAAACCCTTGTCCTGTAAACCTTACATAACTTTTTGTTTTTCCTTTTAATATTCACATTCAGGATTATTTGTTCTTATTGCTTTATACCATGGCTTTTTTTCTTTTATAAAATTATTCTTATCAGATATATTGATGGGGTGAGATTACTGTCATAAAGGATATTAACAATTTTATGATTGTGCTGATTACAATCATATTGTTTTTATTATAAATTACATGCCAAAATTCAATACCAGCTCCAGAGAACATTTAACAGTTAAGCTGTGGGGTCCTGGAATCATTTGATTTCAGTTCACTGTCTATAACATGCTAGTGATGAAAGCATCAAGATCATTGTATCTTGGGATGTTTAAATGATAGAAATGTGTTGGAAGTGGTCAAAATCATCCCCAGAAGTAGATACTATAAAAATATGATATTTTTATTAATATAGGTCTGAATACCCAACATGGGTTTTGGGTCAAGAAATGTATCAAGTTTAGGGATACAGAGGTTTCAAAAATATTAAGCTATGGCTCAATGTAAATAGATGTGTCAAATTGTTTATGAATAAAATAACAATAGATGTGTATCAAATTGCTTATGGTGTAGTAACTATGCTGGTAGGATGATACAATGCAGCTACCCAGTAGCATCTACAAAGGGAACAGTGAATTGGAGAAGAGTATTCCATGTAGAGGAGAGAGTTGGTCATAGTTTATGCAAAGATGCAATGAACATATTTAGGAGACAATTAAAATTAAAGATCGCAGTAACTGAAAACTAGGCTGTGGGTGGAGATGAAGAAGGTCAAATGAGCACCCAGGTACTGGGACTGCATAAGTTTCCTCCAAATCTCATCATCATTTCCTCATTTGCTTTCTTAAAAGCAGGGTATGTGCAAGCATTTGGAACCTCTGTTTCTTCCCTTAGACAGTACAGTCTGCTCCTTCAGAATTTAAAACAAATTACCTTATTGGCATATAGCTGAGACTACTGCAGTTAAGAGTGTCTGCATGCTTGAATTTTCAATGAGATTCTCCTGATTTATTTCATCTGCAGTCATTAAACTTGCCTTTCTTTGCAGCTATGACTTAAAAGTGCCAGGCACTCTGGGTCTCATTGAAGATGTTTGTTTTTATCACTTTCAGGTTACTAAGGGACAACTTCAGGTACATTGCATCTCAAATTTTCACTGGGAAAGAGACGCTCAGTTACAATATAGGGGTGTAGCTCATAGCCATTCCATCAGTGAGGACCTAAGACTGATTGCACTTCCGTCTCTCTACTTCATCCCAGAAGAATGCCTCCATCCTAAAATATGCCTGTGCCCAGGGTAGTAGCACAATCTGTCAAGCTGTGGATAAAAGAACCACTTTGGTATATTGTAAGCCCGTAAAAGATGCAAAATACAGAGACACCAAGTTAAAAAAAGTCATAAACACAATCCATAATATAATTAATACCAAAATTCCACTTAAACTTAATAAACTAAGTTTTTAGTTTCCCACTTCAATACCATTCTTTGATTGTCTCATTGAATTATCTTCAGGCACATTAGGACCAGTGCAGAAAAGACAAAGGAAGTCAAGTGAAAAACACATACAGAGAAACCACTCTTCAAACAGCTGAAGTCGGTCATCCCTCACATACAACTCTGAGGACTTAATTAGGTGACATTTATTTTATATATATAAATATATATAAATATAAACTTATTATATATATATATATAGATAGTCTTCATTCTTGTTCTTGGCACACAGCTGCTAAAACCCTTGAAATTTACTGTCACAAGAACCATAAAGGTGTATTTTTATGCTAATATAATGAATTAGGGGACTGACCAAGAATAGGGCTGATTGCCAGAAGAGACTACCAAGTAATTAAAAAAGATGAAACTTTCAGTCCCACTCTGACCTCTGGAGATGGAGAAGAACTGAATTAATCACCAATGATCAGCCAATGACTTTAATCAGTCATCCCTGTGTAATGAAGTCTTCATAAAAACCCTCCTACATTATTAAACACATCTGCACAGGGAGGAAGAGACACCCCAACTCCACAGAGACATGAGACCTTGTGCTCAGGACCCTGCTGGACTTCACCATATGTCTCTTCATTTGTTGCTTTTAATAACCTTCATAATAAACTTACCATCTAGGAAGTAAACAGTTTTCCTGAGTTCTGCAAGTCATTCTTACAAATAATAAAGCCCCAGAAGGGATCATAGGTACTTCAGAATTTACAGTCATTCAGAAGCACAGGTGATAACCTAACCAGGATTGTCATCTGAACTAGAGGCAGTCTCATGAGATGGAGTCTTTAAATCGTGGAATTGAAGCTATCTCCAGATACATAGATGTCAGAATCAACTCAGTTTTATTGAACACCCAGTCAGGGCTTAGTTACTACCTTCTGGGCCCTGAACTAATCTGTTTAAAAAAACAAAACAAAACACCTTATCATTTAATACCCACCAGGTCCTATAAAGAATGAACTTTGTTATCCTGGTTTTACAAGAGAGGAAAGCAAGATGCAGAGATTTTGATGGCTAAGCCAAAACCATTTAGCTCAGCAACTTGGCTAAGGCCTTATATGAAGGGTCTTATATTCCAAATATTTTTTTATTTGTTACCTGTAGGCAATAGGATATGGAGAAGGATTTTAACTAAAGAGAAGCATGCAAATATCTGTATTTTATAAAGATAGACCTGAAGATAGTGGCAGAGAGAAGCAAATGAGGAGTAATTAGGAAGCTTTAGCCAATATGAGGGATAGGGAATGAAGAGGTAAACTCTGAGCAGCTATTGAGAAAAGAATTGGTTTAGAGATGCAAAGCTATAACAGACCATCATAGGCGACTCAAGAGTTAAAGTGAAGAGCTAAAGCAGATATTAAAGACACTTTATTATTTTATATTCCCCCAAAGGATGATGAGACTCTGCACAATTATACAGGATTTATAACATGGTAAATATTTACTTTGCAATCTGGAAAATCTGATTAGTGATTAATAGACCTAGTTATTTTAAACTCACAGGCCATAGTCATTAAGGAAAAGAAAATTGCCTCTCTTGTTGCATTATATTTTAATTCCATGCAGGACATCTTATTTAGCAGCCTTTCTTACAGAGCATATAAACAACATATTGAAAAATGAGACAACATAAACATAATCATTCTGACATTGCATAAATCTATCTCTATAAAACAGGACAGACACATTCATGGCTCTACACCAATAGCCAGAGCTTCTAGAAAAACCAGTCTTTATCTTTACCACTTGGCTCATGCTTTTCGAAAAAAAATGTAGATTTCTATGAGGATTTCAGTTGTTAAAAATCACTTGGTTAACAGTCCCAGATACAAATACCCTCAATTTCTCTCATCTGGCCATGAAAACTGGACAATTTACAATAGTCATAGCTATGACCCTAAAAGGACAATAACAGCAATAGCTACTTTATGTTTTACATGGAAAGCAGGACTAGAGAAGTGCTAAAACTCAATCCCAGTTAGCCTGACTCCAGAATTCCTTTCCCCACAGTAATATGAACAATACTGTGGGGATTCAGGGTATGAAATAGAGTTGTTCAGTATTTTGTTAAAGACCACCTGGAAATTAACTTCCTGCTATGTCCTATTTTTAAATAGTATCTTTTAAGCTGTAATATGCACCAAGTTTATTGCTTGTGATGAATTTTCATAAATCTTGTTCAAAATAAAGTTTCATGTTTGGAAGCCTGGATAATTTTTTTAGAAATGAAAAATAAAGCTTAAAATGAGAAAAAATGATAGAAATTGATATTATCTTGGCATGTTCCCTAAATCTAAAAAGAAACAAGACATGAAATTATAAGGACATCAGGTAAAGTTTTTTTTTAGAAGTTTTATTTTTAAAAATAAATTCCACAGCAAAATTGCACAGATTTTAAATTTATAAATCGATGCGTTTTGGTCAGCATTTCAGAAGTTCTCATACCCACATCCAATCAATATTTTCCCCTGAACAATGATTTTATGGATTGAATATATGTTTTAGCTCAAAAATCTTACCTTGAAGACTCCTAACGTGATGAAATTTGGAGAAAGAAACTTTGGGAAGTGGTAAGTCAGATGACTCCTCATGATGGGGATGGTGTTCTTATAGGAAGAGGCACAGAGATCTTGCTCCTCTCCATATTCTCAAAGAAGAGACCATGGATGTAGCAAAATGGCACCTAACGACAAGAGAAGAGGACTCAGAATGAAAACTACCTTGCTAGCATATTCATCTTGGACTTCCCAGCTCCTGAAACAGAAAAAAACAAAAACAATATTATTATGCCACCCATTTTACAGTATTTGTTAGTCCAAACACACTAAAACAAATGGTAACCACTGCTCACATTTTTGATGACAGATTGGCTTTCCTTGGTTTTGAATTTTATGTAACTATAGTCACACTATAGTTATTCTTCATGTTTGGCTCTTTTTACCTCAATATAATGAAAAATTGATCATTATTTACCAGAATTTGACTATTTTTGTCTGTGTTGTTGCTTTATGTTTTATTATAAAAGGCATTGAAATTTCTTGAATGTTTTTCTGCATCTAGAGAAAAATAATGAGATTCCACACAATGCTCCCCATTTTCCTGTTAATATGGAGAATTATTACATTAATACTATCAAAATTATCTTACTCTTACATTCCTAGCCTAAGACTAGTTTAATCAAGATGTATTATATCATATATATGTATTTATGTTATATGTATGTAATATATATATATGGGTTCACTGTGCAAAAATTTTGTTTAGAATTTTTGTGTCTATGTTCATTAGAAAAATTTATTTTCAATATCCTTACCGAGTTTTAGGATGAAGGTTATATTCATCTCATAAAAAAGGAGAATTTTCGCTTTGTCTTTATTCTTTGGAAGAACTTTTTAAGATTGGTGTCATTTTTTCCCAAATATTTGGAAAAATTCACTGGTAAATTACATGAGCATATTTTGAGTCTTTGGTTGTTTTTAAATATTCAATTTATTTGCTAATATTAGGCTAGAGTTCTTATTCAGTTATTTTCCATTTTTCTTAAGGGTCTTATCTATTTATTCCAAATTGCTAAATTTAGTGGCAAATAGTTGTTTCTAATGTCCTTATCACTTTCATGTATGTAGGATTTGTGGTGATGTTTTTTCTTTCTATTGAAATTTTTAATATTTATTCAGGTAACTGATTACAACATAATATCTATTGGAAATTTGTGCCTCTCTTTCTTATTTTCTTTCTTCCATCCTTCTTTCTTTCTTCTTTTTCATTTAATCAGTTTTCCAGGTATTTATCAATGTTCATTTTTTTAAGAGTTGACTTTTGCCAATGTCATCTTTGTACTAAATTTTTATAAAAAAGTTACAGGCAGGAATGAAACAAGCAGAGACAGGCAGAAAGAGAGAGGAGGAAGTATTTGATTTATTTTATTTAGCCCACAGGACCCAGGATGCAAACCCCAGGTGTCTGGTATGTATGCAAACTGCACCCACACACTAATCCACCACAGCATGGCAGTCTTTTATATTTGATCATTTTCTACTGTTAGCTTTTACTCAATTTAATTTATCTTTGCTTCTACTTGGCTTCTACTTTTCTAATACATGTATATATAATAAATTTGCCTTTGAGTTCTATTTTAGTTGAACACTTTAAACTGCTTTTTAATAAATGTATCTTTGCTATAACTCCATTAAAATATTTTTTGATTATAGTAGCATTCACTTCTTTGACCAACAAATTTTAAGCATGTATTGCTTAACTGAGACAGGTCTGGGGATTTGCAAGTTATCTTTTATTATTTAGGGATCAGACATCACACTCTGCTGATATTTCCCCTGAAGATTTATTAGTTTTTTTTTTTCATTTTCCGTTATATGATGATTTTAGTAAATACTTCATTTTAACTTGAAATAATGTAAATTTTGTTATTTATTGGGTAGTGTAGTCTGTATAGCTGATTCAGGACAGATTTATTTATTGAGTCACTTAGATTTTCTATGTCCTTACTGAGTTTTACCTAATTGTTCTACAAGCCATAGAGAAATTTTTGTTAAAATATATATTTCCTCTTTAGATTATTCATTTGTTTATATATTATGAAGTTACACAACTGGAGGAATGCAAATTTAAAAGTTTTATTAGTTCATTCTGAAATATTTTCTGTTGCATTATAAAATAAATGTTTATTCTTAATAATAATTATTAATTTATAGTCTATTTTTATTTAATATTAACAAAATTACTATAATGTTCCATTATCAAGTATTTACATGTAATATGGCTGCTTATTTCTACTCATTTATTACATTTCTGCTTAATTTATTTAAATAGTAAGTCTTTATTCATTAATATTTAATTAAGTTATTTAGCTGTTTTTGTAGCAACATGTTTACTATTTATTTTATGTTTGCCACATGTTTTATTTTATTCTCTTTTGTCTCTGCATTTTTCAGAAATGATTTTCATTATTCTATTTCACCTTATTAACTTGTTAATTTTTCATACTTTTTACTATTCTCAGTGGTTACTTCATACATTATAGCAGGTACTCTTGAGTTAGTGAAATATAGCATAAGTATTACTTTACCACTTCCAAAAAGTGTTAGAACTATAACACTTTAGCCTTATTTTACCTTTCATATTATTTCATCATACATTTCATTCTACATAATTTTTAAATCCACAATACATTACAAGTATTGTTTTCTACAATCAATATTCCTTCACGTTTATCTATATATTTACTCTTTCCAGGGTTTCTTATTCATGCATGCATGTTTATATTTCCATTGGAATCTTTAGCTCTTCTTACAAAATGCTTTGTACTTTTTTAAAATGCAAACCTTTGGTAATGAAGTCACTTATTTTTATTCTAAATGTGTCTTTAACCTTTAATTTTGAAGGATATACTTGCTGGGTATAGAATTCTATATTGGTGATTACTTGTATTTAAGCACTTTGAAGATATCACTACATTTTCTTCTGATTTCCATTAGTTCTATAAAAATGAGTTGTCAGGCGATCAGTTGTCAATTTTAAATATAATATGCTTTTTTGCTTTTTAACTTCTTTTATGATTTTTTTTCTCTTTGGTTTTCAAGCATTTGAATATGATGTTTTGAGGCATTTAAATTTTTGTATTTATCAAATTAGCTTTTACTGAGTATCTGAAATCATGGATGATGTCTTTCAATCACTTTTGAAAAATTTTAAACTGTTACATTTTTAAACTATTGTTCATTTTTCCTCCACCTCTTAAATGCCAGTTACAAATATTTTTCTCTATAAAAAGTCAAATACTTTTTGAGCATAATCCATGTTATTTTTACACTTTATTTTGTTAATTCATTTTTCTTTGTGTGTTTTATTTTGGATGTTTTGTGTTGATTTTTCTTCTTGTTTGCTGTTGTGTTCTGTTATGTTTAATTTGCTGTTAATCAATTCAATGATTGTAATTTTAGTTCATATGTTCATATTGTTTTCTACATGTATTCCAATTCCATGTTAAACTCTACATTCTTTATATTTTCCTGAACATTCTAGTCTGATTTATTTTAAATAGCTTGACAGTTAACATCAATATCTGGATTATTTGCTGGCTTGTGTCTAATAAACAGAAGTATTTGTTCTCTATGTGGCATGTGTCTGTGGGGAATTCCACTCAGTTTTTCTGAGATTTGAGCATAGATCATCAGTCTTCAATCCTATGTAGATGTGGAGTTCAGCAAATACACTGAAGGGGAAGTTGACCATATTTCCATCTTAGTGTTTGATCCTACAATATCATCTATTCACATGTCTAGTAATTTTTTAATTAAATATCACATTTGGTGTCAAAATCTGTGGATGTTTTCATTCATTTTATGATCCACAGGAGAAGATTCCTCTTGCTTTTACTCAAAGGAATCACTTTAATCCAATCAAGATTTCTCTGGTCCAATGTGTGTTGCAGATTAAGTCAACATCTTTTTGTTCTTTTTCCTGGATTATGGTCCTTCAGTGTTTTCAACTGTGATCTTTTTGAGTTTTTGTCTACTCCGAAATTAAAAATGGTAGGAATGCATGTTCTGATTTTCAGGAATTTTCAGCTTATTTCTTAGCCTCCCATCCCACACAATATGACAATTTGGCAATAGCTCTGAGGAGGAGACAGCTGTGTTTAAAGTCCCTCAAGTTTCCAATATTATGAATCCAATTCTGAGTAAATGACAGTTGCTCTGCTTGTTTCTGTTTCTTCTCAGAGACCAGGCCAGGATTCCTAAGACTGTAGGTGAATTCAGACACAGTGGTGCCAGTGGAGAAGATTTTGGAACTCTGCATTCATATCAGTTCCCCATTGCAGGGGGTTTTTAGTTCTCATCTGTCACTTTCAATTCACTTTCTCTAGTAACTATTTATTTTCTAAGTGCTGAAGTCTGCAAAAAATTTCATTCACCTTTTTTTGAGATTTGGGCTTAGTACTTCAGTCCCCAATCCTATGCAGATTTGGAGTATTAAGGAGGAATTTAACTGTTGGTTTGAGGACTTTGATATCTCAACTTGTCTCTCAAAGTCTTCACAACTGGTGCAATCACTTCTGTTTATTCTGTACTCCAAAAGTAATTCACAGCTGGGGTTAAGATCAGATTTTTAACTTCCAGCCCTTTCCCAGAATCAGATAATGTCCACACAGAGAGCTGAGAGTCCTGGTTTTACAGGACTTATAAAAGTTTCTTTCCCCGAGCATTTTACCTCGTAATCCTAAGAGTTCTTTGGGCTC
The DNA here is from genome assembly GCA_004363575.1 of Solenodon paradoxus. Lineage (NCBI taxonomy): Eukaryota > Metazoa > Chordata > Mammalia > Eulipotyphla > Solenodontidae > Solenodon > Solenodon paradoxus. The sequence goes on along the minus strand of RJWH01001788.1, from coordinate 169,938 downwards.
TGACACTATTAAATCTACTAATAATGTACATTTTCTCTCATTTTCTAGTTGGTCTCAATGAGAATATTGGTCTATTATGAAATTTTACATCTTAACGTAAAGCAAAAGTCCCGAATTGGCCTTTTATAGAAATTAATAAATGACACTCTTTTTCTTTCTTTTTTTTTTTACTTCTACATAGGAGCTGCTCTCAAGCATTATAAATATATATCTATATCTAGTGGTTTTTACTCAGGTCTTTTTTTGTTACTTATGTAAAGATTGACAAAATAATTTTATTTCAAAGGAAAGGGAAAGCCATACATGTTTTTTTTTCCTAAAAGCTTCTGGAAGTTTTTGTTTGTTTGTTTGTTTGTTTTTAATCCACAAGCAATGGATAGGTAAACTATCAGAACCAGTTTTCTCTAGAAATTCTAGCTTTTAGATACCAGGTGTATATATTCATGATTTCTGAATAAGAAGTTTTACTAATTACAAATTTTATAGAGCAGTTTTTTCTAGTTAGCTACATAAGTATGGGTAAAACCAAGTTATTTGCTTTATTTCTTTTTTGCTGACCCCCCTGCCTCTCTCCCTAGTGACGTTGGTGCAGACTGACTCCAGTCCTGCCCCATCTCATTTCTCCTACAGTGTTGTTCATGAGGAATTTTGATATTTTTGCATTCCATATTATAATTTTAATCAGGAAACATGTTTATATGTAAAGCTGAAACAATGTACAGGCATTTGATATCAGCATTGCATGATTTCTGAGGTCAAGATATTCTGTCAACCCTTTTTTCTTTTGCAGAACAATAACTATGGCATATTATTGTTATATGTTCTACTTACAAAGTAATTTTACATAATAATACATTCGAGTATCTGTAAGCATGTGACATTATTATTTCCATTTGAAAACAGAGAAGCTGAAAATCTAAGGAATTAATGATTTCTCCAAGTGAGATAACTAGAAACGAGTTTAATTGGGTACTAAATCCGGGTCTTCCTTTTATAAGTTTCATGTCGTTTTGTTTCACTGCATTATTTTAGTGAGGATAACTATAACAGCAGGTATATCAGGAACTAGAAAGACATAGTTATGTAAGTTCCTGCCTGCATGTCTCCACTGTCTTTATGATGATACAATCTAATGCCCTACAATTCCCAGACAGTTTAATAAGCACAGTAGTATGCAGGCAATAGCATGGGAGCATAGAGACTTGCTCATACTTCAAAAAGGACAAGGCAGTAAAGACTCATTCTAAAGAATGACAATTGTGCTTAGTTTTGAAGGTGCAAAGACTGAGTGACAAATAAAAGAAGAACATTTTTCCAGCAGCAGCAGTAAGTGAAGAGATACAGAGATGTAGATCACAAATGCTCTAATAATCTAAATGTAATATCCCACTTGAGGAATGGTTCAGAAGGTAATGATTAACCTGAAGTCTATTAAAGATTCCTAAAGCTAGCGGGGTTCTCCAGAGTCTTCCTAACAAATCTGCCTGCTAGCAGCCGCACAGTATATTAATGATATCAGTCAAGTAAGCATTAGTCCATAAAAAAATATTTTTCACCTCTCCATTAATAGTTTGTACTCACTAACAACACTTCTTTCATTGCTGAATTCTTTTAAGAAATGATCTGCAGAGTTCTTATAATATCTCTTTCAGTCTTGATTTAGATTCTATGTAAATTGTCATAGACAGATGAGAACATGATTAATAGCATCCCAATGCTTCAATTTGTTGAACTCACAGTATATTTTACTAACTATTCTTGAAAAATCTTTGCAAAACCGCTGGGGATATCAACTTCATTCCATGTGGAATAGGTCATCATAAGTGTCTAGCTAATTTTTGTTGATTTTGTCAAAACTTACAAAATTTTATTTTGTTTCTAGATCTTTCACTTTCATATAGTGACCATCTTGCAATCTGACAAATCCGTAATGTAATTGCCATTTCTGTTTAACTGATATCATTGAAAATTGCAATAGTTTGTCAATCTTAAGAACTGCCAAATTGTTATAAATATTCATACTTCTCAAAGATAAGTTACGTATTTTATTTTATTTTATTTTATTATACATCTTATGGCAGATCCTAAACCACGAGTAGACACTGCGGCCTTCTGGTCTTAGGTTGCATGTATTAATCTTATAATTAACTAAGTTTCAATTCCAGTGATTTTCCCATTAGTCCAAGCTGCTTGATGTTTCATCTTTCTTGACCCTTTGTCTCTTTTCCTTTTTATTGACTACACTCTGAAAATCTTATTATGCCATGTAAATTCTGTAGTGAATACTATAGCTCCCTTCCCTAGAGTTTATGCTGCTGACTAGAGTTCCTGAATTCCATAACCAAATAACAAATGACTTTGACTTTAGGGAATGCTCTCTTTGTGTCAGTTACTGAATATTTCCTTTCTGAATCTTAGATTCATTTTTTATCCCTGACACAGAAGTAAGATCTGACCTACTTTCTAAATTTATATTACATTGCACTTTGCCCTCACTTCTAACAACCCAATTTATCTCACTCCTTTAAAGAAAAAAAAATGATGTGAACATACTTCTCAGGAATTTTTAAGCTCTTACTAAGCACATTAGTTCAAGATGAGACATGTGAAACTACTGAAGAGAAATCAAGAGGAGAAAAAATAAAGTGTATCATAATTTGTCACTTAACTGAAAGGTTAAGTAAATCAAACATAGTTCCTGGTATAAGATCTATTAAAACCATAATACTCATAATCAAGTTTGGAGAATAATATCACAGTAAATCATTTACATATCCTAATAAAGATGTTGCAAGATAGAAATTAAGGCTAAAATATAGGTAAACTAGAATTTTCAATCTAAAAGAAGTTAAGCATAAAGAAAAAGGAGAATCTTATAAAAGCAATAACATAATAAAATCATCAGAGCTAAAGAAATGTGTTTCCAGATTTAAAATGACAACCACGCTACAATACAATACGTGAAGTCTGAAAGCCCCCATGACAAATAAAAACCTATCTGGGATCAATGTTTTTGTTTTATATAGAGCAATACATAATCTTATTTATGAATTTTTAAAGTCACTCTGGACTATGGTAAATAATGGGTTGGAATAAAAGCAGGGAAAATAGCTAGGAAGCAACTACAACCAACAAAGAACATGATAAGGAAGAAGGAGAGAGCTGTTGTCATAGCTCTTCAGAAGAATCAATGGGCATGTGGAAAGAAGAAATCCTTGGAGACTGACACCAGTTTTCAAAATCCCATATTCTCTGTATAGTCTCACTGTGATTGAAAATGGTACACAGATTGCATTTGAAGATAAGTAGTCTGAAATACTTTTATAACATTAAATAACCTTTTCTGTCTCTATATCACTTGCACATGATCTTTTAGCTGACCGTATCTACAAAGTAGGATAATTTTCTCTTAAGTCCCCTTTACTGCTCCCACATTATCCAACAAAAGAAATGATAAAAGTTGATCTAAAGATAACTCATAGTCTGTTCCTTTAAATAACCTAAATTCTAAATTACATGAAAAATAAACTTAGAGTAAGTACATTAGATGGCAAACGTTTTATATGATTATGATATTGTTTTGGTGTCTGGAGAGATTTTGTTGTTAAAGTGGTCATAGAGGTGGAGTCTCAGGCAGAATCTTGGACTTGGGATGTTTGATAGATATTAGATGAGAGATTAGCCAAAGGGTGAGAATATAACATGAGAAATGGGGCAGATAAAATATTCAGGTTGATAGGAAAAGAAGAGAAGAGTTTGATTGAAGAGATGTTTAGTATCAATAAAAATAAGGAGAGCATATTTTGGATTTGAGTTTCAGTGTTCTCTGCTGACAATTTGGGCATCCAACCACAGGATCCTAGTGTGCTTATGCCTATAACATGTCATGAATCCAAGAACATTAATACAGTCAACATAGAAATAATTATGCTCCAAACATCTTTGAAGAGTCACTATGTTTTATATTCTCTTATTGTAGGGTGGAGTAGACTCACTCGGCATTTCCTTTGAGATGAGCAGATGTAGAGAACTTAGGTGATTGACAATGTGTAGCTGCCCCACTTTGAGTTATGCCTTTATGCTCACACGAGGACACAAGTTTTCTAAGCTGCTTGCAGTCAATAATGGAGCACAGCAGATACTTGAATTGGATTAGTTTTACATATTGGCATGGACAAATTTTCTCAGAGCTGCACTGAGGTTTTCCTTACCCAGTACTTCCTTCCCTCTTTATAAATTTGATTAGCATCACAATTTGAAAGCTCTCCAAGTTTTCATGAGCATTTCCAATAATTTTCTTCAGTATCTAATTCCATTTTAATGTCTGTTTCTCAGAGGAACAAACTGATACACCTAGCCATGTCTCCTTTAAAAGTGAAATAAACAATTCTTCCTAAAAGAGGTATTAGAGGACAAAATTTTCCAGAGATCACTGTTCTGAGACAAAGGAATCATGGATTACTTTTAAATTTAATTAACTCTCTGTTGCAGGGTTTGAAGGAACTTTAAAGGTCATCTAGTTCACCCCCACATTCTGATGTATGGTTGCTGCTGTCGATTAATTATGAAAATGCTCTCATTCTCAACCACACCCTGTATCCACATCCTTTGAAGTGCAACATTTCAGTTTGTCCCATCAGATGGTGAAGAAAATTATTCCCTCACCCTTTACCTCTAGACTGACTTTGTGACCTGCTTTGGCCAATACAATGCACTGGAAGGAAAACTGATCCAATTCCAAGTCTAGACTTTGCACACTTCCACTCTTTCTCTTGATTCTCTACTTCTGCCAAGAGAACAAGAACCTTCACTGAATAGCAAGACACATGAACAATAGCTGAGTCATTCCAGCTGCTGATCAAAGAGCTCAGATGTATGGGAAATCCCAATAAGAAGAGCATGGCTGACTAGCTGACTTACAGCTGAGTGTAGACAGATGGGAGAGACTTATTGGGTTTAGGCAAACTACCACACTGACCTATAGATACTTTTTAAAACTAATGAGTTTGGACATGGTTCATGTTCTAAGACCTCCTGTATAACTGAGCACCCAGTTTCTGCTTGGAGTATAACAGTACAGAGACAAGTAATTGACAAGAAGTTAAGGCTTAGTTGTATTTTTTCTTATTTTTTTCCAAATCATGTGACTAGTTCAGTGGACCTCAATAAATATTCAGTGACAGATTATGCAATGGCATACTTCCCTTCCTTGTTGGAGATTTTCAGTTTATTTCAATTCTATAATATTTCCAGTTATAAAATTAGAAATTACTTTTACTAATTCCAGTATATTCAGGCCACCTCTATATTAAACACAGTAGAGAATTCAATGAATTGAGAATTCATTGTATTGCATATGTTCTTCAATATCAGGGACTGACTTTGAGAAATAGGGATTTTTTATTAGAAAATTTGGATTTTCTGTTTCAATGTAGAAATGATAATTTGTTGTTTTAAAAATCTGTATCAATTAGGAAAGCACGCAACTGCAGTCGAAGTAAATCTATCCACCATGACTTAAAAGAACGAATTTGGGTCAAAATGGCTACCTTTTAGGAGTGATACCTTCTTCCTCCCCACAGAACAACTAGGAAATTACCTATTTTCCAGACATAAACACTGAGGAAAAGTGACCCCAAAGGCTAGAGAACACAACAGCAACTAGGACCATAAAAGGTAGACAAAAACATAAGTGTTCAGAGCTACACTGCAGATTTGAAATTTGGGATGAGGTGGAAGGGGTGGAGTCATGAGAGAAACCAGGTCTCCCAGGAGTCACTCCAAAAGAAACAGAGAGTTTGCCCAGCAAGACCAGGACACAAAGATGGGGGAGCGGGGTTTGGTGCAGGGTGGAAAGAGAATCAGCACCTGGTGGTCTGAGTGGAAGCCCCTGCAGGGATATTATACAGGGCACCACCATAGTAGGTAGGTAGCTGGAGGAATCACCCACCCCCAACAACTCCAACCATATTGCACCAGAATCATAGGACCCGCCCACCAGAAATCCCACACTAAGTCTTCCTCCCTGAGACTCATTTGAAAAGTTAAGGTTTTCAATAACCCTTAAAAATGTCAATTTTCAAGACAACTCTATTTGTTAAAAGTGTAGTAAATTGGACATGCCCTTATATGTTAGCAGGTAAGTCCCTGGCTGGGGCAGAGTCAAGTGCACATACATCCCAAGGATCTATACTTAAATCCAGGTCTGGGGGGAACAACTGAAATGAACAACTAAATGAAATAAATAAAAATACTTCCTCCTCTCAACTCCTCACTGCCTGTCTCTACTCACCTTCATTCCTGCCTGCAACTTTCATTAGAAAAAAAAGTCTAGCAGAAGTGTTGTAAATAATTTATCTTAATGTGAATGCCGAATTTTTTAAAGATTTGACAGGCCTGTGAGTGGGCCATTAAGTCATGAAAAAGAGGATGCAACAGGAAATCACAGACAATTTACTTGTTTCATGTTTCCACATTTTTCATGATCCCTAGTTTCTAAATTTCTGGATTTTTTCTAAATTAAATTTTACTTTTTTTAGATTATTAAAATACCTAGCAAACACTTTTCTCTTCAGTAGTATAAAATAAACATCAGCCTAATATAACTCCATAATAAAATTTTGCAAATTAGTGCCTTTGGGATTTATGGAGCTATACGGAAACAATATTCCTAATTGTAATTTTGGCTGCTGGTACAGAACAAATTGAGGAAAGCAATTTGGCTTTCTATTCTCATGCATCGAATTTATTGAACTCTGAATATAAACCCTTAGGAACTCACAGTTTGGGAATATCACTATTCCAGCCCAGACTAACAATTTTCCTTTTGGAAAATTTCCAAGAACTACCAACTTTCCTCTTTTCCTTATGGAAAGAGTCTGAAGGAACACTGTGCTATTTGAGTGACCACCGGTGTACTTTAAGTATCAAAAACAACACTTAAGATTTATGTATTGAAGAAGCACTAGTGATGCATATGGATCCAAAAACAAGGACATGTGAGTTTCTCAGATGACAGTATTCAACATGAATTGCTAAAACAAAAAATTAAAAACAAAAATATGTTTATTTAATATGTAGTTAGAAGGGAAAATTATCCCACCCCTCTGACATTCTTTTCAGCCTGGTCAAACAAATTAACATTAGATAGGATTAGTAGAAAAACTCAGGGACAGAAGGAAGTATTTATAAATTTACATGTAAAAAATGTAGATCAATCAGAGTTTTAAAGGACAGTTTGACCAACGTAAAAAACAAAAACAAAACATACATACAAACATTCACCAAATATTTCAATGAAAAAAAGGATACACTCAAATACTCTCTCTCTCTGTCTCTCTCTCTCTCTCTCACACACACACACACACACATCAATTGTATTAAATTTGCCTTAGTCTTTCATAGCAGATAAACAGCAACTTTATAATATTCACAATTTAAATATTTTAGTATCAACATGGTTAAACCAAGGATAGAATTGTTTTTGTTAGAAACTCCAGAAAAATATTTCAGTTAGTTTATTTGGTCCAAAATGTTTAGCTCTTGTTTTGTGGAAGTTGTAAATAACTTATTTCTAAAAACTCATCAAGACAAAAAAATATGCTTTAGAAATCTTTACTTAGTTTCTTTATTTAGTCTAAAAGGTATGTCCAGGATGATGATGCACTCATGAAAATAGTTCCTGTAGAATCAATCATCAAAAGTATGTAATTTAGTTTTTTTGCTAAATTTTATTAAAAAATTTCTCCCTAAAATTACATTTTATCTTTAGTTCGTATCAGTATCCCTGAGGTAAATGTAAGCAAAACTATGAAATACAAAAACAAATGACTCTAATTGATCAATTAAAATTTTTAATAAGCCAGAAAAAATAATATACATTATGAAAAGAGAAACAAAAAATAGCAGTAGATTTCTCATGGGAAACAAAGCAAGGGTAAAAACAATGATCTACTATCCTACAAGTACTGAGAAAATATGTCAAGATAGAATTCTACACCCAGGGAAAGTATCTTTCACAAATGAAGGATAAGCAATTTTTCAGACACAAAGAATCCAAAAAATTTATCATCAATAGACCCACATTAAAAATCAATTTCTAAAGATGTCCTTAATTGGATGGAAATTTATATTAGATGAAAATAAAGATCTGTAAAAAAAGAATGTATGGGGCTGTAAAAAGTAACTTCATGTATATGATTTTTCTTATTCTTTAGATAGCTTTGAAAGATATATGTCTTCTCATTCCCATGACCTTTCTCTTCAGAATTCTTACAAAATCTGCCTGAAAGCAAATATGGCCCTGAGAAAGGTTGAGACCTTCCACCCAAACTCACCTAGTATGCCTCAAAATTTTATGTGCAGAAATATCACCTTGGGAATTTTAAAATGCAGATTCTTATTTTCTACGTGAAGTCTAAATGGATTGGTTCCTCTTGGAGACCAAGAATGTGCCTTTTTACCATATGTGTCAGGCAATTCTGACTCAGCAGACATCATCACTTAAGGAGTATTTTTAAAAACATTACCCTGAAGGTTTGGAACTGACTCTTGTCCTGAAGAACTTCCAGTGAAGAAGATGATTTAATTCATGCCTCTCAGAATAAGGCAGTTTAGCACTAAGAATGATGCAATCAGAGAGGAACATCCAGTGTTTGAGTGCTCAGCATATGCAAAATTCTTTTTTTTAATGTAGTTTATTTAGTTGTGCATCTTGGTTGTACATCCTGGTCCTTCGTCATTAAACCAGGATTTTGGAGTGCATTTGGATTACTCGACCAGTGTACCGCCACACAATTCTTTCACTAGGATTGTAAGTGAGATGTGTAAAATGAGGAGAACTTTCAACAGGAATACAAAAGGGAAGGGAACTTCCTTTGGGACTTGGACATTGACGTCGCCACCTTCCAATACCAGATCCAGTGCTGGTGCCAGTACGTGGTCATCCAACTGACAACAAACTCAGAAGCACTCAAATCTTGCTTGATTCCTTTAACAAAAACTCCTATCTTCTTAAGTTTACTGTGCAAATTCTCTTCAGAGTGTGTGTATTTTTTGCGGTTTTCATCTATAAACTTCTTAGACATAAAGACACTGGTTGTTCTCCATAGCATCTCGGGAGATAATTTAATAAATACATTGTTTGATTAGCTACAAAAAATGGAAATATATATGACTATTTCAAAATTATAATGATGCAGCATGGCATACATAAGATCTGTAAAAGTAGAATGCTTGAAATAATAGCAAAAATGTAGGTCAGAGGAAATGGAAATATAATATTGTACTGTTCTTATGTTAAAAGTAAAATAGTAAAATGTACTTTGGTATAAACATGTGAAGTTAAAGACATAACAGCAAAGTAACCACTAGAATAGCTACACAAAAGCTCATAGCTAATAAGCCAGATAAGGTGATAAAGTGGAACTATATAAAATATTGAATTGGTTCAGATGTAGAAAAAAGGGTTTAAATGAACACAAAACAAATGATATAAATAAAAAACAAGTAGCAAGACTTAAACCTCTGCTGTTAACAATAATTACATCAAACATAAATAGCATAAACACTAGTTTAAAAATGAAGTGATCATCATGTATGTAGAGCATAAAGAAAAAACATACTTTCAGAAAATGTAAAACTGGAGATTAGAAAGTACTTTGAAATACATAAAAATTAAGAAATAATGTCAAGAAAAGATGATGAAGACCAAGACAGGGGAGAATTTTTACAGCATTAGGTAACTTTATTATATAACAAAGAAAGTTCTCAATTCTGTTTTCTTCTTTCAGCCTAAGGACTTAGCAAAATAAGAGTAAATTAAGTAAAAACCAATCATATAAAAGAAGCAGAAGGTATAGAGCAGAATCCAATGCAATAAATAACAATAAAACGATAGAGAAAATGAATTATGCCTAAAACTTATTACATAAAAAGATAAAGTTGAAGAATATTTAGTAAGTATAATCAGAAAAAAAAGGCCTTCTAGTCAAGATGGTGACCTGGTAGAGGCAAAAATCACATCCTCCCCACAGAGCAACTAGAAATTCACCTATTTTCCAGAAACAAACACTGAAGAAAATACTCAAAGAGAATGAAGAGACAAAGCAGCAGTCGTGAAAACAAAGAGTAAGCAAAACTTCTGGGTTCAGACTACACCACAGACTCAGACTTGAATGGGATTCTGCCTGTGGCAAAAGGGTGAACATGCAAGAAGAACCAGATATCCCAGGAATCACAAAAGCAGTAAAGAGCCCTCCCAGCAGGATGGGGACACAGAGCCAAACAGACAGTCCTGGCAAAGGGAAGAAGAGGCACCAGTGGCCCAGTGATGGGATGAATGGGGCACCTGGAGAGAAAATTATGCTGGGTGCTGCCATAACTGGAAGGCAGTTAAAGGAAGTGCCCAACCTCAACCCCTCCCACAATATTGCCCCTGAGCTTCAGGACCTGCTAACTGGCAATCTTGCCCTAAGTCTTAAAGGAAGTAAAGAATCTGCCAGAGGGAGAGTAAATGATACCCACCATTGCCATCTTGTGAGAAGAGGTGAAACTGCAACCCCATAGACTGAACTTTTGGGCAGCAACAAAGGGCCACACAAGAACGTCAAAAAATTCAACCAGTGGTGATTCCACAGACCTCAAGAAATTCCATCGTCAAAACTAAGATGCAGGCTTATTCAATGCAAGGTCATCACAGCAGGAAAACCTAATTCATAGAAACATAAACATAATGCCAAACAGAGCAAAGACAGATATTTGTGAAATGATGAATCCAATCAAAAACCAAGGGGGAAATTTGAACACAACAGACATACGAAAACTACTGAGGATGAATTTAGGGCAACAGTGAAAAAGCATACTTATGGAAATCAAGAAAATAATATAGAAGAAAAAAGCAACAAAAAAGAGAGAGAAAGAAAAAGAAGCAGCTCAAAAGAGATGTCAAAGAAATAAAGAATGCAATAGCTGACCACTTTTAAAGTATTCAATAGAGGGACTGAAGAATAGGATAGATGAAGTTTCCAATATAATCAGTGAACTAGAAGATAGGATAGAGAAATGAACTCAAGCAAACCAACAAAGAGATAAAAGAATGCAAGAAATGAATACAGCATTCAATACCTATGGGATAACATCAAGAGAAGCAACATTCACATTATAGGGGTCCTAGAAGGAGAAAAAGAGTGAAAAGGGGGCAGAAAGCATATATGAAGAAATGATAGTTGAGAATTTCCCTAATCTCAAAAAACAAGCAAACCTTCAGACCCATGAAGCGCAAAGATTCCCTAATAAAAAAACTCAATCAAACCTACAGCTATTGGTCAATTCTACACATTGTCATCAAATTGTCAAAAACACAAAACCTTAAAATCATCCAGAGAAAAACATCACATACAAAGGAGTCCCCATAAGACTGTCAGTCGATTTCTCAACCGAAACAAAGCAAGCTAAGAGGACATGGCATGATATAGTCAAAAGACTGAAAGAAAAGGATTTTCAATCAAGGATATCATTCAGAACTGAAGGAATGATAAAAAGCTTTTCCAATAAGCAAAAACAGAATTTATCGCTACAAAAACAATTCTACAAAATATACTATAAATGTTATATAAATTGCAATTAAAACAGTAAGACAGAAAATTTTAAAAGTGGGAGGAAGAAAAGAGAGCAAAAATGCAAATGGTTAGAATGAGCAGATTAGTCTGCTTTCAAATAAAAATAAAAAATAAACACAGAATCGTTAATGCTAACTTCAGGATAATCTCACAATGCATCTCTAGGGAAAAAGCAAAGAACACAAAAAGGGAAACCAATCAAAACACAACCACAACCTATGAATGTATGAAGAGTAAAAGAAGATCAAAGACACTGTCTGGAAGAACACACAAAAGAAAAATTGCAAAATGACACTAGGAAGCTACATATCAATAATCACTCTGAATGCTATTGGACTGAACTCACCAGTCAAATGACACAGAGTGGCCAAATGATGAAAAAGGCATAACCTAATCTGCTGCTGCATCTAGGAAAGGAATCTTCTTTCAAAAGGTAAACAAAGACTCAAAAATCAGTGGTGGAAAGACAATTCTGCACTTAAATGCAGCCACAAAAAAGCAACTGCCATGCTTATGTATGATAAAACAGACTTCCAACTAAAAGTATAGCTTTTAGTTGGACATTATACAATGATTAATTGGTCAATCCAACAACATTATGTAATGCTTATAAACATATATGTACCAAATGAAAGAGTGTCAAAATATATTAAGCAAATATTATTAGAACTGATTAGACACAGTGACAGCAACACAATCATAGTAGTATATTTCAATAACCCACTTACAACAATGGAAACATCAACCAGGAAGAAAATTAACAGGGAAAGAACAGCTTTAAATGATCATTTAGATCAGTTAGTTCTAACAGATATATATCGAACACTTCATTCGACGAATACAGATTTCATGCTCTTCTCAAGGGCACATGGAACATTCTTAAGGATAGATCATGTGTTGGGACACAAAACACATCTCAACAAATTTACAAAGATTGAAATCATACCAAGAATCCTCCCTGACCACAATGGCTTAAAACTAGAAATCAACCACAAAAAGAGAGCTGAAGTACCCCCAAATTAGTTGGAGACTATCCAAAATGCTTCTGAATAACTCGGGTAAAAGAGGAAATCAAAGAGAAACTTAAAAAAAACTTAGAGGCAAATGAGAATGAAGACACAAGCTATCAGAATCTTAGGGATGCAGCAAAAGTAGTACTAAGAGGGCAGTTATTGTAATCTAGACCAACCTCAATAAATAAGAGAAAAATTACAAATAATCTAACTCTACATTTAATACAACTAGAGAAAGAAGAACAATTAAAGTAAAAAATAAGTAGAACAAAGGATATAATCAAAATTCAAGCTGAAATAAATAAAAGATAAAACAGAAAGGCAACCAGATGATCAATGAAACAATAGTTCTGTGAAAAAATAAGCAAAATTGACAAAACATTTGCTAGACTCATAAAGAAAAAAAGGGAAAACTCTCACATCTAGAATCAGAAATGAAATTGAAGAAGTCACAACAGATAACACAGGAATACATAGCATCCTAAGAGACAACTATGAACAAATCTATGCCAACAGAATAAACAACTTTGAGGACACGGGCAGATTTCTAAAAAAAAAAATGCATTCTACCACCGGAGCCCTTAACAGACCAATCACAAGCAAAGAAATTGAGGATGTAATGAAAGGTCTCCCTAAAAATAAAAGCCTAGGTCCATATGGCTTTTCTGATGAATTTTTCCAAGTCTTCAGAGAGGAATTACTACCGATTCTCAAGCTGTTCCAAAATGCAGAAAGAGGGAACACTCCCAAATAGTTTCTATAAGGTGAATATCACACTAATAGCAAAAATTTATAGAGACTTCACCAAGAAAGAAAATTACTGACCAATCTCTCTAATGAACATAGATAATAAAATTCTCAACAAAAGTATAACAAATTGAATCCAGCAATGCATCAAAAGGATCATCCTTCATGACCAAGTGTTATTTATCCCAGGGTTACAAGGATGGCTCAACATACTTAAATCCACTGATGTACTACATTATATCAACAAGAGCAAGGAAAAAAACTACAGGATAATATAAAAAAAGAGAAAGCTTTTGACAAGACCGAACACTCATTTATGATTTTTTTAAAAAAACCCTGCATAAAACGGGCATAGAAGGTACATTCCTCAACTTAATAGAGGCCATATATGACAGCCCACAACCAACATCATAGTCAAAGGTGAAAAGTTAAAAGTATTACTTCTAAAGTCACCAACAAGGCAACACTGTCCCTTTCACTACTGCTATTTAAAATCGTACTGAAGGTCTTTGAGCACTTAGGTAAGAAACAGGAAAAAAGAATCCAAATTGGAAAGGAGAGATTAAAACTCTCATAAATGACATGATAATATATATTGAAAACCTTAAAAGACTTCAAAAACTACTAAAACTAGACAATGAATTTAAAAAATGGCAGGCTACAAAATCAATCAACAAAAGTCTATCACATTCTTATATGCAACCAACATGCTAGAAGAAAATGAAATCAAGAAAACCACACTGTTTAAAAGAGAAGTAAAAAGAATCAAATACATTGATATATACTTAATAAAGGAACTTAAACAATGAAAGCTACTAGTCCTTCTTAAAAGAACTAGAGGAGCATGTGAAGAGACGGGAAGAAGACATCCCTTCCACATGGTTGGGAAGAATCAACATCATTAAAATGGTCATTTACCTAAAGCATTATGAAGATTTAATGCAATCCCTATAAAAATACCACAGGCTTATTTCCAAGATATAGAGAAAAAAAGTCTTGAAATTTGTAAGGAACAACAAAATATCTCTAATAGCCAAACAATTATGAGAAAAATTGAATCTGGAGGAATTACACTCACAGACATTGAGGTATACAGCAAAGCGATAGTGATCAAAACATATGACACTGGAATAATAACAGAGGCACAAACCAGAGAAATGGAACTGAATCACCAGAAACTGATTCATTCACTTGCAATCAGTTAATCTACAAAAAAAGGAGCCAAAAAACCATGTAGTGGAGAAAGGAAAATCCTTCCAATAAATGGTATGGGAACACTGGACAGCCACATGCAAAAGAATGAAGCTAGACCACCCTCTGACACTACTAACAAAAATTAACTCAAAATGGATTAGAGACTTGGAAATAAGGCAGAAAACCATAAAAATCTTCCAAGGCAACATAGGAAAGGCATTCTAATGGCATCAGCCTTAGGTAGGTCTTTGGAGACTCAACTCCAGAATCAAGTGAAACAAAAAGAAACAACTGGGGTTTCATCTAGCTAAAATATTTCTTCACAGCGAAAGAAAACATGACCAAAACCAAAAGGCAATCTACTAACTGGGAAAAGATATTTGCAATTCATATTTCTGACAAAGGCTTAATATCTAAAATATACAAAGAACTCATAAAACTCAGTAACAGAAAAAAGGCAATCTAATCAAAAAATGAGATGAGGAATTGGAGAGACATTTTTCCTAAGAGGATATACAGATGGCTAACAGGCACATGGTAACTTGATGGCTATCAGGGAAATGCTTACTAAAACAATAATGAGATATCACCTTACACCTGAAAGACTGACTGTTATCCAAAAGTCTTGCAACAACAAATGTTGGTGAGGTTGTGGAGAAAAGGGAACACTTTTATCCTGTTAGTGGGAATGAAAATTGGTGCAACCTCTAAGGAAAGCAGTATGGGAATTCCTCAAAGTAAAACATGGAAATCCCAGATAATCTGGCCATCCCACTTTTGGGTATTTACCCAAAATGCACAAAACGCTCATTCACAGAGATTTATGCACCCTCAAGTTTACTGCAGCCCTATTCACAATAGCTAAGAATTGGAAAGTACCTAAGTACCAATGTCAGATGATTGGATAAAGAAAATGTGGTAAATATATACAGTGGAATACTACATATCCCTTAGAAGAGATGAAATCCTGTCATTCAAATCAACATGGATGGATCTGGAGGGGATCATGTTTAGTGAAATAATTCAAAAGAAGAAAATAGGTATTAGTGACCTCACTTACAGGTGGAATGTGAATAGGCAAAACAAAGGAACAGATGAAAGAAAACCAATTCGTGGACACTTGATATAGAACTAAGGTTACCAAATGGGAATGGGATAAGAATGTGGGGCATGCAAATGGTGGAGGATCTCATTGGACAATGGTGACAAACACTTGGTGATTCAATGGAGAGGATCATGTGTTGACATATATATGAGGAATGGGGAACCTATACATCTAAGTTTATTTTAATGTGTAGAATAAGTTACCATAATAAAGTAATGAAAAAATAAGGATTATATAAATAGCTAATATCAAGAATCACAGAGGTGGCACCACTATTAATTATACAGATTTTATACAGGTAATAGATGACTACTATGATCACTTTTATTCCAATAAATTGGTAATTGAGATTTAGATGACATGGACAAATTCCTCTAAACCAAACTACCAAAATTCATCAAGAAAAAATATGCAAATGAAATAGTCTAATAAATACGAAATAAATTGAATTTGTATTTAAAAATCTTCTCATGCAGAAAACTTCTACAAGGATTTATAAGGTATTTCTAAAAAAATATTTAAGTAGATAATACCAAGCCTACCCAAACTGTCCAGACAATTGATGAGAGATATCTTCGAAACCATTCCATTACTCTTATATCAATGCCAGAGAAAGGTATTATAAGAATATAGACAGTGATGAAAAAATCTAAACAATAATCCACCTATAAACAAATATAAATATAAATATTTAATACATTCAGTCAGCTGGTGTTCATCCAAAAATTCAGGATTAGTTTAGTATTTGAAAACCAATCAAACCAGTTCACCATATTAACAGACTAAAAGGAAAATTCATATGGTTTTCTCAATAGACATAAGAAAATAATTTGACACAGTACAATATCGATTCTTAAAGAAATGATCAGTCAACTAAAAATGGAGATAATTTTGTCTACCTGTTAAATGATAACTATGAAACTACAGCTAAAATCATTATTAAATTTTAATGAATATTTTTGGTTTAAGATCAAGAATATGACAAAGATGCCCATTCTCACCACTTCTATTCAACAATGTACTGGAGGTTTTACTAATGAAATAAAAAATAAAAATAAAGACATAAAATCAAAAAATAATAAGTAACACTATTTTATTCACAGGCAACATTATTGTCACTGTAGAATATTCAAATGACCCTCCAATAAAAAAACCTGGACAAACAGAAACGTTTAGCAAGTTTGCAGAATGCAAGATACATGAACTACATGAATTGTATTCCAAACCAGTAGTTATTAAAAAAAACAGCAATTCAAATTATAAGCACTATACCATTTAAATAGGCTAAAGAAAGAAAATACTTCAAAATAAATTTAACAAAAGATGTTTAACTTTTTAAGCTTAGGGATGATATCTCAGACTCACCAGCAAATATTTGAAATAATGGCATTTGCACATTAGGATTGAGTTAATCATTTAAAAATGTCGAACCAAATAAAAAAGAATATAGAACAACTACAGGATATTTCAAGTACTCACAACTGCGATGGACCATGAAACATGTACCTTTATGCAATTTTTATTTGCTATTCTTAACTTCTATGAAATCCTGAATGCTTTATGATTGTAATTAAAATGGTTTTATAATTTTAACTGTAAAATAGACATTCATGTGGAGTATTGCTATTATTCATCTTTTTCATTTTGATAGAAATATTTCTGTTTCAGTTTTTACGTATTTCACTACTGGTGAGACTAAATATTTGTCTCTGTTTATTATTGCTTCTGCTTCTTTCCTTTGCTAATAATTGCCAACTTTTTGCTAATTAATCTACTCAAGTATATGTTATTTTTAAATTACTGGTTAAACTTCTTTGCTGCAACCCACACAGCTGGCCAGAAGGGTCCCCAAGTGTAGGTTACAGGAGCCTAAATATAGACTACATGCATCTAGCAAAAAGGGGTCCAGGTGGGGCAATGCTCTCTGTCTGAGAGGCAGTGGACCCAATTCTGACTCCTCAATTTATTTTATAGGGTTGGCTTACAATGAAACAGTAAGAGTGCTGCAAAGTGAAGGAGGACTGTAGGCTTTAGCTGTTCTGCTGCTGTCAGGAACATTGAAATTCAGAACATTCCAAAGCTCAGCTGCGGTTTTCTGTTATCTGCTTCTAGCTCTGCTGACATGTGAAGACTTCCACCTAAGAGTATCTAGCAGAACCAGGCCTAAAACAGTCTGCTCTCTGCAGCTCTTAGTACATTAAAGATTTGAAATATCTGTACATCCTGTTTATTGTTTATCTAATTAAATTGATGGTTAAATAATAACTTCCAGATAATAGAAAGGTAGAGATCTATATTGCATATCTAAAATATCTAAATAATAAAATTGCTATATAGAGAATACTTGCTTTATTTCTATATCTTCATAAAACAACTTGGACATGGTATCTTTTCTATTATTTCTTTTTTGCTTCTTGTCTATATTTTGTATATTCTTATTGGTCCATTATGTATTCACTGGATTGTATCATAACTTTCAAATATCATAACACAGAATGAACCTTGGCCATTTTCTTATTTTGAAAATTAATAGTTTTTTTGGTCTGATTTCTTAGACTAATTTGTTTTCTCCTTTCATATTTAGTCACTCAATAATTTTTTGTCCAAAATATCAGTATAAAATAAGGAAACAATCTAAGCTCTAGAGTAAAATTACTTCTATTAATAATTTTAGTTCACTTATTCCTGGATCATTTCAGAAAGTCATTTGACCTCCCTTTATCTCAGTTTTCTTATCTATATAAAGAAATAATAATATAATGGAGTAATCATGAACATCTTGAGAGTATTATTATGGTAAAAACAAATATATCAAATAAATATATTATGTTAGACACAAAATGAGGTCTCAATAAGTATTGCTAGTTATTAGAACTATGGAACACGTTTTTTATGGGAGGTTTTGGTTGAGTTGTGTAAGGAGTTTTACCAATAGGAGAAAGAAGAAATTAGAACTTAAACATCAGAAAGTTTGAAATTTTTACTTTACCAGACAGCCTGAGCTAAAATAATTGATTAACTGCAAACACAATGTCCTGACTTTTTAGAATTTTCTTAGTTCTGAAGTACTCTTTTGTTTACATTATTATGTATTCCAAAGCAAAGGGATACTTTTGCCCTAGAGCAATATCAATGTCAATATCAATATCAACACCAGTGTGTGATCAAGTAAATAAATCATTTCTTGACCTCTAGATTCAAGCATCAACGAAAGCCTTCAAGGAACCACTTACTCTATAGTGAATCTAGCATTGTGTTGAAGCAGACAAATAATTTTTATAGTGATCCACATTCTTTTCATTTTCTAAATTGTTTTCTTCCTTCACAATCAACATTTTACCTAATTAACTAATTAATTGTTCCTCTCCTCTATGAGCATTTGATTGCTCTTAAGGGAAAGGAGGAAGACTTGGAAAGGAAATTGATGTTCTATTAAATTTCTTGCAACAGGTGAGGTGTGCTCTCAGATCTGACATGTTGTCTGATTCCAATACAACTCACATGAGTATTCTCTCTGTAGAGAACACAGAGTATAATGTAACTGCCCCAAACTCATTGATATGATCTATCATATTAATGCAATGACCAAAAATGTAATCTTGTCTCATTCTGCAAAGCAAAAATTAAAAAAAATAATGTTTACAAGCTACATCAGAAAATCAGTTGAACATAGGCTTCTATGTTCAAAATCTTCTTGATCAAGTGTTGGTTTTGAACACTCCATTATATTCCATTGATTAATATATATCATGTCAGTTTTTCAAAATTAAGAAGTATTTTGTGATTTTCATGTCAATGAAATAGTTTTTTTGCTTTAAATTGTTTAACGCTGTGAAAACTTCGATAATTCTACATTAAAATGAATTGCCTTCTCTAGCGACTCTAATTCCAAATCGTTCTTCAATTTCTCCAGAACACCTTCTTTGACACTTCTAAGCAAACACTTAGACAAAGTATGACTTCTTTTTGTATAATTAATTATCCTTTGGACCACAAAGTATTGCATTGTAATTTAGCTTTTCACATGCTACACTAACCTCCAACCCCTATGGAGATGCTATCACAGACAAAGATTCTTGGTCAAAAAAGAAGTTTTATAATGTCATTTTTGTCCTCAAAAAATGCATAGAGTATGGTGGATTCACAGTACATAGATGAGTAAAATGGAAAATAAAAGTATACTTTGTCTGAGGAATGACAAGCTACTGCAGAAATCCAGAAAATTTAATATTTAGCTCTACTTACAGAAGAAACAGAAAAGAAGAAAAACTTAGTGTGGATGATATTTCTAGATTTGAATGATAATAGACAAAATATGGTGATATGATACATAGTAAAAATATATACAGGACATGCTAAGTAGAAAAATAATGTGGCTCAGTTTGCATTTTGGATCACCAATAATTTTCTAATTTTACTTGTATTGTTGTGAAGTATTGCTTCTGGCAATTTCAAATTTACTTAGAAAACTAATGATATTTTGGTAGTAAACTTTATAAAAAACAGTTCCTAAGAAACTTTTGGCCTTCCAATATTACTCTGAAGAAACTTGACTCAAGATAAATACAGGGTGAACTATGAGATGTAAGTCAATTTCAGAAGTTTTCAGCCTCTAAAAACAGAAAGAATAAATATGCATCATCCACTTAGGAGGATAGGAAAAGTGAGGTACAAAATGACCTGGCTAGGCATGATTTTCTTTGTATTGGAATTCAGGTCAAATATCTCTAATAACACAATCATGGGAATGCTGCCATGACAGACATTTCAATAGCTGGGTGTATGTTCCCCTACTTTGCTGCTGGCTTGTTGTTAGCCTGTATAACCAGACAGAGAGATCATTAGCAGAAAGCAATCTCCTCCAGTTTTCAGCTCTTAATTGACAAAGCTCAACTTTATCATTTCCCAAAAAATCACCTCCACAAATTTAACACTAGATAACACAAATTAAAATAAATAACATTCACACAATTTTCAAAACTTCTCCTCTTCATAGGGTGGCATGATATTTAAATTTAGTTGCATTCACTGGTAGTACTAGTTTTTAAAACATCAGTTTCTAAGTGAATCATGGATTTATTCTTTCTAAGCTTTCTTTTTGAAAATATGTTAAAGAAAAAACTGGCAAGATGACAAAACTAATGATTTACACATTTTACATTAGCAATTATATTTTTGGCATTAATTTTACCAGCAAAGAATACATTTAGGGTTGGTATAATGCCTTTGATATTGATGGCCTATAAAATTCATTGAAAAATCAATGTGTTAAAGTAAGTAGATGACTCTTAGGGAAATGGAGAAGCCATTATCATTTACAATTGCTTTTACATTCTAATCTAAAGCCATTGTTGCAATATGTCTATAGTTAGAGAAGGCTTTTGTCTGTTAATCTTTAAACCAGGCTCCCCACACACACTCTAAAGAAAGTTATTTATTTATTTAAAAATACATAGTCATTTGAGAAATTATTAGTAAAATTTATAGAAATGCTCCCTGGTCTTGAGTGAAGAGAATACAAAATTATTTAAGCTTTTTACTGTTCTTCCTTGGAATAGAGCTTGACTCAGAAATACCCTATTTTAGGAAGATTCTGGCTATTAGATGAGGGCTGTCCATGAACTGAATCCTTTCCCTACAGTCATGTTTTCCTGAGTGACCTACCCATGACCAATAGTAATGAGTTTCTTAAAGACAGAGAGGCCACAGAACAGTCAATATTATGCTATTTTCTAATGAGTTTTTGAGTTGTGAAAGGATTTAGTCAGGTCTATGCTGGAATGGGGAGATCTGAAGACATTACCTACCCAAATTGTCCCTGAAATCTTCCTCAAAATATTCTATTTGACCATATTCATGTTCGGTTAGCAATCTGCCTGTTTTAAAACAGACCATTCAGCCAAGGCTGACACACACACACACACACACACACACACACACACACACACACACACACACAACCATAAATTGAATGTCTTAAGAGAAATTTATTTCCTCACACTTATGGAGGCTGGAAGTCAAGGTCAAGGTGTCAGGAAAGTTCATTTCTTCTCAAGCTTTTCTGCTTGGCTTATGGATGGCTCTCTTTTCAGTGTGTCTTCCCATGGCCAACCTTCTTTATGTATTCTGTCCAAACTTCCTCTTCTTTTTATTTATTATTTTCCTTTCTCTTTTATTTTAATGTTACTGAAGGAACATTTCATCATAGCATTGTGTATGTTTAAGGTGTTTATCACCATAAATCAACATCTGTGTAACATGTGCTAAGCTCACCTCCAAAATTTCAGTTCTTCTTTCACCATATAACTGATAGCTTTTACCCAACTTGCTCCACTTCCTGTTTTACAATCACTAATTTGATTTTATTGATTAAAAACTATTTTTGTTTGATTTTGTTCATTTGCTGGCTTGATTTCTCTATATACCACAAGCATGTGCTATAGACAGTGGAATACTACTCAGATATCCAAAAAAATGAAATCCTGCAATTTGTCACAACATGGATGGGCCAACAGTGAGTTATACTTAGTGAGATAAACCAAAAGGAGAAAGACTGACATCATATGATTTCACTCCAATTTCCTCTTCTTATTAAAGACATCAGGCATTTAATTAGGGTTCACCCTAATGATGTCATTTTAACATAATTCTTGAACATTCTATCCCTAAATGCAGGCACATTCTGAGGTCCTGGGTGGTTAGGATGTTTTCAGCATATGAATTTTGGGGAGGACAGGAAATAACAATTAATTTCATAATAACCTTCAATGACAGTATAGAAAATACTTGCAGTCAAGAGGTGTGCAGACTGTTCTCTCTCTCTCTCTTTCTCTCTCTCTCTCTCTCTCTCTCTCTCTCTCTCTCTCTCTCTCTCTCTCTCTCTCCTTCCCTCCCTCCCTCCCTCCCTCCCTCTCTTCCTCCCTCCCTTTAGCTCTTCCTCCCTCTTTCTCCCTACCTTTTTGCTATCTTGAATTTTTACTGGGGACAGATTGGAAGACTTTGTTTTCTTAAATAACACCTTGATATAATAGGTTTTCTTTCCCTTTATCCATGCCAATCTCCTTGAAGAGAGGCAACCACTTGTTTACACTGTGCCAAGCATCCAAATAACACCTCTCTTTCCCTCATGGTCCCTTAGATGGTGCTGACAGACACTTAGATTTCTTCAGAGACAGACAGCTCTTTTCAGGCCCTGGACCCCTTGCTTCCAGGGGACATGCTCCAGAGCTTTCGCTGATTCATCTCTTTGCTCTAATGATTAGTCCCTTGATGCATGAGGAAGTGGCCAGTGAGCAATCCTCCAGCCTGGAAATGCCACCATACCGGTTAGTCATATTTCCTGAATAAGTTGGTGATATTTACTTGTGTCCTTTTGCCAGGGGCCCTCTCCTCAAATTTCTTAAACTGTTTCAGTGGCACCAGGGTCAAGCTACAGGTTCAGGGTCCCAGAAAACAGATGAAGTGATGCCTCTCGTATTTTCTTGCATCTTCCCCAAATTTCATGTTGAAGTAGGTTCAGGGTGAGAAAATTAGTGTAGGGATTTTTTTTAATAAATGGGGGTAAAAGAGAAAAAATTACCCCTAACATTTAACAAATTTCTGTTTTCTAAGACATACTTTCCCCCTCTAGTAGGAAAAATCAAGAGTACAAGCTTTAAAATAAGTCAACTGTAAGGTATATAGCTATCAGAGAACTCAAAGAATATAAAATCTTCACCAGAGACTTATTGAGAATTTTTCCAGTCAACCTGTTTTCCCTATTTATAAAATAATGAAAGTTTTTAATAAAACCTGCTATTCATTAGTTGTCTTTAGTTTCTTAAGGGTAATAAATGAGCTGAAGATATTTCCCATGTGCTCTCTCTTCCTGATCATCCTAACAGGGTCAACTCACTTATACTGAGAACTTAAGGAAAAGCAATACTACAATTTGGAAACACAATGCAGCAAGAACACAAAGAATGATGTTCTGTCCCTGTCCCTGATAACAGCTCACAATATGGAGAAAACTACTTAATCTTTAATGCCTGTTTTCATATCTATAAAATGATAGATCAGGTGAAATAGGCTCTATGATCAAATATAAGGTAATGAAGGTCTCTAGGTTAAAATTCACCAAAAGTGCTGTTTTTTAATGTAAGTAGACTCTGCGTTGCAAAACTAATGTAGTATTTTGTAATAAAACATTTCCTCCACTGTGGTTAAGGAATTAGTTACAAATAATCTAGAAGTAACCAGATAATTTCTCTACAATGGCTCTTTACTTCACATACTAATGGGAAACAGTGTAAAAATGATGCTGAAGAAAAGGACAACCATGATTTCACAACCAGCACAGTCCAAAGAGTGGACAAAACTATATCATTTGCAATTATCCAAACTTTAAATGATGGTATTCACTAAGCAAGTTTCAACTCATTAGTAAGTTGTGGGTTTCAATAGTAATGTTTTCAATGGAAGAAAACAAAAAGGAAAATATTAGCATGTATCACAAACAGTAAGCATGCGTATTATTTGCTGAACTCATGTTTTCACTTCCATATAAGCATTTATATATAATGTTTGCCTATATAACCTGCATTTATATATGCACATAAATGTTTATAAATGCATATTAACCTATGTTTGTGCATGTATATAGAAGAATATTGGGTCATGTTTTAAAATTTATGTTTTACTCTAGGTAAATGTTTCTTAAAAGATGAAAGCTAGTGCTCGAGGACAGCTCATCTTCCCAAGTCTCGTTGTGCAGCTTTCTGGGTAGAAACACCTGTAACAGTGATGAAACACTGATGTTTGAGAATATTCTAACTTCCTTGAAGCTCTACGTCTTGCCCCTTGGTTTTATGTTTTCCTGGAGACTCTGTTAGAACGTTTCTTTTTATTTCGATAATTTAAAGTTTGTGATTATGTGATTGACATAGTTCATTTGATTCTGGAGTGTGACATTATTGTCTTCTCCCTCTTAGACGATCAGGAATTGAAGGTGAGTCAAGGGAGAAACTACTGGCTATTTACTGATAACTCGAATAGTGGAGCAGAGGGTGTAGCACAATGGACGTGGAGAAGACTAGAGAATTAGGCCAGCAATGAAAAAATGTTCTGCATGTCACACCAAAGGGAGCGTCACAATAGAGGCCACTGAAAATTTTAAATCTAAAAATTCAGGAATCTATTTTCATTTAAGGAAATACTGTGACAGCAATTTAAGGAGCCAGTGACCACTGAGGCGGTGACTCCCTCATCCTAGGCGAGAAAACAAAAAAATTAAAATGTGAAGTAGGGTTCACTAGAAGGAAGCATGGATGTATTCAGGAGCTTTTCATGTGACAAAATTTGTATTCCCTTATCTCCAATGTGTTTTTTCTGCTTTCACCTTGTATTTCATACTAAATTTCTTTTTCCAGAAAAAAATTTTTTTATGACTTAATTCATCACCAGTATGAAAAAATGGAAAAAAAAAATTATCTCCTCAGGTCTAGAGTGTAATTTACCATTTCTCTTGTGTCAGATGCCCAGAAATGCAAACCCATATTTTCCTTGTTCTTTCTAAGCAGCATTCTTTTAGGCTCAAGTCATCAATTAATGACATCTATTGAAAAAGCTCTTTAACTTTCTTCTTTTTTCCTTCCTTATTCTTCTCTCTCCCTTTTAATTCTGTCATCACTTCCCTAGTTGGAGATATGCAATGGATTCCAGTGAACCGAAGTATAAGTTTTCAAAACCATTCCATTTTGCTTCCTGCATGATCAGCCCTACTTTATTTTCCAGCCTCTCTTCATTTATTTCACTTTTCACTATTTCAACAAGTAATCTAAACACTTCTGTCCCCAGCACTATTTAAGTTGTAAGCCAAAAGTCACGGTTAAAGAGCATAATTAAAAATGACTGAATTTGTTTTAAAGCATGGTGAGAAACCACCAGAGATTATTGTTAGTGGTGGTTTTGCAAAAATGCTGTTTGTGTTTTTATATAGGTACTGAGACAAGCTGCTTCTAGTTTAAATCTTTAAGGTCACTATGGAGATTATTGGAAAATTGATTCTCCAGAAGCCAAACAGAAACAGAGTAGCTATTATATTATTGGCAGAAAGTATTTTGGTCTGAACAGAAATGATTGTAAGAACACAGCCAATTCTGAATATCTTAGGAATAAAACCTGTTATAAGTAAAATAATAGTTACACATAGAAAATATGAAAATATTCAGTAAGGACCTTGAAGTCAGATATAATTGTGTGACCTTGAACAAACTAACTTTTTCGAGACTAAATTTCTCTATGAATAAGGATAATATTTGTTTTGACTATATAAAATGACTCATTTTGACAAAACCTACATTTATATGGTTCAACCTTATACCAAAGTCACAGAATTATTCTAAGGATTAAATGGGATAAAGAACAGAGACACCAGATTAATGCTATATTTAGTAAGATACTAATTTCCTTTTCCCATTCTTCAGGATCCAAATAAAATCCCTTAGTTGTAATATTATTGGGTTAGCTAGTCTACACAGATCTCTTTATCCTTGGAACTCTAATTTAAAAAATTAGGTTGCTTGAGTTTATAAACCCTCCATATCTGTCTTGTCTATAAGAGTCCAGACAGGCCAAAGGCCTTCATAATATTACATCATACATTAATAACAAACTCAGACTGAAAGATGATTTCTAAATTCTGCCTTTTAAGACGTTGCTACATCCTTGTATGCTTCTAAGGGTTTTATCTCTCCAAGCATTATAAATTCTTTAAGTGCAAGGTAGGTGTCTAATTGTGTGGAATTCAACATTGTAAGTCATCCAGTGGTTATTCAGTAAATAATTGAACCTAATATTCAATATTAAATAAAAATTCAAACTAGTTTAAACTACATATCCTATACAATTTATACTTTTAAAACATAAGAAAAATACATCTGGAAAACAACATAAAGTTGATTTAAAAATCTATGCAAATACAATGATTTAGCTCTGGAACACAAATAAATGATTGGAATTCACTTTGATTGATTAGGGAAAGTCTAAAATGAAAAGTGATATAAGACTATGATTGCAGTAGTTCTCTTGAAGTTTTAGAGCAGTGTGTTACTTACTAAAATTACTCCAAAAGCAGTAAGTAGGATATATTGAGTCAGAGCAATTTTAATCAGTCCTTGTTCTAAATTGTAAATTGTGACAGACATCTGTTAGAGCAGCTGGAATCTGAAATCACCTGTCCATTTAACTTACAGCAAGGCCTTAAGCAGCTTCACAGAATTGAGGCGTTCTCATATTTCAGTTATGCTTGATTTATTTATTTATTAATAAGCAAGGAATATTACATTTGTATCAATTCCATTCACTATTAAGGAACTAATATGTAACAGTAACTTTTATAAAAGCAGCCTATATTTTTATACACAAAATGTTTAACCAATTTGACCAACATGACTGATCAAATCAGACAAAAAATATATAAAACTGATTTAAATGCATCAATTTTGCTTAAAATTATGCAACAAAGACAGTTAAATAATTAACATCAAAGTATCATGAAGTAACTTTTCTTTAACATTTCTAAGCAATCCGAAGAGAGCAATCATGAAAAAGCAGCAACTAACAATTGCTCTTAAATTTCGTATTTCATAAAATATTTCGCATTTCACATGTTTTATTTGATGTCTGCTTCTCTACTGATAGATATTATACTTTTATATTGTGCAAATCAAGAAATTAAAATTCAGAGAAGTTAGGCAAATTTTCCAATAATCAGTTTTAATACATTAGGAAATCTGGGTTCAAAACAGATTTTTCAGTATACATACTATTGCATTTACATTACCGGTAATTTACAAACATTGCAGAGTATTAAAATCACCTGGAATCTCATGACATGTAGGCACCCAGGACAACAAGGGAACCCATTACTGATATTGTGGCAGCCAATATGAATATCATATGTTAAGAAACACTTCTTTATCTACTATAGCGTCTAATACATTAAAAAGAAAAGTAGATTAGAAGGAGTTGGACATGTGCCATGTGTAAGGAATCCATCTTTTATTTAGTTGATGAACAAGGAGTATTACATTTTCTGTATTAATTTAATTTACCAGTAACATAAACTTTAATTTACTTAGAGAAAAATGAAGACTAGCAGGAATATAGAAATGTATGCAAATCAGCAACATTACCCTAATCATGCCATCTTTCTTCCTGACTCACAGAACAGTGGATAAGTTGGCACTTAAGAGATACTGGAGATGAAATCTGTCACATATGTGGAGCAATCAGCCAAAGCTGAGACTATTGCAAATATACTGATTTGGGGGAAGCCATCAACAGGAAGTCAGTTTTCTGGGCTAAATAACATTTTATCAGATTTTGTTAAACAGTTTTTTGATAAGTGAAAACAATCAGCTCTAGTAGATAAAACAATCAGTCTAGTTTCACCAAGCTATGCTAAGTTCCACATGTACATATTATATAAATATATGGAACATGAATTTTTTGTTGTGTGTGGTTTTTTTATTCACTATTTAAATGTCCCAAGGGTAGGGATATTAGCTTTGTCATTTTCCCAGGATGGAGTGAGCATCTGAGGTGTAAGTCTTTTTTTTTTTTATTGTTTTTATTGTAGTAATTATTCTACATGAGACTTTTACTTTTAAAATAGAAACGTTCTTAGGAAAATGGGCATGAGTTAGTCACCCCATCCAATATATTTCTACTCTAAAAATTCCCATATATTTAATCATTTGGAATTTTAAATGAGCATATTCCTCACAGATCTTTTTTGGACAGTATCATCTTAGATGGAAGAATATATTATGAAAATAACTATGGGGGCTAGTGATTCCCAAATAAATAAAAATCAGACCTAAGCAATTTGATTGAATTTGGTGATTGGAAATACCACCATTTAGTTCCATGCTCTGTGCTAAGAGCTATATATTTAAAGATATCATCTCTAAGCTCTAGTAATTAACAATATGTAGCATGGATATAAGAGGCAAATGAATTTTTACAATAATTTTAAGCAACCGGGTTGCTCAGTGTGCCAAAATGCAGCAGCAAAGGAAAGTAAAGAAGTACATATAATGAATGAGACTGTAACTCAGCAATACATGGTTTTGCCCATATAAAATATAAAGGAAGTCACATACAAGGAAAACATGCATAGTGTGAAGCACTATAGAAGCATTTTTAATAAAATTAATTAACTAAGTGGACCCCTTTTTGATTATTGACATATTCTTGCTCCCCAAGCAAACTCACAAATTTTCTTTAGCATAGTTGGTTTGTTGTGTTTTTTTATGTAGTTTTCCAGCTCACATAGAATTTTCGACTGTGAGAATCTGGCATTTAGGATAGATACAATACAGAAAGATGACATTTTTAAAAAGAAAACAATAATACCATAAAACCAGTTCACCTTTATTTTTGCCACCTTGGTAGTTGAGGAATCTGATATTTCATAAATGCTAAGAAAATATCATATTTTCAATTGAGCAGATTTATTTCTGGATCATGCTCTCTTTTCTTATTTGGGTACCGTCTTGTCGATTCTCTCTCGTAAATTTGTAAAGTTTTTTTTTTTAATACTTCCATATTTTTCCTAATAGAAAAAAGTCAAGTCATGTTTGACTAGTCTTTTAAAACTATGACAAAGTCTATTGAGACTAAATGCTTTGAAAACAGGTGCTGGTATTAATCCTTGTGTTAGGTCTTTTCTATGATGACTTGTGTTTGAGGATGATAGACTAGCAACTTGTTGAGTTTCCTTCACTAGACCACAGAAGATCTATAGGGCAGTAATCTGGCTACAGGGAGTCTCAACATGGAAAACATCATCATGAGATCATGTCTTTCAGAAAATAGTTAGCATCAAGTTTTCTAAAAGAAAAGCTAAGTGAGCAGACTGTTAGGAATCAAGACCCTAATCAACCCATCACTCCCAATAGAGATCCTCTGAGAGCACATTTCCTAAAGTTTTATTTTAAATAATTGGAAATACTGAGCACTTATTATTTTAAATTATTTTTAAGTAGTGTTATGTGATAGCAGTACATAGGTTTCAGCTGGACACTGTTACAAATCAACATCTGTACATACTACATTAAGTTGAACACCAAGAGTCCAATTCTCTCCTTCACCATATAACTGACCCCTTTTACCCTATTTGTTAACCTCCCCTCCCCCTTATATCTTCCTTTCCGGTAGCTACTTATTTTATTTTATGGACTAAAAGTATCTTTCTGTGTATTTGCTTGGTTTCTCTCTAAACCCATCTAAGTGAAATCATATGATGCTTGTCTTTCCCTGTATGTCTTATTTCACTAAGCTAATTCCCTCTATAGTCACCTATGGTGTAAGCAGATGGCAAGACTATATCTTTTTTTTTTTTAAATAGCTGAGCAATATTCTAATTTGTATATATACCACATCTGCTTTATTCATTCTTCTGGACACATAAATGGCTTCTAGCTCTTGATTTAAAAAAAAATCTTGCTTATAAAAGAGAGACAAAACAATATTCATAAGATAGACTTGCAAAAAGAAATATTTGTTTGTTCTTCTTATTTTCTTTAAAAACTGAATAGATCTGAGAAGACAGAAGATATGGAATAAATAAGAGAAGATACTAAAAACATAAAACAAAGAGAAATGACTGAACTGATGTTTCTGATAAACTAGAAGAGATCTCTTCAAACATGTTGCAAACAAGAGCAAATACAAAATAAATATGAAGATCAATGTCACAAAGTTAAGAACCTTACCATTTAATGACTTTTATATTTTATCCTAAAAATGAAGTGAAGCTACACAATAAAATGGTCCAGATGGCTTGAGGAGAATGAAGAGTGGTCAAAATAGCTTCTGATCAAATTGGAGGTAAAAATGGACTTTAGAAACACGAGCTATTAACAAGCAACGAGGAAACATTTTAAATTACACAATATAATTTCCTAAATGCACCAACTATCATGCCTCAGTGCTGAACCATCCTAAATGCATGAACCAGCAGAGTAATTCTCAGTTTGGAATTTGTTAAATGTAGACTGATTACACACATTGTTTTAAATGAGATACTCCTGTTTTGCTTGATTCGTTTTTTCATGTATCTGGACAGTCCCATTATTTTACTATAAATGCAATTTTGTCCTATGTTTGATAAACCAGGGCTGTCTACATATACTTTTTTTTTTTTTTTCAAAGCAAAAGTGCAGGCAAAAATGAAGTTGAGTATCAAGGAGGAGGCATCCTCTTATACTTTTACTTGGCTGTTTCCACTGGTTATCCACAGAACCAGCACTCAAACTCAAGAGTGTGTGGCTTACTCCTTTGGAGGCGGTTAATCCAACTCCTGTTCCACCAGCACTTGCTGCCATTAGTACGGGGCAAAGGGGCAGTTGACTTGCCCGCGCCAAGTCTGTCGAGGGGACTCTAAGAGAAGTTGCAGTAAAGACGGCCCTTCCTGGGGCTGCAGCAGCTGCTGCTGCACCCGTGAGGACAGCCAGGGAAGCCGAGGCCTGTTTCTTTAAAGGGAGCAGAACACCAGTGAGGATTCTTTCTAGCACTATAGGGGTTATCTCTGGCACAGTGGGGGTTATTGGGGATTTCTGGCACTGGGGTTGTTAAAATGGCATGTAGTTTTAGGCAGGGCATTTAGAGCAGGGCTTATAAGGGCACCAAATCTGGTTTTGGACTAAGGTGCCACAATTCCTGATACAGGCTCTGGTCCTTAGTATAATCATCCCTGATGGACATACTTACTTGTCGCTGGCCTGGCTTCTCTGTTCTGCTTCCTCCACTCTCCTTAGTCGCCAACACATAGCCCTGTCCCATCTTTGCCATCCCAATGTCCCAGTTTTGTTTCAAGGAAATCTAATCAGCCTAGTTACATACAACTCCCCTTCCCCAGTCAGTTTAACTCCTAACACTATAGCATAATTCATAGCATTTGTGTTTTGCCATTCATAAATGTACTCACCTGTGTATGTATGTGCACATATGTGTATATTTTGCAATGCTATCACATGTGAACTCTCCTAACCAACAGTAAACCCAAGATGTTCCACTGTAACATCATTGCAATATTTCTTTGTTCTCCTTCTTAATAGCCAGACCAACCTCCTTCCTCATCTCTAACGCCTTGCTGTCACTAACCTGTTCTCTATAATTGTTAACTCACTAATATTATATGCATGAGTTCATATAGGATGTATCCTTTTGAAATAGTCTCTCCTTAATGAAAAAAAAAAATAGTCTTACTGGAAACAAAAATGTCTTGCAAGCTTTGTACTGGAGTATAGTGTAAAGAAAATGAATTTAGAACAACTCCAACTGTTCTATATATAGAACATCTTGAATAGAAACTGTCATTTTGAGGTTTCATTTTTATTTAAAGTTCAAGAATGACTTTCAAATAACTTAGTAGTTTCTAAAAACAAAAGGTGATTTAAATAATTTTCATTAAAAAAGTAATTCCTGTGGGATGATGCCCTATTTTTTACAGTAAATAACTCCTCAGATCCAATTATAGAGACTTATAAATATGCTTTCTCATGTTTTCAATAGTCACACTTACAGACACTTACAGGCAAATGAGGTTCTCCTACTAACACCACCTTAACATTTATACTTGACAGTACCTATTTTGGAAGACAATATATTCCACCTACCTTGCTTTAAAAATGTGTGCATCTTACAACATTCAGCAAACTTTTATCCATGGGGGAGAGTATAAAATTAAAATAGAAACCATAGGAAGAATGCCTATAACATTGTCTGATTTAATTCAGAATAGTTCACAAGAGTATTTCAGTAAATGAAATTATTAGTGAGGCACATAAAAGTCAAAGATTCGTCTCTAAAGCTCCTTCTTCCCTGTTGCAATCCTGTATCTTGGAACAGATCTCAAAGCTCATTGCTACTCCAACCTAGAAAGTTAGGAACCACCTCAGCCTAGCTGAATATTTGAACATTTTCCCCCAAATAAATGTCTATATGTTATAAGACAGAGACAGAGGCAGGGGGAGCGAGAGAGAGACAGAGACAGAGACAGAGAGAGACACACAGAGACACAGAGAGAGAGAGAGAGAGAGAGAGAGAGAGAGAGAGAGAGAGAGAGAGAGAGAGAGAGACTACCTCATTGTCAGCTAAGTACGACAATTTACGCTATGTAATTTAGGTGATAAAACACTGTGAATCTTCAAGTATTTTTATAGTTTATAATGGAAAGAAGAATCTCAGAACTATTATTTCCTGTCATCTTTGGTTCCTGTGAATTTAGCACTGAGTCAAGCATATAGTAAATGCTTCAATGTATATATTTCTCAAATAATTAGTAGGATAAAATGGTGAAAATTTACTTGAAACCAGATCATTTGAATTTAAACAGTGCCCTATCATTTAGTAGTAGTAGTTGTGTGAACTTGGGTATAACTCTTGCCATATCTGTTCTTCAGATTTCTCATGGATAAACAGACTAATAATGGCATACCTGCCTCATAAGATTGTTGCAGGCACTAGATGAGTTAATATAAAAGATCCAGACCAATATTTGGTTTGTAGTTGGTGCCATAGAAATGTTAGCTCTTATTATTCTATTTTAATTATTAACAATAAATTTAATTAATAGTTGATTAGTCTTTTCGTGAGATACGTAGTGCAGATGTCTCTTCTGCTGATGGATAGGGCTAGCCCTGGGGTCAAATCTTGAAAAATGTTGATAAAAAATGTAGTTTAGAATTGTGACCTGGCATTTGGAAAGCAAGTGTGATAAATTACTGTGAATATAGCAAGCTACTGCAGATTTACATCACAACTTTCTTCTTTCTTCCTAGATGTCAAGCAGCCAAATGGGATAGGAGTGGAGATTGGTGGCTGGAGCTAACAAAATATAAAAAGGATATCTTCATGTCTTAGGCACACCCCAGAAAAATTTTAAAGGAAATCATAATTCCTACTGGGTTTAGAATTCACTGTTAGGAATCAATCTGAATTTGTATCACAACAAAAAATTTAAAAATCTCTCTAGTGAACAATTTGGTAGAATCATCTTTCTACATTGAAAAAATGAAAGATATAGAACAAAAATCTCTAGTAGGAAATATGCTTCTGTCTTAAGAATTGCCTTGATCTTATTTAGATTCAATAGATTAAATAACCACTTACTTATAGCTTAATCTTTTTTGTTCTTTTATAATATATACAACTCAGAGTGGGAGTAGTCCTGTGAACTCCTGATGAGCAAGATGCACCAATGTTGTACTCATACTTCAAAACAATGAAAATCAGGTGTGGTACGAACTATGTATCAATATTAGTGATAATATTCCTACTCCCAGCACCAACAGTATAAAAGCTACACATAGCATGTAAGTGTATGGGTTTGGGTTGTTTTCAAAGCTATTTCAACTGATAGATTTAGCAAAATGAACATGTTATCATCTTCCCTAGACTGTGAAAAGGTACTGGAAACTGAACTGCTCTCTCTCATGAGCTGAAAGCATGGGAGTAGAGCAAAATCTCTATTCTTTTAACAAGCAGGGCAATCTAATAGAAACGATAAACATTGTCACAAACTTACTTGTATCTGTGACTTTTTTACTTTATTGCATAAGCAGCAGAATGGCTTAAATCTATCATTACTAAAATGTTAAACTTTCTTAAAGAGTATATAGGAGTGGCAAAATTAATACATTGCATCTATTAGATTCAGACAACCTCATTTGAAAATATCAACAGTAGTTATTCATGCTTGCTGAATATGACCCATGAGATAGTATTCTTCTCTACAATTCCTTAATAGAAAAAAATAATATCCACATAATAAGTATCTGGAATGTGTCGAATTGTTCATTCAAATTTAGCATTATTAACACACCTGCAGATGCTATCTGAAACAAATAATATAGTTCAAAGTTAGAAATTTGTCATTCTTGACTTTTTTATCAACTATAGAGAAATGTACTGATAAGACAATAATTGAAGGCATAATTCTTAAATGTCGTGGAGCAACTATTTTGGATAATATACAAAGGTTCTTTTTTACTGATGAGATATACCACTTGAGAAACATACTAATCCTAGAAACAGATTTAGCATTTACAAATTATAAATTTTAATGACTAACTGATATTATAAAGATTTATGCTTTAAATAAAATAGAACAGGCTGGTGAGTATCTCTAGGTGATGTTCTATAAATGCATTTACTTAGTACTTTATAATTATCATTGGTTCTTGAATGTTTTAGCGCAGTCTTCCTACTGCTGAACTTCAGAAATACTCAGTACTGTACATCCTTCCACTGCGTGCAAAGTGCTTTTCTCAGAGACCCACCAAATGCAGGAAGCCTCTGATTGCCGGTGCAGCAATCGCGGGTCTTACACTCAGCCCTGACAACTGGCAGGAGTTAGCAATGTGCCACAATAACTCAGAAACATTAATTTTAAGAAACTGAACACATAAGCAAAAAGCAAAAATATCTCAGTTTCTTTTCCCTGCATGGCACTGTAAAATATGTGCTTCCCCCTCACATCTAATAAGGCAAGACACCCTGACATTCTCCATGCTCGCAATTTGTTGAGCATAGACTCCCAACTACATGAAAGACTGGACCTGTGCTCCACATTCAGGAAAGGGCAAGACTTTCATGTGATTAGAGCAAGGGTTGTTCTTCAGAAAATTGACAAGAATTGTGATTCAAGGCAATGGAGATAAGTTAGAGTACAAAGAATGCTGTTGCTAGGTTAAGGAGGTTTTAACTTTCTTTTATGGTATATGAGTAGTTGCAGATTGAAGGATGATGATTAGAGAAGTAATAGTTCAGATTTATGTTGTATGTATTCAGAAAGATCACTCTAACAGCGGGTTAGCCTACAGGTGTGTGCAGCTGTAACAGACCTTTTGTAATAGTCCAGGTGAGCAATGGCCATGGGAAAATGACCATGAAGAAGCAAGTGAACCCAGAAATATTAGGGATGTAGAAGCAATGGGACTTGGTCATTGACTGGCTTGGGTAGTGGTGCACTCGCGAGTCTGCAGATAGTGGTTGAAATATTGGTTCTATTGTTTGCTACCAGTTAGAACTTCAACATGAACTCTGTGGTTCAGATCTGATAAAATCAAATCTCAGACCATCTGCAAAACGGAGCAAAGAACAATGCATATCTCATAAGGTAGTAATGAAGAATACATTAAAAATGCATACAAAGCACATAGTGCAGTGGCAAGTACAGAGTTAAAAAGGCATCAATTTTGCTTCATATAAGCTGGGTGAAAATTTAAAAATAACTGAAATTTCTGACAGGGCTTTCTCGCACAGATGCCGTAGGGAAGAGCAACACACTGTACTGCATGATTCAGCGAGTGGAAGAAAATCTAATTCTTATGATTCAGATAAAAATAAATATTTTACACAGTACAGTTTGTTTTTTCCTTTTATTTCATTTGTATCAATGAACTTCGGCAAAATCTCTAGCAGCTGATCTCTTTCTGGATGACCTTCCTTTGATTAATTCATCCTTGTAGAATTCTAGGAGACAACACTGTACTCTGCATCTCTAAGGGAAATCCCTTATTTCAATACTGGCTGATGATTTTAGGCTCTGTCTCCAGCCTCAGGTCAAGCCCTTGTCAGAGCATCACAGCTGCTCCACAGCAGAAGGCATTTGACTTTCCATTAAATGCATCATGTGAAGCCCTAATAACCACAGTAATAATACCCAGAAGACACAGCCCCATTACCGTCCTGACCTTTTGACCATCCATAGTGAAAACCACAATTCCTTCCTGTTTGAATGCTTTAAACCAGGCACTCACAGGGTCTGCATTCAATCAAGGGAAAATACCATTTGCACACACTGGCAGATGCATAATATCAATCAAAGCAGGACGCCAATGATAAATTGCTGTTCTAATGTAATTTGGGACAAAATACAATTGTCTTTTATCTTGAAAAAAGCAGTCAACATTTTTCCATTCTTGCATTATCCCGGAATTTGGAATGTCTACTTAACTATTTTAAGAGATTTTCTGCATGAAGCAAATATTTTCAGTGTTTCTCTAAGAGGAATATTGAAAGCAAAGAAAGCTTAAGTGTTATAACTGAAGTGAAATCTAATGGAACTTCTAGTTCTCTGCCTAATTTTAAAACAGAAACTGAAGTACAAAAATAAGACAAAAGAACTTGCCCCAAACAGCAAGTCTTTGAAGGGCCATACTGAATTTTAAATCTTTAGTTTTTCCCTGCTGCAGTCTGCTCCTTGCTGAGTACCAGAACTCTGATAAAACTGATGACACTGTCATTTTTAGAACTAGGTTTTTTGATATTTGAAAGATCATCAACAACAAAATAGGTCATCTTCATGGGAAACACGGTCTTTGAAGTCCGACAGACTAGAACTCATATCCAACTTCTGCTACTATCTGCAGGCCAGTTTACCAGCTTTTTAGTTTTCATTTTCCCCAATTGCAAAAAGAGAAATTAGTTATCTGCTTACTGAACTAAGATAAGAATTAATTAAAGCCATCTATGTATATATAGTGTTTGGCATTGAGGAAAGTACACAATTAAAGTTCCTTTCTCTCTTAGAGTCTATGCTCAAATTACATATTGTCATCTCAAAATTTCTGATATAAATGGATAGATTGCATAAAGAAACTAAAAGATGTTTGAAATAGGACTTTCAATTCACTGAGTACATAGCATATATCATTCTGAGAAAGAGATAATAAAAGTTCACTGAGAACTTGACATGCAGAAAATTGGCCCAATAATGGCTACGAATGGTGAAGTCAGATGGCTCACAGGGAAATAACTGAGGTGACTGAAAGTTGAAAACAATTTATCTTCCTTAGAAATAACTGTTTCCAAATAATCCAATAAGAGAACACTGATAAAGAACATAATTCTCACATCAAAGAATAACATTTTCAATTCAAAATGCCAGTTAAGGAAAAAAAGGGCAACTATTAACAACACTCAAAACCAAGATTAAGATACATCCCCATACCAGAGTCAGAATGAAACCCAACTCCTAAACAGAGAATTCAACAAGTTATAGTTAGAATAACTTTATTCAGAACTGGTTAGAAACAGTATTTCTTTACAAAATAGAGACAATGTGAAAATAGTAGAAGGTCCATTTATCTCCCAAGGACAGTCTCCAAATTTAGAGCACCAACCAAATGCAGCTTTAAAAAATAAGGAATTATAACCACTTCCCTCCATCTACTCCACCAGCACTGCCTAGTCACTCCAAAGCTCACCATTCTTGTTAGAGATAATTTCCAAAAGAAGAAAGGAGACCCAGAGAGACTGATTCGACAGTATGTTTTCATGCATATACTGAATTTATACTATTAGTAATAGTGTATTGGTAAATATTTAACCATCAACTCTGAAAATAAATATGGATATATGCATATAATATCAGTTTTTAAATAAATCTAACTGATATAAATGTATGTAGCAGCAATGTGCAGATGATAAAAAACATGCAGGATTCTTTGTTATACATTTTATATTGCCTGTTAATTATCACAGGATATATTACCTTGATTTTTGCTGAACTTTTATATCCACAGTCACCTGCAGTTGCAATAGATAAACAGGATTTTTTTCTGATATAAATCTTGACCGATTGTATTGCCTGTGTGAAAAATGAGGAAAATGACACAATGAAGATATATGTTAGAGAGGAGAGAAAGAGAAATGTATTCCATAGGAATAAAATTTCAAAAAGTAACCAAAATGAATACAACTTCCTGAACACGCACATCATCTCATTTAATCTTCACATAAATTCCCTAAAGCAGATGGCTCCATTTTAGAGATAAAAATCTGATCTACAGGATAAATGTACAGTTATCCATATTTTAAGTAGCAGAGTTAAGATTTTATCCCAGACTGTCTGTATTTTGCCATTAGTTATATATTGCCATTAGTTATATTGCCATTAGTTAAACATCCCCCACCCCCAATTCCAATCGAATGTTTCCTCATGTCAAATATCTTCTTTTGAGAAGTATGGGTTAATTAAAAGCAAAACAAAACAAAAACTACAACAAAAATACCCTACCAATTGAATGAGGGAGACTAAATCCAAGTTTGCCCAGAGGAGCGCTTGCAAAGGCAGAAGCACAGCAATGGATGACAATGCAAGCAAACAGCTCCTGAGTTAGCACCTCAGCTAATCACACAGTGCTGTTTCTGTAGTGCCATCTGTGGTCCTCTGAAGGGGAGGCCTGTCCCCACATGTTACACAGTGTGAGATAATACATGACCCACTAGATTCATGATATAGCTCATCTCCATAGAACTATCAATCTTTTCAAAAATAATTTTCTATGTAGAGGTTCCCTATTTCTTAGTTATGTTTCAACACACCTTGCCCTCCACCAAATCACCAAATGTTATTCCCCATCGTCCGGTGGAGCTCCACCACCATTTGCCCGCACGCGACCCATTCCCTTTTGGCAACCTCAATTCTGTTGCAAATGTTTCAGGGTTGATTATGTTTCCTTGTTCCTTTGTTTTGTCTATTCACATTCCACCTATGAGTGGGAGCATCTGGTATCTGTCTTTCTTCTTTTGACTTGTTTCATTTAGCATAATCCCCTCCAGTTCCATCCACGTTGCTTCAAATGACAGGGTTTCATCTCTTCTAAGGGCTGTGTAAGTATTCTATTGTACATATGTGCCACATCTTCTTTAGTGATTCATCTGATGCTGGGCGCTTAGGTAATTTCCAGTTCTCAGCTATTGTAAATAGGGATGCAATAAATATGAGGATGCAAACATCTCTTCAGATGGGTGCTTTTATATCTTTTGGGTAGATGCCCAGAAGTGGAATGATAGGATCATATGGAATTTCCATCTTCAGTTTTCTGAGGAAACTCCAAGCTGTTCTCCATAGGTGTTGCACCTATTTGCACTCCCACCAACAGTGCAAAATTTTCCCTTTTCTCCACATCCTCACCAGCATTTGTTGTTTCCAGACTTTGGCATAACGGACAGTCTTTCAGGTGTAAGGTGGTATCTCATTATTTTAATTTGCATTTCCCTGATAGCCAGTGAGTAGGAACATAATTTCATGTGCCTGTTGGCCATCTGTGTATCCTCTTCAGATAAGTATCTATAATTCCTCCTCCCATTTTTTGATTGGATTGTCTGTTCTTCTACTGTTGAGTTTTATGAGTTCTTTGTATATTTTAGATATTAACCCTTTGTCAGAAATATTGAATGCAAATATCTTCTCCCAGTTAGGTTTCCTTTTGATTTTGGTAATGTTTACTTTTGTTGTGAGAAAGCTCTTTAGTTTGGTGTAGTACCAGTTGTTTATTTTTCTTTTTGTTTCCCTTGACAGTGGAGATGAGTCCTCAAAGGCTTCTCTATGACTGATGTCATGAAAAGTTTTTCCTATGTTTTCTTCTAAGAACTTTATGCTTTCTAGTCTTATGTCCAAGTGTCTGATCCATTTGAGTTCATTTTTGTGAATGGTGTTAGAGAGCAGTCTAGCTTCATCCTTTTCCATCGAATGCTTTTGGCTCCTTTGTCATGGATTGTAAGTGAGTGGGTCAGTTTCTGGTGAGTCAGTTCTATCCCTCTGATCTGTGCCTCTGTTATTATCCTAGTACCACACTGTTTTGATCACTATTTTCTAAGACAGTTCAAAGTCTGGACGTGTAATCCCTCCAAATGCATTCTTTTTTCTAATGATTGCTTTGGCTAGTCAGGGTCTTTTGTTGTTCCATACAAATTTTAAGATTCTTTGTTCTATATCCTGGAAATAATGCTGCGGGATTTTAATGAGGATTGCATTAAACCTGTATATTTCTTTGGGTAAGATGGCCATTTTAATGATATTGATTCTTCCCAGTCACAAACAGGGGGTCTTTCCATTTCTTTGTGTCCTCTCTATTTCTTTTATAAAGGACTTGCAGTCTTCATTGTATAGATCTTTGCTTCCTTTGTTAGAGGTATATGCCCAGGGATTTCATTTGTTTAACTTCTGTTTTAAATGGGATGATTTTTGTGATTTTGTTTTCTTCTAGCATGTTGTTTGTGTATAAAAATGGAACAGATTTCTATGCATTGATTTTGTACCCTACTATTTAACTGTATTCATTGGTGAGTTCTAGAAATTCCTTGATAGAGTTTTTGGGATTTTTCAATAAATTTAATCATGTCATCTGCAAATAATGAGAGTTTTACTTCCTTCTTTCCAATTTGGATTCCTTTTATTTCCTTTTCTTGCCTAATTACTCTGGCTAAGACCTCCAATACAATGTTAAATAGCAGTGGTTAGAGTGGCCAACCTTGCCTTGCTCCTGACCTAAGAGGAAATGCTTTCAATTTTTCACCATTGACTATAATGTTGACTGTGGGTTTTTTTATATATGGCCTTTAATATACTGAGGTATGAACCTTCTATTCTCATTTTATTGAGGGTTTTTATCATAAATGGGTGTTGGTTTTTGTCAAAAGCTTTCTCTGCCTATTGATAAGAGGATGTAGTTTTTCTCTTTGCTCTTTTTGATACGGTATATGACATTAATAGATTTACGTATGTTGAACCACCCTTGTATCCCTGGGATGAATCCCACTTGGTCATGATGGATGATCGATGCATTATCGAATTTGGTTTGCTAATATTTTGTTGAGAATTTTGCATCTATGTTCATTAGAGATATTGGTCTGTAATTTTTGTTCTTAGTGATACATCTGTCAGCTTTTGGTATCACGGTAATGCTAGCTTCATAAAAATATTTGGGAGAGTTCCCTGTACTTCAATATTTTGGAAGAACTTGAGAAGAGTAGGTGTTAATTCTTCTCTGAAGGTTTTATGGAACTCACCAGAAAAGCCATCTGGTCCCGGGCTTTTATTTTCGGGGAGGCCCTTGATTACTTCTGCAGTTTCTTTGCTTTATGATTGCTCTGTTCAAATTTTCCAACTTTTTCAGGTTCAGTCTTGGTAGACTATACTTTTCTAGAAATCTATCCATGTCCTCAAGATTGTCTATTTTGGTGGTGTTGAACTGTTCATCACAGTCCCTTATGATAGTTTAAATTTCTGTGGTATCTGTTGTAAGTTCTCCCTGTTCATTTATGATTCTAGTTATGATTCTAGTTTCTCCCTTTTTTTCTTTATGAAGTTTCAATTTATTTAAATATGTTGAGGGACAATTAGAAAAAACTCACATGTCTATGATATGATATGAATTGCAATGCAAATTTCACATAAAAGAAAAAAATGGAGAATTCAAAAATATTCTGTGCATTTTTGTTGGACCTGATTATAGTCTTCTACATGGAGAAGTTTAGTTATCTCTTCTTGTTGACCCCTAGCAAAAATTTAAGATTTAAGAAAAACTTTGTCAAGAAAAACAAACATGAAAAACATATGCAATAAAATCTTGAGGAAATAAAAATATTACATAACATATACAGAGTGATATAGATGTATTACTTTTAAAACATGACCCAATGGCAATATACCAAAATGTTAGTAACAACTACATTTGTTATTGTATAATTACAAATATTGTCTTTTTCATAAGTTTCTACAATGGTATTTTAATTTTAACTTTTTAATAACTTTTGCTATTTTTGAAGGCAGTAGTTGCATAAGGACCCACTTGTGATATTAATCACCATCGAGACTAATTTTAAATTTAATAAAGTAATGTCAAGCTATAGTAAATAATTTTTTAAAATAGCATTAGATCGTAAGACATTTCTTAGGCTATAAGAGTCTTCCCCTGGAATAGATGGTTTAATTTTCCTGAAATAGTTTGGTAATAGGAAAGTTTATTATTAAATTCTTTTTATTGGTATGGATGTGCAATACTGCAATTAGAAACTTTATCTTTCCCATGTGGTAAATATCTGAGAAATAATTCTAGGTTTTTTTGCTTTTGACTAAAGGTGCAAAATGTCCAAAACTTTATTCATTATTAACTATGCAAATTCTTTTAAAATGTGCTTTGTACCCCTTCTTTCAGAAGCAATTTCAGCCTCACTCATAGATCATACTTGTGTTAAACAAGAGAGAATATTTTCATATATTGCAAATAGCCACATCTCAGTCTCCATTGTGATTTCAGGGTTTCTTAGTGCCTCTTTAATTCTCTAGTTCTGAATCTCTAGTCTGGCTAGGGTTGTGAATTATTTACTTCCCCTCCATTCATTGCATAATGCCTCTGGAGATGAATGATCTTGAGGAGCAGGCAGCCCAGTAGGTAATCACAGTCAGGCATGTACTGCAATGCAGAC
Source organism: Solenodon paradoxus (assembly GCA_004363575.1). Classification (NCBI taxonomy): domain Eukaryota; kingdom Metazoa; phylum Chordata; class Mammalia; order Eulipotyphla; family Solenodontidae; genus Solenodon; species Solenodon paradoxus. The sequence continues at coordinate 126,994 of RJWH01001788.1, read as the reverse complement.
TGGTGAAATATCAGAATGACTTTTCATAAAACCTCTCGCTACCAGCCTGAAAGTCAGAGGCCCTCTTTTAATGCTGTATCCTCAAACATGAAAATCATATTAATCATCCTTATAAAATAAATTTTGAGAATGGTAGTAATAAAATAACATAAGGCTAAGAATCCAGTTCTGGTTTCTAAGTCCAATTCTACCACCTTACATAACTTTGAAGAAAGTCATTTAAACTTTGGATATTTTTTCAAAAAATGAGATAAATAATAGTGTTTTTGCTACCTCACAAGACAGTTGAAGGACTCAACTGTTTTGAAATATACTTTGAAAAGTATAAAGAACAATGCAAATGCAAGGCAACATGATTTTTTAAACTCTAAAAGTCATTTGTTTATAGAGCAACTATTCTGGGATTTTTTTCCATGTTTGGAAAAAATTATTAAAAAAAAAAAATTCATCTGAGGTATTGCACACTTCTAAGGAAAATCAGAACAATAGAATAATTTTTTATTTTGCCAGTAGACAACTAATATGTTTTGACTTTCAAACCCAGCTAAATCTAAAAGAATTTATCAAATACATGATAAATTCTAAGTAAAAGTTAAACACTTGCAACAATGTTTTTCTTCTATGAAAACAGATCAAGAAGAAAATGCCTCCTTGGTCAGGTCAAGGTGAAGGATAGAACTGAGCTGTTGGTACTACTATCTTTTATACAGATGTTAAGTTACTATGATGCATACCCTAAACTTATATAATAATATGAAATTATAATTTTTGAATATACAATAAAAATAGAATTCCAAAACAAACAGCATTGATTCACTTTGGCATAATGAGGTTGGCCACTTTCACGCTAACAACTTATTCAGCAATTTTTCCTATGTCTGCTTCCCCACTAACTGCAGATTACTTGGAAGCAGAAAAAGTGTCTTCTTTGTCTATTCCTCCCTGTATTATAATATGGAGCTGTGTGTATTGTAGCTGTAAATATTATTTTTATTAAATAAATAATTGCTACCTCTTACTCTGTGTTGATAAATAACTTTTATTGGGCACATGCAATGCACCTGGCCTCAAGTCTCACTTAATTTCTAGGAGGGGTGTTACAAGCAGTATAGAAAATAATTAGTAAACCATGATTAAGATACTGATCATTTTCCTTCTTATTATTCCCCTTTAACAGATGAGGAATTTAGGTTTCAAAAGATATGAAGCTGACCAAGCAAGGTACATGACCAATAAACAGTAAAGGGCAAAGTCGAACCCAGGTCTCTCAGATGTCACACCTTGTAGTTAGCCATTTTAACTCTACTGCCTCTCCATAGAAGATGTAGTGTGATTACTGAGACAGTGCTCCAGACAATAATGCCATCTTTGTGCCATTGTTGTCTATTATTACAAAAATTGCCCATCCCTCACTGTGGTTTGACGGATCTTTTTGAGTCTCTATGATTAGTTTGTACCATGATTGTGTGTGTTCTTAATCAGACTCAATTTCAGATTCAGTTTTGGAACACTGTGCTTCAGGATTTCTCACTAAAAGCAAGATATGTTTTTGTGTAAGGACCACTTACACAATTTATATGGTGTAATACTTCCCTTTTCAATTGAAAACAGTCTTAGTCTCATGTTTATTGTGTAAAATAACATTGCCTCATTTTATTCTTTATAAAGCTAGTATTATTAGTATTATAGAGAACAGTACAGAGAAGCACAAGGAGAAAAAAAGGACTCATCTATAATCACACTGCTGTCCACAATTTGGTAGATGTCTTCTTCCCTCTCTGATATGTATATATGTATGTACAACTACTGTGTGAATGTTGTGTATGTGAGTATATGTATGAAAATGCATATATATGTATGCATATATAAACAAATACAAACATTTATATATACACATCACAAACTCAATGTTGTTGTACCACACAATCATACATATTAAGTAAAGTGTTTATAAATTTAATAAAATATCTGAGGCTCTTTCCACTATAATAAAATATTCTCTTGAATGATCATGTAAGTGGTTACATAGTAATGCATGCATAAATATATTACATATAATTTGTTATCTTTTATTAGTAAATATTTATTTTCACTTATAACTATAATACAGAAAAGATTATCATTATAACTGAATATTTATCCACACCATTGTTTCCTTAAACTTGTTTCTAGATTTTTGTCTTATTCAAATGCATGCTTTTACCTCGAAGTGAAGGAGTTTGTTTAAATTTCTAGCTAAGTGAAAACACAAAAGTCATATAAATCTTTCACAAAATGGCTTGAATTCTAACCCCCACTAGATTTTAGTTAAAATTTCCAAAACTTTCTGTTGTACCTGATGGTCTCCTATCACAAAGCATATTTACTATTCAAAAACTACATAAAATCTATACACCAAAGATGCATAAGATTTTTTTAAAGGAGAAATGGGAATGCTTATCCCCAGGAAATTATAATTTTTATGGAGTGATCATATTTTGGAATCATCCTTTCATTTAAATTTTTAATTTGAAAGATGATGTAAGGAGCTTGACACATGGTCTCTAAGTTCCAGCAGTCTAACCATGAAATATATTGGCCTTTCTAATGAGCTTGGCAATTTTAAGGGGAAGAAAAATGCATTTATTGATTTGGCTCAGCTGTCTCAATGTGGGAGCTGCCCCAGTAATCTCATTACGATGATATGTCTGCTTTTATTCCCTTAGCCTCAGAATTAAATCTATATATAGAGCCAGCAGCTGCATTCTCAGCAAGACCTCAAGGTATCAAATGTAAAAAGAAGCTCTCAACTTCCATTTTCATTAGCATGAGGGATATATATATATATATATATATATATATATATATATTTGCAAGGGCAAAGGTAAGATATTGATGCATAGCAGGCATTCTGAATTGTGTGCTATATATATATACAGAGAGAGAGAGAGAGAGATTGGCATAGATGTAGATATTAGATTTTCTTTATATATCTTTATCCAAAATAATGCATAACTTTCATCATTTCCTTATACTCTTAGATTTTGGCAGAGATTTGTATATGTTCAAGCAAATTGTTATTTTTCTCTGATTCATAAAGTTACCAGATCAGCTCTCAAAAATATCTCATGAATCTAAATCAAAGAACTGTACCAAAAAAAGATCATGTATATCTTAATGTTCTTTTCATAAAATACTAATTTTTAAATAAGCAAAAATTTTTTCTGACCAAGAAAACCTCTCTTCAATATTATTCCTTTACATTTTCCTCTCTTCTGCAAGGAAACACGTGCTTATGTTCAGAAAGTCTGCCTTGCTAGAGTTTCCAACTTACCCTTACTTGCCATATGCAATGCATAAATTTATAATGTGTTAAACTTCAAGCAGAGCTGATGACAAATTCCAGCTTTCCACCCTAGGCTTAATTCCACCTAGGCTCTTCGTCCCCTTATACCAGTTCTGTGTGTTTTATGACTAATTAAGTATCTTCAGCTGCAAAGATTTTAAGGGCTCTTAGGGGAAATGAAAATCTGTATTAAAAACTTGAGAAGTGCTAATAGTGTTTGTCTGAATGCCTCTTTTTCTCCCTTATTTTTTAAAGGTCATACAATTTAAAAAGAGAGGTTTCCCCTATGGCCAAATGCTATGACACTGAAGTGAAATGCTGCAGTGTAAAGTTACCTTCTTAAACAATAAAATTAGTCCTTGAACTATTTTCATTTGCTTTCTAACATCCGAAGCAGAAATTATGCTCAATTTACTTACATTGCTTGAGGTAAAATCTAGCACACTTAATTTCTTTTAATAAAAAATTAAGCAATGTTAGGGGAAAAGATATTATCTGGTTCAACACTCTCATTATAGAAAAAACAAAGGAAAGTCAATGCCAGGTAACCAGATAAAGACAGAGTTGCAGTTAAAATTCAGGTCTACAAAATACTTGTCACAGTAACACCCAACAATATGTTTGATTTTTTTGCCTAGGTGAAACTAGAAGATCTATTTACCTATTTAAATTATCTTAGTGTCATTTTTTAGAAAAAGGAAATTCGAGATCACAATTAGTAATCTAACAAAGAAAGTGTTCTGCTTATTTGGTATTACAATTAGTAACCTGACAAAGAAAGTGTTTTTGCTTATTTGGTTAAGACTCTCTCACTATTGTGTCAAATCAAATCAAAACTGCATACCTAATATAGAAGAGATAAGTCATACTGAGAACAGCTGGCTAATGAAATCACGACATAAAAAGAAAAGACCCAAGATGATTCTAAATCAGAGATCATTAAGGATTTGAGTGTTTGAAGCAAATGTTGAGATGAACAATTCATTATTATAGCTGTAAAGATATTTTTTAAAAATTAAGATTAATTCTAGAATGGTAGCATCTTGCATAAAACACCTAAATCACATTTTTTCTTAAAATATACTGAAATGACCAGAAAAATGTAAAATTGGGAGAAAATAGAATGGAAGTTAGAAAACACTTTTTCTACGTCCCATAAAACATGACATCACATTCTGCTAAATGCAGTATAAATAGGAATACGCTGAGAAGAGACATAGAAAGAACCAATACCATCACACTCCTCTAGACAGCAATACAATTTCAAATTTATCCCCCAAAAGATATACTAGCAGAGCATTGCTGCCACATTCCTATTTGCAAGGGCAAAGGTAAGATATTGATGCATAGCAGGCATTCTGAATTGTGTGCTAGAAAACCCTAGAGAGAATTTTGCTGTAACAAACTGAAAATGACATCTCGTCCCAACCCTATCATTTCATTTCCATGTGACCTCGAGTTAGTTCATTTCATTTTGTGTAAGTTTTAGTTCTTAAAATGTGAAGTAGAGATAATCATGGTAATTACCTCATACATTTTGGGAAAGAGGGAGTTATAACAATATGTGTAAAGTTTTAGTCATGGTGGTCAGTTTAAAACATATTTCAGCAACTCAGTATGCAGCAGCAACTATTATCATCAGCAGCAGCATTAGCACCAGCATCACGATCTTCACCATTTGAAGAAGCATGGGCCTTTCCTTTTTACAGTAATGCAAAGAAAGCTCGTCAGGATCTCCTATGTAAAGACAGGACAGAAGATAATATGCTCCAGAAAGCTTGCTTCTGGTGATAGGTTTATACAACAAAGTGACATGGAAACTACATTCTCTGTGCTATAACTTCTGTCATATTTCTTAACAATTTTCTCAGAATGATGTGCTCAAAAAAATTGGTGGTTATAAATATCTATGAACCAGTTCTTCAACTTAAATCTGGGAAAAAAAAGATTCTGAAAGCACTCAAAAGTCTACTTAAGAATATAATAGTATGCTAGAACTCTCATCATATCTACATACAAAAGAACAAAAACACAAAACCAGTGTAGATTCTATGGAAGACTGAATACTTATATACTCAAAGATGAGTGAGTCCTAATCCTCAGAATCTTTGACTATGCTGTTACCTTACATGCGAAGAAGGAATTTGTAGATTCGGTTAAATTAAGGATCTTCAAATGGGAAGATTAACCTGGATCATCCAAGTGGGCTCAGTGCAATTATAAAGGTCTTTTTAAGGGGTAAGCAAAAGGGTCAAAGTTAGTAGCAGATGTAACAATGGATGAAGAGGTTGGAATGATGGATGGAAAGGATCAAGGAAGCAAGCGAACCCTAGAAGCTAGAAAAGGCAAGGAAACAGATTTGCCTCAGACACACCAGAAGAACCAACACCTTGATTTTAATTCATTGATGATAGTTTAAACTTGTGACCTCTGGAAATGTAGGATTATAATATTTTGTTTAGCTGCTGTCTTCAGTAATTTGTTACAACAGCAATAGGAAATTAAAATAATTCACTTGAAATTACACTTCAAGAAAGAAGATTATCATTTAGCACTCAAAAATATATAAAAAGAAAATTTTTGAAAGAATGATTAATGCAATTTAAAAACGCAAATAAAGAGACTCATTTCTGTGGTCTAAGTAAAATTCAAGAATACATAGATATCATGAAAAAGATGTGGAAAGCTGTAAGAAAAAAATGAAGGAAGGAATCCAACAGAATTAAGAAAAAATGTGAAGATATGAATGTTTACACCCCTCTCTCCCCATTTATATGTTGAAATACTAACCCGAAATGCTAGTGTTAGGCATTGCGCTAAAATTATTCTATTAAATGTTAATATTAGGCAGCGAACATTTTGGAGATCAAAAAAGATAATAGAGGTCTAAAACATGCAACCCTTCCCAAAGAAAATGACATAAAAAAGGAAAAGTAACAAGAAAAAAATACAATAGAAGAAAATATTTTTGAGCAAAATCTTGGTTACCTTTAAACTAAGAGAATCTTAGATAAAATAGTTTTAGATCACCACTATCATCACTAATTGTGTGTGGATTTTAAGGAAAAAAATAAATACAATAAAAGAAGAATATTTGAAATATTTATATCTTTTTTTGTTCTCAACTTTCATGGCTTTATTCCTAAGTAATTGTTAAGCTGAATTGAAGTCAACAACTGTACACAAACCATTTTTAATTAAATCAGGCTTAAGAGGTCAATTAAAGACTATCATTTAAAAATAAAAATTATGCAAAAAAATTAATATTTAAAAAATGATGAGCATGAATACTTATGAAACATTCAAGTATATATATTCTTTCAAAATTCAAGAGTCTTTAATTAACAGCAAAGAGAATAAAACAATTTCATGAAAACTATCCATGTATTTTATGCACATATTTAATTTTATCATAAACAGCAATGCAAGAGTAAAGGTAGGAATTCTCATACACCATAACAATGAATAAACAATACTTTGAGAATTATCTTTAAAGAAGTTTAAACCATTAGTGCAAGAAATATTATACATAAACATGCACATGAAAAGTCTAAAAATCAAAAGGGGATCAACCTAAACAAACACAAGTTGAGAAAAGCTAACAAGCATTTGCTCTTTGCAATCCAAAACTTTTATTAATATTCTTTAATATAACAGTGCCAATTTCTTTGGCATATTAATTTTGACTTACTTCCTTTTTTCTATCTCAAATACAGTTGATTAAATATATTGAGTGTACTTTGAGATAATATTTAACTGCACTTTCTGATTATTCTTTGCTATTTATAATAAAAGGATTAACTAACAAAAGAGGTCACAATCTAAATTTTCAAACATCAAGTAACTTAGCTTCAAAATACACGAAATAGAATGTGCTTGGGATTTTGGTGGGGATTGCATTAAGTCTGCATATTGCTTTAGGCAATATGGTCATTTTAAGAACTTTTATTCTCCAATCCATTAACCTTGAATATCTTTACATTTCTTTGTGGCTTGAATTTCTTTTAACAATATCTTGTAGTTTTCAGAGTACAGGTTTTTCACTTCTTTAGTTAAGTTTACCTCAAGACCATTTGGTCTTGTTGTTTAAATTGTAGGTGTGAGCAATCACCATTTTCCTGAGTTCCCTTTCTGCTAGTTCATTAATTTTATTTAGAAAAGCAATATTTTCTCTAAAATCCCTACAATACTAATTGTTATAGTAATAAGATAGACAACATACGGAATGAATTAGAATAGAAATACAAAATGGAGTGACTTATGTTTGACTTATGCTTTTACCCTGACATGTTATATGAGACTGAAATAACTTGTAAACATAGATAAACACACCAGCAGGTGTTACCCCGTGTGCATCTGCACCCTTAGATATAGCAGCCCCTGGAGCCCCCCGATAAGACACACTGAAGACATCAGATGACACCCATCTAAGAGTATAAGAAGAGAGGATTGAGAGAGCCTTTAGAGCCTTCGTTCTGCTCCACCACAGCCTTGCTCTCCACTCCCCTTATCACACCTGCCTGAAGCTCTGCCTTGGACGGCGAGTCCAGATCCTGAGCCGCACACAGAACTGGACCCGAATGAGAAGCCGAAGCCCAGACGCAGCTGCACGTCCTTCGTTCCACTGTGTGTGTCTGTCGGCGCGGATCCCCGGGTGGCCTGCCGAGGTCTGGAAACCACCAGGAATCTCGTAATAAACGGCATGAGATCGTGCATTCTATGTTCTGTCTCCTGTGTAATTTATGCTCCGCGGAAATAGATATTAAGTACCTTGTGTCCTACTTATAAATCCAGTCCGATAGGATTGGCAGAGGCACCCTTGGTCACCTGTGCATACGTCTCATGCCACTGGCATAAATGAGACACTAATTCACAGTTATATGCACCCTCATGCTCACTGCAGCATTATACACAACAGCCAAGAACTGGAAACAACCTAAGTGTCCATCAACAGAGGAGTGGATAAAGATATGGTTTATATACACAATGAAATACTGCTCAAATTATAAAAAATAAATAAATAAATATAATCTTGCCATTTTCAAGAATGTGTATGAACCTAAAGAAATTTTGCTTAGTGAGATAAACCAAAAGGAGAAAGACATCATATGATTTCATTCATATGTGGTTTATGGAAATACCAAGCAAACAAATGAACCAAACCAAACCAAAATAGACTTTCACTCAGTAAAAAGCAAATTAGCTGCTGCAAGAAGGTAAGGGCCAGGAGGGAGCCAGGTGAAGGTGTTGGGTGGAGAGTAATTGTATATATGGTGAAGGAAGAATGGAAGTGGTGGTGGTGAACTTAAAGTATTATATATATATATATATATATATATATATATGTATATGTTGATTTACAATGACACACACCTTAAACATCTATAATGTTCCTTCAATAAAATTAACTTTAAAAATATGTAAAACAAAAATGACTGAAATGAATGGAAAAAAGAAAAACTGATAATCATATAGCACTAAATGATTAATAGATCAAACAAAACAGTAAGGAAATATATTGAATATTCAAACAGAATTTTAAAAATCTACCTAATTTACATATGTAAAACACTCTACCAAATAATAAAGGAATTTATAGTCTTCTATAATGCAGATAGAAAAGTTACTAAAATGTAATTAATATAGGGCCATTAATAAAAAGATTAGCAAATAATCACTTAAGAGCAGTTATTAAGCCAGAACTGACTAACCCACCAAGGAGCCCACAGAGGTAGCCTCTTGAATTGTCCTACCACCAAGCAAACCAGAAAGTGTTAGCTATCCCTGTATTCTCCAATCCAAGGTCATTTGTTTTAACTCTATTGCATATTCCTCTTATACCCTAGTAAACAAGATCATGGCAGAAGGTAATTCACAAGTTTATTGATTATTATTAATAAAATCTCATTAGAATGGAAAAAGAAACACACATACGTAAAATAGGAAACCAGAAGAGTTATTAGGACACTCTGGCTAACTGGAATTTTCCCAAACAAACCAGGATACATACTGACATTAATCTTTCATCTATTAGAAATAATTGGGATTATTTTCCCAGCGCACTTATTTAGCAATAAATAGGATAGGATATGTTGATTGGCCTTATTCCTATTCTTTCCACATATGTTTAATGGGTAAATTCCCATTTCAGTCTAACAGCTGTAGAACAGGATGACAGGTACAACACTCGGCAAAATTCTTCTTCTGAGATTTGCTTCTAGAGTCTCATTATTTTAAGCTAGAATAATATACATGTAATAATAAACTCCTAAATAGATCACTAATAAAATGTTTTAGTGATTTACTTGTGGGAATTTTATCTCCTAAGATTCTAACAGTTTTACTCCCATCCTAAATGCAAGTTATTTTGTTTTTTGTTCTTAGCAAGTTTATTTCTAGGAGCTCCAAAGTTATGCTCATTTAAGGAGGAAGGAACAAAAAAAGAACCTGGATGCTCAAAGAGTAGTCCCATACTGAAGAGAGGATGTGTTACCGCAGGGGCAGATTGTGAGTGTTTCGTTGCATACACTTTCGTTTGTGTAAATATTTTCATTATCTTGGTTCAGTTTGCTTTGGGTTGATGACTTCCAGGTTGTGTATGTTCTCTCTCATTCTTAAGTTTATATTCTTCTGGGATTTCATATATTTCTGCATTCACAGGTATTTTAGTGGGAAATTGGAGATGACTCACTAGAGGCTTATAGACAGATTCCATTTTAGATTGGATACTTCTGAATCAATGATTTTTAATTAGGGGACAGGAGCAATATGCAAGAGAGTTGATTAGCACTCATTAAAATACAATTTCCTGCAAGATGGCATTTCTGTTTTAGTCTGCATCTCTCATTGTATTATCACAGACCATCAGGTATGCTAAAAGATAATTCTTGTTTCCAGAATTAAGACTGACACCACTTAATTATAATTATCTAACACTTGGAGGTTTACAAACTATTCTGACATTTCTTTATAGTTCCCTTCCACAAAGTATAGTTCTCTGTATATTTGCTTAATTATAAAAACAGTGTTTTAAAATTGTTGATTTAATCCAAGGCCCTGGGATATACAATGCATACTTTACTGTTTCCAGATAGAAAATGGAAGTAAAGTTAGTTCTACTTTGTTTTCTCATTTGTCCATTTCTTCTGAGAATGTTTCTTCATCAACTTGATTCCTATTAATATTGACTAGGTCTATTTTTAACTATGAGGCATATACTGAGTCATGTATATATTTAGTAAAATCTACTCAAATCTAATAATAATGGAAGCATTTTGCAGCAACAAATACTATAACTCCATCAATGTACACTATACTTAAACATAATTCTGCATTATAAATGAATTATAAATTATCCCTATGATATAGAATACATTATTAGAGATGTGACATTTTCTGTTCTCATGTGTGCTAGAATATGCATAATTACATTTTACAGGTAAGGAACTAGCTGAAAGTTACCTTTTCTCTTTTATTCATGTATTCTATTTTCTTAAAATACTTTTGAAGGTATAGCTAATACACTTTAACAGGCATTTATAAGGGTAATGAATACTTTGATGTGCTATAAGGAAGTAAAATGAAAAATTATTCTATTGCCTTTTTCCAAAAATATTATGGAAAAAAATTCTTGCTTGCACCTAATTTTTATTAAACACATATTTTATAAGTGATATCACTGAAATCATCATTAAATATGGCATTTGTCTTGCATATTTCTAAAAGATATGAAAATGTTTTACTTCTTTTGCACGACTCAGAATTTGACCCATATTTATTGAGAACTTAATACATTTCAGCAGTCAGTTCAGTTATGTTGTCTCATTAAGTCCTTATAATCTCTTTTTAAAGTAAGGATTTTACATTTTATTTAACAAGTTAAGAAATTATGACTCATAAATTTCAATAACTTGCAAAGGGTAATATATCTGTTGAAGGGAAGAGCTAGAATTCATTCTTCCAAAGGAGGTCTGATGTTACTAATGTCAGAAACTTATAAATTCATTACCAGTTTAAAATAAAGATGTCCACATCTTAATTGTGAAACAATAGAAACTTTTCCTCTAACATGAGGAACAAGGCAAAGTCTTAGATGAAATCAACCAACTCCTTGAAAGACACAAATTACCAATTGAATTAAAAAGAAAGACCAGTAGCAGACCTACATAAATGTACTCAAATGCTCTTTGACAAAGACAATACAATGGAATAATAGTAAGCTTTTCAATAAATGGTGCTGGAATAATTGAACATCCAAATGAAAAAAATTAAACACAGTTTTTACAACTTTCACAAAAATTAACTTGAATTGTACAGCTAAATACAAAACACAAAACTATAAAACTTCTAGAGGTTAACACAAACAAAAATCTATATGATCTTAAATGATGATGATATATTAGATACAAAACCAAAGGCACGATGTATGAAATAATAATAAACAGGACTTCATTAAAATTAAATATGCCTGCTCTTAAAAGACAATGTCAAAAGAATGAGAAGATAAACTACAGAGTAAGAGAAAATATTTCAAAAGGATACATATGATAAAAGACTATTATCTAAAAATTCTATTAAAAAATTATTAAAACTCAACAAAAAGAAATTCAGCAAGCAAATTAAGAAATATATCTAACATATCCAATTCTTCCTTAACTGTCTTTGCTTAGAATAATGGTTCTAACACACAAGTCAGAATTTTTATTACTTTGCTTTATATATATTATCTAACAAAACCCTACAATTACTCTCCAAGTTTAATATATTCTTCTTAATGATGGAAACACTAACTAATAGTCATTTTATAGAAATTCCCCAAGCTAAAGTACCAAGAAAGTGTTTATATTAGAATTCATACATAGATTCATTTTAACTCTGCTTTCCTATTATTTTAAGTATCATGAGTTATTTAATAAAGTTGATTGCATCAGACATGGAAGAAAACCTAGAATTAATCTAATCTACACTGAAGCCCAGAGAGCTGGAGCTGTTTTCCCAATGACTGAAAGTCAGGGTTAGAGTTTGGATTGGAAGTCATGCATAGCCTAGCAATCTTTGCTCTACAATATGCTAGAAATATTTATTATTATTGGGACAGAATATTATTTATTGCTACAATATAAAACTCTAAGAAAAGTAAGTATGTATTCCAGGTCACATTATTCTTTGATTGAAATAAACATAACCATCAGGTGAATTATCTTATTCTCTCTTTAAAGTTCATTGCTCCACAAAGGCTTCAGGTACCCAGACCCCATCCCTGACCCCACAGTAGCCTGAAAACACTTCTTGCTAGGTATATGCGCCTGTGCTGCAGCGGCCCAGACACCTGTCATTGGCCCCACTGTGGCCTGGAACCAGGGAAGTCTAGGCTCCAATTTCCCAAAGACTCACAAGCAATTGACCACTCTCCCTACTCTGCCATAGCCCTGAGCAGGCACACACTAAGCCTCAGATCCATTGACCCCTAGTCCAGTCCACTATAGCCAGAACCACAGCTCGCTAGGCCTTTTAACCTGCAGGACATTGACCTGTTCAGGCACTGTCAAGAGCAAGCACCTGCTAGACTTCAGGACCTGCAGACCCCTACAGTGCCTCAACTCACACCAAGAGATCCTAAAACACGTAATTGAGTTATAGGAGAATCTGTGGTCATGGACTACACCTGGGCTTCCTGCAACCTCCTATGCTGGAGAACTGTGAAGCCTGCAAGCACCACCTGAAACAGCATCGGTGCCCCACCACAAGAGGGCATTATAGAAAGTAGAACCAACCCCACCTCCTCTGAAATCAAAGAACTGGCACCTGCCGCATCATTATAAAGTCATGAATAAATCCAAAGAAATAAAAAGGAAAAACATAGTGGAAATTCAAGACAGAAAAGAAAGCAGATTTCCAGAGAAGAATTCCATTCACATAGATTTGCACAGCCCAATAGAGTTCAACATAAGCATTATAAAAAAGCTAAATAAGATGTAAGAGTCACAAACAATGACCCAAAGTCATTTTGGAGACTTCAGACAAGAAATGACAGACCAAAAGGAATCATCATCAGAGAGATTGAAAAGATGAAGAAACTTCTAGAAGAAATGCTAGAGATGAAGGATACTGGTCAAGGAATTGAAGATAAACATGGAAAACTCAAACTCATAAACAAGCTCAAGCTCACAGAAGAATGATATTAGAAATTGAAGAAAAGATAACAGAGACAACACTCACAGAGGAGAATGAAAAAAGATTGAAAAAAAGAAGAGGAAATCTTATGAGAAATCTCAGACATTATAAGAAGAACATAAGCAAATAGGTGTACTAGAAGAAGAGAAGAGGGAGAAAGGAGCAGAAAACCTACTTAAAGAAGTAATAGAGAATTTCCCACATCTGTTATTAAAAGTAACCACAAGTTTTAAGAAAAAAGAACACAGAACTTTCTAAATGCAAAAAAAATCTACACCCAGATATATCACAGTTAAACTAGCAAAATTCAATGACAAACAAAATATTCAAGGCTGCTAGGGAAAAGCAAAACATGACCTATAAAGGCAGAGCCATCAGACTTCTCAAGAGAAACTCTATATATCAGGAAGACTGGAACAAGATTTTTCAAAATGTCAAAAGACAAAAACCAATAATACCGTACCCAGCAAAATTATTCAAATATGATGAATAAATATTAACAGATGTTAACAGATATTTCTATCACCAAGCCTGCCATTCAAGAAATCAGGACAGGGACTGTACAATATGGAAAACAAAAACAAAGGTTCACCAAGTCTTGAGAATGGTGATAAACAGGAAAGCAAAAGCAGAAACAAAGATGAGACAAATGAGAGAGAATAACAACAACAACAAACACTAAAGGGGGAAAGAAAAATATGTAATATGTACAAAAATATAAATATGATACAGCATCAGTTCATAAAAGATGCCCATAAAGTAGTACAGTTAGAGACAATAACGTAGGACAGCCACAAAACCCAATTCTAAGAGATACATAGCTAGGAAGCAGACAAAACTGACAGAATAGACACTGAAAACTTTTTCTAGAAGAAAAAGCAAACAAACAGAAAATGAGGCATCAGTCACTGAAAACCAACTGAAAATAAAGGTTCAAATGACAGTAATTAAAAAGCCTTAAATTTCAGTCATGACCCTCAACGTTTATGAATTGAACTCACCAATCAAAAGACATAGAGTGACTGGATGGCTCACAATACAAAACCCAACAATATTTCACACATAAGAAACTCATATCAGATCCAAAGATAAACATGTATGAAAGTCAAGGGATACAGAAGAATATTTGAAAGCAACAGTGATAAAAGGAAATCAGGAACTACAATACTAATATAAGACAAGACAAACTTCCAACTAGAAATGGTATCATGAGACAAGGATGAACACTACATTATGGTAAAGGGGCTAATCCATGCAGAAGAAATAGCTATCACAAACATATATTCACCTAATACAGAATCTTCTAAATATATGAAACAAATACTGACAGTTACAGTAACAAATAATTTTACAATAACAAATAATTGTAGAGGACTTCAACGCTCCACTTAAATCAATAAATAGATCAGGCAGAAAACAAAAAATAAGGACCCTAACTGAAACAATAGATGGTAAGGACATAACAGATATATGTATATATATATATATACATATATGATATATACATATGTATATATGTGTATATACATACACATAAGTGTATATATATGTATATATGTGTATGTATATATATATAGTTCTATTCTGACAAAAATGTATATACATTCTTCTGAAGCATATAGGGAACATTATCATAGATAAACCCTATACTAGGACACAAAACCAATTTATGTTTTGTGCAAATTTAGCAAGATTGAAATTATATAGACTCTTCTCTGACTATAAGGGGATGAAATTAGAAGTGAACCAAAAGAACGAAACTGGAAGAACTACAAAGGTATGGAGTTTGAACACTTGTGAATCACTGATGAAATTAAAAAAGAAATTAAGATTTATTTGGAAATAAATGAAAATTCAGAGGTGAGTTATCAGAACACATGAGATATAGCAAAAGCAGTTCTGAAAAGAAAGTTTATAGCCATAGAAGCACACATCAAAAACCAAGAGGGAGCCCAAATTAAATACTCAATTACATACCTAGGAAACTAGAAAGGGAAGAACATTCAAAGCCAAAAATCAGCAGAAGAAAGGAAATAATAGAAATCAGAACAGAAACAAATAAACTAGAAAACAAAAAGTCCATCCAAATGATCAATGAATCCAAGAGATTGTTCTTTGGAAAAATAAATAAAATCAATATACCCCTAGGTGAACTAAATAACAAGAGAGATAATCCTAATAACAAAAATCAGCAATGCAAGAGGTGAGGTTACAACTGACATCCCGGAAATGCAAAGGATAATGAGAAACAATTGTGAACATTTATATACTAACAAATTTGTCAATCATAAAGAAATGGACAGGTTTCTAGAATCCTACAACCTCCCATACTGAGCCAGAAGAACAGAGACTATTTAAGCAGATCAATCACAAGCACATAAATTAAAGGAGAAATAAAATTATTTTTTCCAAAACAAGAAAACAGGTTCCGATGACTTCACTAGTGAATTCTAGCATACATTCAGAGAAGACCTAATGCCCGTTCTCCTTAAACTCTTCCACAAAGCTGAAGAGGATGAAAAACCAAATTATTTTTTATGAAATCAGTATTACTCTGACTCCAAATTTAGACAGTCAACACCAAAAAAGAAAACTACAGGCCAACATCACACATGAATATAGATGCAAACATCCTCAATAAAATCCCAGCAAGTAGAATTCAATAGCACATCAAAATAATTATATACCACATCAAGTGGGATTTATTCCAAGGATGCAAAGACGGTTCGACATATACAAATTAATCAATGTAACAGACATCAACAAACTGAAAATAAAAGATCACATGACCATCTCAATAGAGGCAACACCCATTCATGATAAAAACCCTCACCAAAATAGGAATAGAAGGCACATACCTAAGCATAATAAAAACAATATAGGACAAACATACAGCCAACATCAAAGTCAATAGTGAGAAACTGAGAGCCTTTTCTCTAAGACCTTGGAACGAGACAAGGTTACCCACTATCACCACTACTATTCAACATAGCTCTGAAAGTCTTAGCCAGAGCAATAAGGAAAGAAAATCACATTGATGGAATT
The DNA here is from genome assembly GCA_004363575.1 of Solenodon paradoxus. Lineage (NCBI taxonomy): Eukaryota > Metazoa > Chordata > Mammalia > Eulipotyphla > Solenodontidae > Solenodon > Solenodon paradoxus. The sequence continues at coordinate 110,451 of RJWH01001788.1, read as the reverse complement.
CAAATTGGAAAAGAAGAAATAATACTATCATTATTTGCAGATGACATGATATTATACACAGAAAATTCTAAAGACAAAAGAGGAAATAAAATTAAGAAAGAAACATCATTCACAATAGCACCAAGAAAGATTAAATACCTGGGAATAAACTTTAAAAGAAGGTTAAAGACCTCCACAGTGCAAGACCTTAATAAAAGAAACAGAAGGAGACATGAAGAAATGCAAAAACATTCCATGTTCATAAAGTGGAAGAATTAACATAGTAAAAATGGTCATTCTACCCAATGCAACATACAGGTTTAATAAAATGTCAATTGTAATATCAAGGGCATTTTTTCAAAAAAATGGAATGAACAATACTGATTTTTTGTATGGAACTACAAAAGGCCTCACATAGCCAAATGTATATTGAGAAAAAAAGAACAGCAGAGAAATCATACTCCCTGATTTCAAACTATATTACACATCAATCATCATCAAAACACTGTCATACTGGGACAAAAGCAGACCCGCAGATCATTGGAATCAAAACGAAAGGCCAAAAATAAAGCCACACCTCTATGAACAGTTAATCTATGACAAAGATGCCAAGAGCGCACAATGGAAGAAAGAAAGCCTATTCAACAAATGGTGTTGAGAAAACTGGAAAGATATTTGCAAAAAAAAAAAAAAAGAAAGAAACTAGATTACTAGATTACTTATTATTGCCACTCATGCATGCTGTCTCCAAATGAATCAAAGATCTGGACATAAGATCCCAAACCATAAAATACTTAAAAGAAAATGTTGGATAAGCACACCACAATGTTAACCTCAAAGACGTCTTTGGGAAAGTAACAGCTACAACAAAAGAAAACAAAGCAAAACTAAACACTTGGGACTACATCTAACTGAAAAGCTTCTGCACAGCATAAAAATCTCCACTAAACCAATAGACAACATGGAATTGGAGAATATAGACTGAGATGAAATCTCAATATCCTAAAATGAATACAGCTTTATGAATTAAAGAAATAGTAAGCATTGCTATTAAAATATGTGAAGAAATAAAGCATTTTTTTTACAGAGTGAAGACTATCTTGTATATATGGATATATATATATATATCTTTTTAAATTAATAGTGTAATGTGAACATACTTTCTATGTTGCTAAATATTTTTAATACAAAAAAAATCCATTGTGATACTATCTTCTTTGGAAAACCATTCTTGTTGCTTCAGGATACTGTTACTTTCTCCTCCTTTTCACCTATTTTTGCCTTATCATGTCATCTATAGCATGATAATTTATGTATCACATGGATTCATCCCTTTTAAGGTTGAACCTTTTGAGATCAATCACCATGTCATTCATCTCATTATCCTCAATATATAGCAATATATAACAAGCAATACTTATTTCTAAAATAATTTTTAAATTTCTATTTACTTGCGGAAACTACAACATAGCTCTTCTGATCCTTCTAAGTCTTAACAATAGAATCAAATAGAAATTTAAAAGAAATCACATTGTCCATTTCATTTTAGTCAAGTATTTATTAGATCACTGTCCACGTTTATTTACTTATAGAAACTCCAATATAAAATTATTCTCACTGCAATGTAATTTTTTCTTTAAATTATGTTTCTAGGAGGCATCAGATTCCAAATTTCTTAGGCGATACCCTTTTGCATGTCTACACACTGGTCATCATCAAGCGCACACACCAGTGAGGGTGTGCTTCTAGACAAAAGATGCTCAGCCTGCCTCGGATAAAAGTATCCTTCTGCATTATTGTCTGTTCACATGGCTTCTAGTGTTCTCTTGATGTTGTGGAATATTACACAAAACAAGAACAAACCAAAAGACTTTGCTCCAAGTTTCACATTGTGGTAGAAGACCTTTTCCCTAACCCCAATGCAAAAGTTAGTCTACCAGGAATTTTCCACAGTACTACAAAGGCTGTAGCTATATTCAAGGACACACGAGCATCCCTCCCTACTCTGCAGCTGATAAGAGTTGCCAGTAGAAACTGTATGTAGCCAAGGAGGTGAACCTTTACCTCATAGTATAAAAGGAGTTCCCCAAAACCCCCATTGCTCAGCTCTGGGTACCAATATCCCTGAGCCTGTACTGGTACAGTAAAGTGCTTTTCCCTACTTTGAGGGCTCAGCTGTCAGTCTTCTCCCTGTCTGGAGGCTCTGCCATAACAACCTCTTCCCTTACTTGCTACATAAATATGTGTAAATCTCTCCAACATTTTAAACCCAGTAAAATGGGGATAAATAATACATGTTCCTTTTACTTACTAGCAAAGCAATGCAAATAAACTGAGTAATACATATATAAATTCTTATCAGTTAAGTACTAGATTAGTCTTAGTCATCATTATTTGTTCAAATTTTGTTTACCTGCATGATGTCTACTATCCTAATAGCAATCATTTTTTGACATTTCAAGGACAATAAAAATATAAATAAAATCTCGTTTGTCTGATACTTTGGAGGTACTTCTCAAATTATTTATTTTCAACAAAATTTTGTCCAAGCTAATGATGTGGAGAGAATTTGTTCTCCATAGGTAGACATTGGATGAAGCATTAATCTTTATAATGAAGTTAGTTACAAGTAAAATAAGCTTGAGTTAGTAAGATCTTCCTCAAGGGTCCTAGGTCTGTGTCTATATTATGTTATTGAATGAGCATTGCTGAAGTTTACTGTTTTCTGATTAGGGTATTTTGTTTGTAGAAATGAGCATAGCTGAGAAAGTGTTTGATGGGAACAAGAAAACTGGGACCAGTAGTGCTTACTGCATTCCCACTACACTACAATCAGCATCAAGAAACTTCAATAGATACTTCAAAAAGATTAGCAAGGACAGAGCAAAGAACCCTGTACTATTGTCCTTGCAGAAAGTAGTTGTATCCAAATCAATGAAGCACTGTTTCCACATGCAATCACAAGCATTGAAAATGTCACCTTTTAATATTAAATATTTCTTTGAATTTGTATTAAATAAGATATAATTCATATACATATAGCTACTAATATTTAAATAGAGATTATTTGGATGTTTACTGTAGATTTTTTTCTAAGGCATTAAAAGCATGAGCTTTTAAAATATTCAGTTTTCCAATTCGCATTTTTCAAATCCTTCCAGATTATAATGATTGAATTTTAGACCTCCCATTAGAATAGAGAAAACAAAAAGAAATCATGATAGTACACAAGTGTTTCATATGTCACTAATTTAAAAAGATAGATGCTATACTTTTTCTCTATGTCAGCAGAATAGGAACTGCACAGAAAATTCTCTATCTACAATTCTCCAATCATTGACTTGGGCACATATTGATAAAATTTTATCTTTATTATGGCATCATAATGTACTTTACCCATATTCGGATGACCTGGAGCAACCAGAAAATTAACTCTGTATTTATTTCCATGTCATACCACTGTCACCACTCCCCTTTTCTTACTCAGTGTCTCCTTGAGAACTGACTGTCTTTCTGTCCATTTCTTAAATAAGTGTTATTATTTTTGTTTCAGTTTTGGAGACAAAGATATTGACAATAAGATCTTTCCTACATAAGACGTTAATATAAGATTCAGTATCTCTTCAACTACTGCTTAGTGATGGGATCTTATAAAATGTCAAGGGCGTTTTTCCATAAAAATAAGAACAATAGTAAAAAGTAGTCCAATTTTCTGTGAACATCTTCACCACAACATAGTATTATAATTTAAAATTTTAACTTGATAAAAGATCTTGCCAGACGGGAAAATAAAATATTCCTGTGGTTATCAATGTTTGGAATATTTGAAAAACTATGATGAATACTGTGGTCAGAAAGATAAAGTAGAAGGATTTACCTAAAGAAACAAGATGAGAAGGGAAAGAATCTGGATTTACTTGCATGTTTGAGACCACTTGAACGATATTAACAAGAACAGATTTGGAAGTCTGTCGAGAATGTGAATGTCTTAATAAAGATTAAATTATGCACATATTACTTCTAGAAACACAATGACAGTTACCTGGTTAATTTTGTATCATAATTAAACACATTGATGACAGATGATAAAGAGATAAAAGACAGATGAATACTTATATAAAGATGAAATAAAAATAGTACTCAGTAATGAAGCACCATTAATTAGCTGGTTTCAGTTTAGTTCAAAGATTATACATGACTTCGCTATGGATTATGTTTATTTGGTGGCACAAATTTTGTAAGTTGCTATAGGTATTGATGGTTGCATGCTACTCCTTTCACCTTGGTAACTAGAAGGAACAGTTGACCTTATCAAGGAGAAATGCTAAAAATTAAGCTTTAATTATTATCAACTAATATTTACTCATTGTCTCTAGCACTTACCTTCATGTGCTCATGTGCATTGTTTCATTTTCTCTTCACAACACCCTTGTGAGAGAAGGACTATTATCTCTTTCCTTTCCCTTAAGAATGACTAAACAGACGTAGTAAATAATTTACTTCAAAGAAAGTGCTAGAATTTTGACTGAATGATAAATGCTTACGCACCTTTTTAGCAACACACGCTGATAACATTTGTACATTTAACTACTATTATTTATTAAATTAGGTATTATACAGTTCACAGTAGCCAAGACATGGAGAAAACCTAAATGCCCAACAACAGCTGACTGGGCAAAGAAGTTGCAGCATGTATACGCAAAGGAATTCAATGCATCTGTTAAAGTAGATGAAATTGTATCCTTCACAACAGTTTGTGTGAAACTGAAGGGTATTTGTGAAGTGAAATAACTCAGAAAGAAAAAGAGAAATGCAGGCTGATTTCATTTGTGTACATACAATCTAATTAAATGAGTGAAAACAAATACCAACAAAATGAACAAGACATAGGACTCTGGTTACCAGGAAAGTGGGAGACAGGAAGGAAGGAAAGAGGGGAAAAGATGGCGGTGAAGGGCATTGTAACTCTAGTGGTGGGTGTTGTGTGAAATACAGTCTGAGGTACAATTTCAATATCCTAAAATGAATATAGCATTGTGAACAAAAGAAATAATAAATATCACTACTAAAATTTTTTGAAATAAATAAATTAGGTGTTAAAGAGAAAATGAAATAGATGGCTATTTTCATTGTTTTGGAGTTCAAAAATTTGAAGGTGTTTAGTTTTGGGGAAGTTATCTTCTCTAATCATTAATCATCTCATCTTTAAAAGGAAGATTAAAAATGCCTATTTCAGAGGATTGTTTTGATAAGTCAAAAGACATTGCTTATAAGTACTTATTGCAAAGTCTGGGCATAGTAAGTATTCAGGAAATGGTAGGTGCTTTAATTGTGATAAATATGTCTGATCTCTGCCCTCAAGGACTGTAGATTTAAAGAGAGAAGATTAGATATGTACCAAGTTGAGTGAAATACATAATTGAAAATGACATAGTGAGAGTTGAGAGGAAGGAGTGATAAATTCAATCTAGTGAGAATATGGGCATTACTGTGGAAAGGACATGTTTTATTAGAGCCTTGAGAAATAGGCTCATGTGGATACAGGGCAGGGCAAATCAAAGAGACAGGAACAAAGCTAGAGGCAGAAAGCTACAAAGCTTGGTTGATAAACGAGATGAGATTCACTCAAATACATGTTCTTTATGGAGGTGAACTGGAAGGTAAGATGCAGAAAAGATACTTGAGACTTGAGACTTAAGGAATTTGTTCTTTAGATAGAAGATACTATAGACCTTTGAAGTTTTTAAGAGTGAATCACAGGAATGTGTTTTAACTATTAAGTTGCAAATGTAAAATGTAGGAAAAAATGAAAAAGACTGTTATGTTGATCAGATAGGACAAGTAGAGAGAATGCATAGAAATCAAAATGAGCAATAATGTTGCTTGAGCAAAGTAGAGCAGAGGAAAAGTAATAGAGAAAAAGGGATCATCTCTGAGCATAGCAGACACACATGAAGTAGACAGGTGGTGACCAGCTGATTGGGCAAAAAGAACAAAGAAGAGGAAAGAATAAAAGTAACTGATATTATATTTTGATGATAGTTTCACAATTCAGAAGCTCTAAATGAGCTAAAACATTTGTACTTCATACATCCAACAAGGGGTTAATATCCCTAACTTGTAAAGAACTAGTAAAACTCGACAACAGGCATACCCTGGTAGAGCAGTGATTTGGACAGTAACCTCCAGAGAAGCACAGTCCATGTGTGTCTCCCCAAGCTGGGGACAGCAACCAATGTGAACAATTAAATAAAAATAAAATAAAACGCTTCTTCCTCTTCTCTCTTTCTGCCTGCCTGCACCTTTCCCAAAACAAAGACAAACAAACAAACGAAAAAAATCCATCTAAAAATGGGAAGAGTATCTGACTAAATAATTCTCCAAAGAAGACACACGCATAGTCAACAGGCGCATTAAAGAGGTTCCTGTCAGGAAAATGCAAGTCACAACAATGAGATACCAACTCATACTTGTGAGAATGACTATTTTACTTATTTCCAATTGGAAATAAGTGTTGATGAGGACGTGAAGGAAAACTTGTTAGGTTCCCCAGAAGATTTGGGGATTTCTTGGTTCTGGAGTGTGGAAGGAGTGACCCAGAAAGCCATTTGAGTATCCAAAAGCTTTATTTTCAGGGGAGCCTGGGACCGGACTGACTGGTGAAAGGAATGCGCCAGCCCGTCGGAGAGGGCTATTGACTGTTTTTACAGGCGGTTGGGAGTAGTTGCAGATCTTAAGGAATGTAGGAGACAGGGTGGGCTTTCAGATTCAGGACATGGTACTGCTTCAATGCACACATCTGGAAAAAAAGAGTCTGTTAAGAAATTCGTTAAGATGTTAATACAAGACATGAATCAAAACAATATGAGATTCCTTATGAGAAATGACTAAGAAAAGGGCCGAGGCCTAGGGTCAAAGGGTGTCACCAGGAAAGACTGAGACAAAGGCCCCAGAGTCTTTGTCACATAACAGAGCCCCCAGCACGAAAAGGCATCACCCATGCCTTTCTGGGGGCACTTGTCCTATCAAACCATACAAATTGAATGATTTACAAAAATAACAAACCTGGGTTTTTCCCTCCTTTTCCCTTTCTTAATATTTTCTCAGTATCAATCTTACTGCTGGTTAAAAATTGACCCTGAGAAAATGAAAAGTACTAAAGTCGAAAGTCAAGAACAAATGCAGCAGCCTGGTGTCATTCATCAATGATAAAAACCAACTGCCTGGGTGTGCACCTGCCTTTCCAGATTCCCTTTTGGGCAACCCTTTACTTTGTCCTTTTATTTTATTTTTTTTAACAGGAAGGAAGGCAGGCAGGAAAGTAGACAGGCAGGTAGAAGCAAGGAAGTGAGAGGAGGAAGACACATCTCTATTTATTTGGTTGTTCACTGTCAGTTGTTCCCCCAGGCCCAGGCCACAAACCTGAGTCCTTGGACTATATGTTCTGTGCTCCAGGTATGGGTTTAATTCTTGAGTCAGTAGGGTGCTCTAATTTTGCCTTTTTAAAAGGGACTCACCCACTTGAGGGATGGGATGACTATTTTTGGACACAAATCTACCAATCCCCAAGTTATCAATAACAAATAAAAAGCCTTTTCCCCTGAATATCAAGTCTTGTCTTCATGTTTTTGGCAGGAACTCGAACCCTTGACACTTTCAGATGCAGAGAAAACAAACCCGTATACACTGTTGGTGGAGTGTAACCATTATGGAAAGCAATTGAGATTCCTTAAAAATTCAAATTACATATCCCCATGATCCGTGTTAGGCTGGCTCAGGGACAAAAGCAGCAGCCAAGCCCGGGGAAAAAGGTGGATGACATCAGAATAAGGGATGCGACCCCCACACCTGGATTCACAGGGCCAATCCCCAATCGCGACATGGGAAGCCCGCGAAATTCCTCTGCTTAAAGAGCCCGCCCCCCTTTGTACAAGCGCAACTTCCCAGCCGCGACTTGCCGGCCCTCTGCGGACTTGGGAATTTCGCCCGGGTGTGCAAAACCCCAATAAAGCCCTGACTATTCGACATTTTTTGTCTAATTGACTTTTTCTCCTCGAGGAGCCCAGAAAAACCTTACAATCCGGTCTTCTGCTTCTGAGTATTAACATACACAAAAAAACCTCCACAAATTCACAGAGATCTAAACGCACCTCCATGTTTATTGCAACGCTCCTTGAAGTAACCAAGATCTAGAATTGATCTAAGTGCTCATCCACAGATTAGTAGATAAAGATGTGATATCCAGAATGGAAACTCAACTGTTAAAAAGATTAAATCCTGCTGTTTACAACAACTTAGATGGGAGTCAATGGCATTATGCTTAGTGAGGTGAGAAGGAGAATGACAAACATCGCAAGATTCCACTCACATGTGTCAGGACCCCCACAAGAGCAAGCCTTGTTGCAAAGTGGCCAAGAGATCAGAGAGACATTAAAGAGAATTAGGAGTTTACTGACCGTATGGAGTAAAACAGACAAATCTATGGCCAAACCCAAATAACACAAATTATAACTAATTTGTTTTTTTTTAAATTTTCTCCAGGTGTCCCGGGGTATGTGCATAAGTGGTTTACAAAAGTAGAGATCACATTCTAAAGTAGAGGTCGGTTTGCATAGGTAGAGGTCACACCCTATATGTCTTAAGCTATTTTGTTTGATATTTAACTTATTCCTAGATCTCAGGTGATTCACAGAAACCCCTCCAGCCAAGGTCTTACTGGGTGGGTCTAAGGTTTCTATTTCACTGCCAGAGGTTTTTCCAGAAAGCGGGGACCCCAGGGCTTTGTGGTTTAGAAAGTAACCCAGTAAAAATGAGGTTTCTCTAGTTCCTTGTTTCAGCCTTAGACCAGGGATCCAAGTTCTGTTATCAGAGCAGTGAATTGTCCCTGGTACCATCCAGCCAAGAAAAGGAATATAATCGTTGGAATTAGATTAATAAGGAAAGCCGATGGATGAGTCTGACATGCAGATGTGTCCCACTTGTAATACGTGACCAGGACGGACCCTCTGCATAAAGAAACAAAGAACAGCACCAATTGAAGAAGCCCACCCATGACTTCTAAGGACAACGTCACTCAGGAACTGAAACCTGGCTTGACAAAACTCTCTCCATCCCCCTTCCTCACCATGTGGGTTTTTCCTTTAAAAACTCAGGCCGCCAGCAAGGCAGACCTGGTTGGACCTCCATTCCTTACCCTCTAATTAAATCTCTGCTTGCTCACATGCTAAACTCTGTTGTGGATTCCTTGAGTGATCGGAACCCCACAATGTGGCAGAGAAACAAAACAGACAAATGAACCAAATCAAATGTAACTTTTAATCTATAGTGTCAAATTAGCATTTACCAGAAAGAAAAGGGAGAAAGGGTAGGCAACTAGGGTAAATGGGGGGTTAATTAAATGGTGAAAGAGAGAACTAGACTATTGGTGGTAAATTTAATGTAGTATATACATATGTTCATTTACAAGACACACACCATAAACCTGAGACAGACAGACATGCAGGCCTCCCCAGCTGTTGGCTTACAGAAAAATATACCTACCTTTCGCACTATACAATGTCTGCCTGCTTCTTGGTAAAAGATCACAAACTTTAAAAACCATTAATTATTCATGGTGAGGGGACCTTTTGATAAATTCACCCTTTTTCTACTGAAATCAGTAACTTCTCCATTGTGATGATTATTTGTGCCTTCACTCTGTGTCTTCTCTCCCATTTCATGTTATTCCTGTTAGGGTCAGCGTTCGTCCTCCCAAGAAAACGCACACACACTTCAGTCGACAATGCAAAAGCAAAAGGAAACTTTATTTCCAGCTAGCTGGGGTCTGAGCATCCTCCAGCACAGTGGAGTCAGACAAAGACCCCAGGCTTTGTTTCAGCAGGATTTTTATAACCAAGGTTACAGAGCAAGGGATTAGTTACAATTCCAGACCTTGAAGCATTCACATATTTAGTATCTTTTGGCCCCTGGTTTCGGGTGTGTCATCTTTAAGGAAAGTTACAATTCCAGACCTTGAAGCATTCACATATTTAGTATCTTTTGGCCCCAGGTTTCGGGTATGTCTTCTCTAAGGAATTTCTAGTTTCAGGGCCAGAAAGAAACGGGGTTCTTATTTCAGGAAGCGTAACTCAGGCCTATAGCTATTTCTGTCCGGAGCCTGTCATGGCAGTGATCCAGCTCCTACATTCCCAGCAATGCTTCTGTCACTGAAGGAAATGAACCAGCAGGGAGATTTTATACTGCTAAACAGGCCATTCTCTGACCCTTCCTCCAAGCAGCAGATGCAAGAGCACAGCAGAAAGTCACCACACTCTTGATTGGCTTAAGGATGCTTAAAAGAATCAGCACAGGCTGCCACATTGAGCAGTTTTGTCCTCTTGAACTGACACCCTCACACATGTGGCTCCTCTTTCCCCTTTCCCACATTTCCCAGCCTCTTCCCTTACAATAAAGTTTTTGCACACATCATTATTTGGCTATGGCTAATTTCTATCACCAAGTGCCAGAGAAACACAGAATGGCCTCTGGTCCTTTATAAATATATATAATGCTATAATGCAATGTTCTTCAATGAATGTGAGAAAAAACAACAGTGAAGCTGAAGGTCATGAAGTAGAAGGATAATGACATTACTTGGAAAAAATAGCTTACAAAACATATGCTATGTGTATTTCACATCAAAATGATAGAAATAATTTTTAATGAGTCTAAGACCTCAATAAACCACTGACTCTGTCTTTCCAGTGGTTTTCTCTTGGACAAATTATTTAGCTTTTCCAAGTTTCTTTGTCTTCTTAAAATGGGGCCTACAGTCTCCTCCATAAATCTGTTTCAGGTAAGTATGTTGTGAATGGACACAGGGCACCCATGTGTCCTGAGGCTCAGAGTTGGTGCAGGAAAGAAATCAAGGAGGCATACTTGAAAATGGCGCTCAGCAAGTTTATTGGAAGAAACAAAGAGAGACAGAGAGAATCTCTCTATTGGCAGTAAATTGCTACAAAAAAGGTGTATCCTAATGGAAGACCTTGTATAACTGGGGAATGGAATTTTTGTCTTCACAGTAGTCAGTAGGTTAGTGGTTGCTAAGGACTGTACACCTATGCCCAGGATGCCTGGGACAAGGGTGGTGCTGGCTTATTTAGTGGTGCTGATTTATTTACCGCATGCCTGAAGCTTGGGCAGGTAATCAGTTTATCTGCAGTCCTGCTTCATTGTTTTCAGTGTGTCCCCCTTTTCACTATGCTGTCCTCATCAAGAACACAGCAGACAGAGAGTCTGGCACATCTTAGACCATTTGTACTTAGACTCTGAGTGAGAAAGCACACACAGGTCAGTCTTAATATCATTCAATCTATTTTCTAGGTATAGAAAAATAAGGGGGATTTAGAACTTAGACACACGCTTTCTAAATCAGAAGGTATGTGTTTATGTATATATATGCCTGCGTGTATACATATGCATCTATGTATACACACACATACATATGCTTATTATTAATTATAAAAGATTTTTGATCCTGGACCCTCAAATATTCCAACCACTACCTAAATGGACACCACAATAATCTGTAAGAAAAATACATGAATGGCAGTTAAGGACACTTTGTACTCTTTCTGAAGTCTGAGTACTTCGCGCAGCTTCTATACTAATCTCCCGCTATGCTCAGATCCAGATCAAGCTCAAAGCGGGCCTCTCAGATCCTTTGTTCCCGGGGCCACATTTTCATTTTGTCCTGGAAAAGGTGAAAAATGATGGAAAAGGAAACTAAGAGAAAAAGAGTCCTTCATAAATCCTGACAGACTCTCCTTGACTAAACTGTAATCAAGTTCCTCTAAATCTGCTACTCAGCCAGGCCTTGTCTTGCCCCACCCCGCCTCCATATCCCTTTATCAAGTCAGCAGAGCCCAATTTTAACAGAATACTGCTGAGTTACTTTAGAGAAAATCCCTCATCTTTGCTATATGATGGCCCTTGATATCTCATTCACTTCTTCATCCCTTTAATATCTAAGTACTAGACCTGCCTTCAACAAGAATTCTATTAGATTGGTTTAGCAAGAATCCCCCTGACCTTGATGACCTTGATGTTTCTTAGTAATTTTTAATCCATTGACACTCTCACTCTGCTGCTCCTTGGCTACCAATCCTCCTTGTCCTTATTGTATTCAGAGTTCTACTAGGTCTCTCTTCCTGTGTGACAGTCTTGACACCTGCTACAGCAATCTTAAGTAAAGGTTTTCTTACCATTCAAAAGAAATTCCCAGTCTGAGTTGAGAGAACAGAAAAAAGATTAAAAAAGAGAGAGGGACCTAAAAGAAAACCAGTTTTGCAGAGCAGGTGATAAACTCTCCTGCAGATATACTGCATTTGAAATCAGACAGCTCCATGGAGGTGCCAAGGAAATGATCAAAACTGTGAATATAGCTCAGAAGAGACTAAATTACAGTGGTAACTGATCTGAATCTCTGCGAGGCAGAGAAGTGAGGTATTCTCTCCTGAATAAAATTGCCAAAATTAAAAGAGAAAAGAAACAGAAATAAAAACTGCGAACAAGGAGGTGAAAGGGGTCATAGAAAAGATCAGGAAAAAAACCATTAAGTATCACAAAATGAAATAAGAAGAGTGTAAGGGAAATGGATAGTCATAGTTCAAAATGACACAGAGAAATTAATGATAAAAACAAATAAAAGACCAATATTAGCAGTGGAAAATAGGAATTCATTGGACAGTACTTTCTCAGAATGTCAAACATGGAAATTATCTGAATCAGCACTTTCTCCTGTGGACATATAGTCAGAGAGAAATGGAAACATGCCCACACATAGACTTTTACACAGATGTTTGTAGTAGTACTATTCATGATAGGCAAAGATGGAAGCAACCCAAATGTCCATTACTGAAGAATGGATAAGCGAAAAGTTTATTCATGTGGTGATTATTATTCAGTGACAATGTTCAGTAGGAGTTAAACAAAAACGAGAAGAGAAAAGAACAAAGGAGTTAAACCATAAAGTGGTCTCAAGCTAAAGTTCTCCAAGCAATTTAAAAGTCACTAACAGATTAATCAGAAACCTCACACCACCTCAGGTGGGGATAAGGGTGTAGAGCAAGCTGCAATATATGCTTTAAAATTCAGGTCCCCAAAAGCTCCCCTTTGTCACTCCCTTGTCCCTTCCTCTTGGGACACCCACCCTGATCCTACCTCTTAAGGGTATCTTTTCACTTTCTCTTCAATAGATCTCACTTGTTTTCTACTGGTTGAGCAGGTGGGTTCCTTGAAAACTTCTTCTGGACTCACAAGGACCTAAAGGTGAAGGCAAGTTTTCAAAGCCCTCAAGGTAAAAATTAAAAAGATATAAAATACTAATACATGCTTCAACATGTATGAACTTTACAAAGATGCTAATAAATAAGCCAGTTATGAATGACTTTAAATTCTATGATTCCATTTATATGAAATGTCCATAACAGAAAAATCTATAGAGACAGAAAGCAAATAAATGTTTGCCTAGCGATGGGAAGACTGAATGAAATGAGGGATGAAAACTAAGGGGTAAGAGATTTATTTTAAGGATACAAAAATATTATAATATTCTGGCTGTAGTGTGTTGGCTGATGTTCCTAAAATATGTGTCTTTAGCCTTAATACATGAGTTCAATGAATATGACCTTATTTAGAAAAAGGGTCTTTGCAGATGTAATTAAATTAAAGACCATAATGTGAGGTTATCCTGAATTATTCAGGTGGACTCTAAATCCAATATAATAGAATTCAAAAGTCAATAAAGTAGAAGATGCAGAGAGAAGAGAAAAACCATTCAAAGATGGAAGCAGAGAAGTGATGCTGCTACAAGCCGAGGGATGTTAGAACACCTTAATTTTAGACTTGTGGCCACCAAAATTGGAAGAGAATAAATTTTTGTTGTTTTAAGTGTCTAAGTATATAGTAATTTGTTACAGTAGCTCCAGGGAACAGTGGTGTTGCCAGAGTTTCAGAGGGAGCTGGATGACTTCAAAGGGGACACAGTCAGTGTTAGTAAATCTATTCAATGTGGGGTAAGGTTGGGGGAACATTCTACACCATCTCCTGCCAGTGCCTCTCTTTGGCTGAGTTATCTCTAAATCAGCTGATATCTGAGCCTGTGAATACAATCTGTTAAGACCGCTTTCCCACCGTGTAGAGCAGAGGAAAGATGAAAATATGTTTCAGGACGACCAGGTCAGGGCCAGTATACTTTGGGAGAACACTAAATAATTAAGCTGGAGATTGTCACAGGTAAGGTGACATTTAAGCATTATCTAAATGAATGAGTAGAAATTCATGAAGCAGTAGAGGAAAGGCTATCAAAGGAAGGAGAAAACATGTGGAAAATCAAGTTCATAACCCTACATGGTCTGCCTTTCCACCACTTCTGTGTTTGTAATCTCCCATGTGGAAATATACGGTATGTCTATTCTTAGATTGGTCTAGGGTCTAATCTGAAGATTTAGCCATTAGTTTTAGGACAAAGAGGGGATGGAAATCCTACTGAGAACTACAGGTATAAATCACATTTTGACAGAGAACTGGGTGAAAAGCATTGTTAAATTTATGTTTGTTAGGTAATAGTTAATCCATGATAGGTAGTATTATGATTCACATTTGTTTTTCACCTCATGGGTATATCACTAACTTTTTATATAAGGGACCCCAGTAGGGGAGAAGGAATCAGATTCTCAATCTTCGATTCCTAAAAAGAGAGAGTGCATCTTATTTCATTTCATCCCTTCATGCATCAATGTTGTTTACATAGTTATGTTTGTAAACATCAGAAGAACTAACAGGGTATGAGATAAAAAATTCAGAAGTCTTCAGACAGGGATTAGAACAGGGGATTGGATGAGATCATCTAGGTGGTGAATGTGGAATGAGGACAGTGTCTTAAGGAATCTCTCTGTGAAGGGACATATGCCCACTGACCTTGGGATGTTCTAAAACTGTCACACATGACTATGTGTGATCTCTTACTGCCTTAGATCAGAGTCAAAGCTATCAATGGAACCCTCATTTTAAAACCTTATATAGCCCTTTACTGCATTTCCTATTGAGTCAGGTACTAGGTAGGATTCATCAGAAAATGATACTGCCAAGCCATCACAACTAGCTAACTTCTTTTCCATCCATCAATTCTACCTGGATTTCAATAAGAGAGATGAAGGGAAAAGGTGCTAGTATCACATTTGACTTATACCGTCTGCAAATATAACTCAATCTTTAAAGTCTCTGCTTTTTATTTCTTGCTTAGTTCATCTTTTAAATCCTTGCTCAAACAAAAATATAGTGATATTTTCTTATTTAACTTCCCCTTTTGAACAACGTTTGAAAGCCAAAGAAGATCTTAAAGTTTCTTTTCTTGAGGTCTTGGTAAAAGAGGAGAAAATGCTGACTTGTCAACCGAACAGCACTGGATGGTTACAAATGAATACAGCATCCTCAGGGGACAGGCTGTATCCAGGCAGAGCCTGGCAGCGCTATAGCTCTGCACATAAATGAGTGATGCACTGCAGATAAAATGCAAATCACCCTGTCTTCTGGGCATCAAGCCCGGTCAAGGAAGAAACCTTGCTCTTTACTGGAAGCACATCCTATTCCTTGCTCACATTCCCCAAATGGCTGTCATTTCTTCTAGAAAATATCAAATAAAAGACTGGTGTCAGTGAAGAAGCCGCTGTCCTAGGGGCAGAATTTGACCTTTCAAAGAAGTTCTGAAATTCCATTTTCTGAAGATAGATCAGTTCCAAGGATTTAAAATGGTGGAGATTTTTGTTCTTTCACTGTTTCATTTCAAACAATGCTTATAAAACATCGCAAGTAAATTGAACTGGGAACATTTGTATGTCTGTCTTCCAGCATTTGAAATCCTGATGGTAGCTTTAAAATCTGTAATTCTGTAATAAATAATATGTTAAAGATAAACGATTTTTAGAGAACACTTACAAAACATTGCAAGTAAATTGAACTGGGAACATTTGTATGTCTGTCTTCCAGCATTTAAAATCCTGATGGTAGCTTTAAAATCTGTAATTCTGTAATAAATAATATCTTAAAGATAATGGTTTTTAGAGAACACTTAATTTAATGGCATGATCTATCTTTAGCAGGAAATTTTCTTGCAACATTCCTGGAAAATTCTGCTTTAACTCTTTGGGGACTGGAAACCTACCAACAATCAAAACAGCTCATCTCTTTGATTGAAAGTTCTATAGACAGAAGGTTCTTCCTGATACAAAGCTGAATGTGCATCACCTATGAACATGATGCACCCTACTCTGCCACTCGGTTGAATGCTACTTGTTCTTCTACATTGGGTTTCTTTTCTTTTCTCTTCTTCTAGCTTTATTGATAAATATTTAATATAAAATATATATAAGTTCAAAGTGTACAACATGTTGGTTTGGTACATTTTGCAATGATTGCCATGGTAGCCAGCTTCTCTGTCACATCAAATAATTATAATTTTCTGTGATGAAAGTAGTTAAGATGTATTCTTTCAACAAGTTTGAAGTTTTTAAAACAACGGTATTGTCTGCAATCACCATACTGTGCATGAGCTCTCCAGGACATATTTGCCTACTAGCTGCAAGCTTGTTACTTAAACAATATAATCTCCCAATCCCTGACCCCTAGCCGCTAATAATCACCATTCTATTATCTGTTTTTGTGAATATGACATATTTTTAGATTCTACATAAAAATGGGTATATAACACAGTATCTTTGTCTGATTTATCTCACTTAGCATAATATCCTCAAGGTTCATTCATGTTATTTCAGATATAAGGATTTCTTTCTTTCCGAAGGCTAATATTCCTCTGTGCATGTGTGTGTGTGTGTGTGTGTGTGTGTGTGTGTGTGTGTGTGTGTGTGTGTGTGTCAGTATATGTGAGTCCCATGTCTTCTTTACCCATTCTTTCATTAACTGGTACCTAGCTGTTTCCATATCTTGATTATGAATAATGCTACCATAAACATGAAAGTGACTTTATCTCTCAATATCCTGGCTTAACTTCCTCTATGCATATGTCCAGAAGTAGAATTATTGGATCATATGGTGGTCTTATTTTTTTGATATTTTGAGGAATCTTAATATTGTTTTTCATAGTGACTGAGTCAATTCATACTCTCACTATCAGCACACCTAGGCTTCCTTTTTGAGAGCTTTTCTTATGCACCATGAATGCTTCTGATTTCACAGTAGTACAGCGTACATACCCACTGATGTATTGTGAAGGGCATGGCACACTGTGAAACTGACCTGTACAGTGCCTGTGTCCTAACAACGTTGCACCTGTGCAATACATGTTCCTTTTTAATAATTATCTCTGAAATTGGAGTAGAACTTTATAGTTTGAAGGGACTTTTATATATTCTCGTTGTCTCTACAAAATGAGCAGGAGGGGGCTATGATCTGCATTTCTTGGTTACAGATATTTACTCACTTGACAAATATCTGTTGCATGCTGACATGCTATACACTGTTCTCAGTATTTAAACTAACACTGAGAGAATAAGACTGCATCTGCTTAAGTTCATGCAGCTTCTAAGAGGGAAACTCAGGAGATTACATGCAGATATTCATTCACATATCAAGTCCCATCTCTTTTTCCACATCCCTTTTGCTATCTCTCCAGTGATACAGGAAGACTGTTCCTTAGCAGTGTAGGATCTACCAAGAGACAAATTACTGAAAGATAAATCATTCCACCTATTGGTCAGCTTTTTAGTGGCCCTCTCTTAAATGAGATTTACAGTCAATAATTGCCACATGTTTCAGAAAAAAAAAAATTCACTGTAAAAGATTAAAACCAAAACGTACTAACAAACAAAAAGGAACAGAAGGACACAAAGATAGCAGAGGGAGAGGATATTTTAAAGATCTACACAATACCTTGCAAGATATAAAAGGTATTATATCTCTGAAGTGAAAATGGACTTTTTCAAAAAAATAATATTGAGAGAACAACCAAAAAGAAACATAAATACTTAATTTTAAAGGTAATCCTGAAGAAATCTCCTAGAAAGTAGAACTAAATTATAAGGAGTTCGAAAAATGAAAAGAAAAAATAGACAACATTTTCAGAGTGATTAACATACACTCATAAGAGTCACGGAAAAATAGGACAGAGAAAATAGAAGATAAAATAATATCCATGAGATAACTTGAGAATGTTTCCCAGCATTGTTGGATGTGAGTTTCCAGATTGGAAGAGCATTCTTCATTCTTAGCACTGGATGAAAATAACCTACACTCTCATCACTTTAAATTTCCAGAGCACCAGAGATTAAGAAAAGATTCTGAAACTTCCAAAGAGAAGACTCTTTCCTGGAAAGTAATCAAGAATCGAATGTCAAAATATTCAACAGCAACACTGGGGACCAAAAGAGTATGGGATAATGTCTTTAAAAAAATTAGTTCCAATAAAAAATTTTAGTCACAACATTCCACCAAGTATGAAGGTAGAAATAGACATTATCATATACTCATATTATCAAACACATTTTTAAAAAATGGTACAAGATCTAGGAAACAGAGCATGCAATATGACTGCTGTGTGCAGTTAGGCAGAACAAAGATCTAATCCATAATGGCACTAAGTCAAGAAATATTGGTGTTTTTTTTACTAAGGGCGATATTGAGAAACACCTAACGTGTTTGAACATATTGAGAGATTTCGCCATTGAGGGAGAAAGCTCAGGTATAAATTAATGATAGTTATATAAACAGTAACCAAATGGGAAAAGGACAATTGTCAACTCCAGGGAAAACACAAAAGTTGATGAGAAAGGCAAAGCAGGGAGAACATACACACAGGAATCAACTAGAAAGTGCATTTATAACTGAGGGCAAAGTGCTTATCTCACCTACTGGTTCCTAAAATGTGGGTCTCATGCCAGTCAAACAGTATCACAAGAAAATGTGTTTGAAATGCAAATTATTTGTATTCTTTACTGAATAAGAAAGGTTTAGGATCTAAGACTGTATTTAAACAAGGAATCAAGGTGACTGAGAATTACTGAGTTAAGCAAAATCATGTCAGTTTTAGAGAGAATGACAGGCTATTTACATGTGCGTGATGTAGACAAGCAGAGGAGAAATTCAGTAACAAAAACCAAGCATCAATAAAATCAAAAACTAAAATCTAAAATCTAAGCATACTTAAAGATATGGAAGCAAAGATGGGTAAGAGAGCAAATGAATATTTTCATCTATAAATCTCATAGGACAACTGTGCTCAAATTACAGTATATTTAAACTGATTAAAAAAAAAATCCAAATTATAAAAAAGGGAACTGACCTGCTCAGTCTGATAAACCTGATGTTCTCAGGTTCAGTGAACCATCTATGTTTCTAGTCTTCTTAATGTATTCTATTCTCACTAATGAGAGGTGATATCTGATTGGGGTTTTTACTCACATTTCTCTGATGATGAATGATGTGGAACATTTTTCATGCATCTGTAGGTCACGTGAGTGTCTTCTTTAGAAAGGTGTCGCTTCAGCTTTTCTGACCGTTTATTGAATGGGTCATTTGCTTTTTTCCTGTTGAGGTGTGTGAGCTCTTTTTGTATTTTGGAGATTAAGCTGTTGTCCAATGTGCAAATATCTTCCATTCTGTGGGTTGCCTTTTTGTTTTAATGGTGGTTTCCTTCATTTGTGCAGAAATTTTTTAGTTTGATGTAATTCCAGTTGTTAAGTTTAACTTTAGTTACTTTGCTGTAGCTTTCACTGCCCCAAAGATACCTTTGAGGTTCTTGTCATGGAGTATTTTCTTATATTTTCTTCTGTAAATTGTATCCTTTCAGATCTTACGTTATGGTCTTTTACCTAATTTTAGTTAATTTTTGTGCATGGTGTTAATGAGCTTCATGATTTTGCAGGTTACTGTCCAATTTTACTAGCATCATTTTCAAAATAAACTTTCCTTCCTCTCTTATATGCACTTGTCTTCTTTGTCATAAATTAACTGTCCATATAAATGTGGTTTTATTTTTGGGCTCTCAGTTTTATTCCAGTGGTCTGTCTCTTTTGTTCCAATATCACATTATATTTATTCCAATATCACATATTATCCAATATCACAGTCATTCTGTAATTTAATTTCAAGTCATGGAGTGTAATTCCTTCATTTTCTTCTTTTTATCTGAGGATAGCTTTGGATATTCAAGATACCTTGCAGTTTCACACAAATTGTTTGTTCAATTCCCTGGAATATGTTCCTGGAATTTTGATGGAAATATTATTTAACTTTCTTCTGTTGTGTTGGGTAAGACGGCAATTTTAACTAGATGAAAAGTATTGGAAAGGATGTGGAGAAAAAGGAACTCTCCTACATTGTTGTTGGAAATGTAAGTTAGTGCAACCTCTTTGTAAAACAGTGTGAAGTTGCCAGAAAAATAATAAAAACGAAATGGTTATTTGATCCAGCAATCCCACTTCTAGCCATATACACAATTAATGTACAATTCACAATAACCAAGATGTGGAAAAAAACTAAACACCCATCAACAGATGACTGAATAAAGATATTGTGGTAGATATAATCAATGGAATTTAAAAACACAGACTTGTGACTTTTGCAACAATTGTTTGGAACTGGAGCTATTATACTAAGTGAAATAAGGCAGAAAGAAAAATAAAAGTATGATTTCATTCATAATGTGGAATATAAAGAAGAAAAACATATAAATCATAACAAAATTCACAAGATGCGGGACTGTAGCTACCCAGAGGGTGGGTGGAAAAAGAGAACAAGGGAACAAAGGACTTATTATGGTGAGAGCTCCCTGGAACTTGTGGGAATAGTGTGAAATGCCCACAGACTGAGGTGCGAATTCGATATCCTAAAAATCATACAGCAATGTAAACTAAAGTAAAATAAGTTACATAAAAAAAAATTTAAAGAAAACAAGGATGTTTTCCTTTTGTAAATTATAGAAAGAGCACCTGATTCATAAAAAGAGATCTTATTTAAAGATGCTTAATTATTTTCAAGCATTTTACTTTAACTCACTTATACTCAATAAACCATGAATTTCATTTTCTAAAATATTTAATTAAAAATCATTTTGTTGTTCAATTAAGTTAGTATTAATTTAATTTCATCAACTAAATAAATATATTGATATTCTGTTATAAATTACTTTGTCATTCTTTTAGTAAGGTCTAAGGTTTTAATTGATTACCAGTATTTGGGAAAAGCATGCATTTTGTAGTTGAGCATGTGTGCTATGTCACACAATATGTATGGTACTAAATGAAATTAAAGCAATTATACATAATCATGTGTATATGTATGTATGTATATATCTATAATAAAAATATGTATATATATTATTCCATTATTCCTCATAATCTTTAAAAACTGGTTTAAAAATGAGGAAATTCTGGCATAGAGGAGTTTTGGCAGTGCTTAGTATCACGCAGCTGGTAGACATGCCTCGCATTTCCCCTTGTTAAATCAGATTCAGACTGTAATTATTTATGTTCCAACGAGTCAGATTATGCAGCATCTACAGGCAATTACAAAAGGCAGAGAGTCTAATCTTTCTGCTTTGATGTAAGCTCAGTAAATGAAAACAAGCAAGTGGTCTGTAATTTTCAACATGATCTTTAACAAAGAAAACAATTTATTAATCACACGAATGTCACAGGCGGTTTACTAGCTAGTGGAAATATCTTCTTCACAAAAAGAAAAAATCAGGCCCAACTCTAGACATATAGAGCAAGTGAAGGAAAATTAATTCTATAAAGTTATTTGCTTCTGAAAATTCTCCTGCAGCTCCTCCTGGCAGTATGAACACAAGCTTCTCCAACTCAGTCTTAAAGGCCTCCTCCTGGTTTCCTGTTGTACTTATCATACAAACATGACTCTAAATAATGCGGTGTGGTCAGAGGTCAGCCCCAGTAGCAAAAACTGACTGCCCAGAAAAGTAGAAGAGATAGTGTAGATTCAAGTAGATGCTAGAATTTTCTCTCCTTTAAAATTAAGTTGCCACTTAAATCCTTTATGTCCTGCACACACTCAGTCCTCATTCTGGATCTCAATACAAATGTCATGTTTTCCCTAAGACAAGCAGGACAGAGCCCTTACTGGAGACAGTCTTAACGTCCCACTCATGTACAGCTTCCTAATCTCTGCCCCTGTGCCTCTACCCTCCACCCCAGTAGCCTCTTGGCTGCTTCCACTCAAGTCGTCCCCTATTCTGAGTGCTCTACTTTCTTCTATCCAGGAAACTCCACCCACAAGTTGACTTATTTCAACTTCACATACCCTACAACTTGCCACTCAGGAAATCTGGAGAAGATTTAATTTCACAGATGAGCAAACGCTGAAAGAAAATCATCAACTATAAAAATGATGATTCATGATGATACATGGAAATAGCATGAATTTAGGAGTGAGATACACTTGACATTTCAAGACCTGATGAAAATAAGGATGTTTTCTCTTTATAGTCTAGGCAAAGCATGGTTTTTTCTATTGACAGGAGAGATAAATTGTAGAATCCCAAGAGACAAATTTGCTAAAATGATTCACCATCCTTTTATTCCTTCATAAAAGGAGTGTCAAATACTATCCCAATCCTTTCCAGCTCTTCTGCCATCTTCTACGTGAAAGAAAGATCTAGGCATTTCCCCATTTGGTTGTGGCTCAGCAGACTAGACTGAGCAGAGAGCAGACCTCTCATGGCATTCATCCCCCACATGAGGGTGGGAGGCAAGCATTCTATCCCTTCTCCTTGCTCATCAGAAAAATATGTCTTCTCAATGAGACAAGTTTCTATTCTATTTTTAAACCTTTTTTATTGTGAACCGCAAAATATAAAATGTTTGCAGAGAATCGCAAAAAGTGTAAGTGCACAGTTTAATAATTAATTGTAAACTTTACTAAAATTTACTGAGGACAAAAAAAAGAAAAATAAAGAACACTGCTTGCACCCCAAAAACACTCAACATATCTTCTTAATCAAAGTTCTCTCCTATGGCCTCTGACAACATTGACCTGACTTTTATGGCAACCATTTCCTTGCTTGTCATTATACCTTTAACACTTATGTATGAATTTGAAACAATATAGTCTAGTTTTACCTGGTTTAGACATTTATATAAATGGAATTTTGTTTGTATTTTTGGTTCAGTTTCTTTTTCATTAGTATCTTTCTCATGCTAGTGTAATACACATGTTAGTGTAATAAATATAGAGAAGTTTTTCATTTTTATTAGTGGATAGTGTACCCTTATATAAAATATTAATATGTATCCATTCTTATTGATAAACATGGATCTATTTTTTTTCTTATTTAGGTCATTCTGAATAATGTTGTTGAGAATATATAGATACACATATTTAGATCTATATATGATGGATATGCACTTGGAGGATAGATTTTAATTATCTTTTTTAAAACAAGTAATTATATAATTGACCTTGGTAAAGGTGAAATCTAATCAGAGACTGTGATTTGACAGTTGAACTATCTGGTTAATATTGTTTTTACGTAGTGCACTCTACATAGCTTCTACTCAATAAACAATTTCCCTGCACAATGACCCTCATGCACTTCTTTTTCCTCTGTCTTTGAGTCAGGAGCCATGATACCCAAGGGAACTTTATCTTGTTATCAAGATGCATTATCTTGTTGACTATCAAAAGATTAGAGCAAAAGGACAGTTGGGAACCAGCAGGGGTGAGTGGAGGGAACAGGAGTAATTTCATAATTATTTCTCCAGCCACTGTGCCTCTAATTCTTCTTCAGAGACACCTTCCCCCTATTTTAAGAAGTAGATTCAAAACGACTGAGGGCCTCCTTTCCTAATTCTGGGGCAAGACAAGCCTGAAAACTGGGAGTGCAGAAGCTGGCTTAATGTCTTGTCGCAGTGAAATTATGTGCTGACATCCCAAACATTAACCAGAAGGAAAAAAAAAATCATAAATGCCACAAAAATCCTCACATCCTTCTTTTTTTATTTTTCTTAGTATCCAGAATGGAGAACCAATGCAATACTTAGCTCTAAGCAGTACTTTCCAGGGACTTTTTGTTTTTTTAATCAGAGCTACTTTTATATCTGGATTCCAGTTTCACTGTTTTAATCATGGGTCTAAAGATATTTTAAAGTAACTAAGTTTGGGTGAAAACAGTTTGGATCCTATATTAATTGTGATGACATTTGCCTTCTTGTCCCATAACTACTTTTCTGAAACAAATAGAAATAAAGTGATCAGACATAAGTAAATATAACAATAAAATTAGGTATCCTGATTTGGCCAGATATGCATAAAATGCATTTAGTATGTGGAAATGGAGCATGTGCAGACAGGGTGATGAGACAAGATCAATTATAATAAATGTGTTGAATTTCAATTCTGTGCATATTTCAGCACTTTGCATATATTATTTCATTTATTTTCCAAAACGACTCAGGGAGCTAGAAATAGTAAAGTAGAAAATGTGGATAATAATACCTATTTCACAAAGTTTTGAAGTGCTTAAATAAGATAGCTAGCTACATGGATGTTGAAAAGCCTCATGCATAGCAATAATTTATTTCTGTTTGAATTAAAAATAAAATAAAATAGAAACTTTTCAGAATAAGCCACATTCTCTACTTCTTATCACTGGCAAGTAGCATTGCACCCATTCTAGAACCATGGTGCTATGAGATGCCCTGGGAAAAAGATTTTTATGACCCTAAATCCCTCTGATTCTGTCAAGAAAAGATTTTCCAGCTCACAGGAAGCAGGTGGAAGATTAGCAAACTAATAAGGATCCATGTTCCTCTCCAGAGTTGGCTGTACAAGGGCAACAAGAGAAAAGAACATATAAGATCTGATTCCCTTTTAAGTGTTTTTTGGCATAGAATTCAAGCTTGTTGATATTAAGAAGTGACAATTTAGATTGACCTGGGGATACACACACACACACACACACACACACACACACACACACACAGATGTATCTATATACCTATATAAAACCACTGCCATAACAACACATATGTGTGTATATATATGCTTATATTGTGTTTGCTTTGTAGGGTCTGTTGTTGTGATGTTCAGTGTAGATTTGGTGTCTTGAAGCCAATTCCTTGTGCACTTATGTCAGAATCTTTAACTCATGCATTTCTGAAGGACTGATTCCTGAGGGTTCTTTAACATCCTGTGATGGCAGGTGAAAGCTGCAGCAGAGATGAGGACCAAGAGGAGCATTAAAGATAGTGTTCTATAATCTGAGCCAAAAAGATCACTTCAGCAGAATTTAACAACAAATTACAACCGTTTGTACTTGGCTATGTACCAAGCCAGTTTCTAATCATCAAGGCAACTCCGTTTCCCAACCCTGGAATTAGATATAATATAAATATAATCCCTGACAAAGAATTTGTCTGTGGCAGCAGTGAACATAAAATAAAGTTGAGTGGATGGTATGGTTTATATAATCTATTTTATTTCCATCTGGCTGCATTGTGATTAAGTCATGCACAGTACAGCTGAAGATAGATTAAAGAATTTTACGAAAACCTCAACAAAATTTTCTAAGAAAATTATTGTGAGTTTCAAGAAAAAGCTAACAATGACATCACTGCAACTTAAATTCTAAGTTGAAGTTTCAAAATAATGATCATAGTTGCAGTTTATCAATATATAGTCTATCTTTAAAAAAAGATTTCTCATAGACTTGGGAATGCACTATATTCAGTAAATAAAAGAAAACAATCACTGACACTTACTGAGCAATTTTAGAAAAACTCCCTATAGTCAGACACCAAGCAATTTCAATATTGCAACTATGAGTCCAGACAGCATCACTGTATTCTAAGGAATATGACTTTTATGAATCTTAACATAATAATCTCCCTAGCAATAACAGCAATTACTTAAGTATTTATTATTTGTCAAGCACTGTACCAGGGAATTTACATGCCTAGTCACAAGCTTCTCCATACCTCTGTAAAGGAGGTATTATTATGTCCGTTTTATGTCCTTCAAACTGAGATCCAGAAAAACAAAATAACTTTATCACTGTCTTTTTCTATTTCTGTTAACAATATCTTATAGTTTTCAGTGTATAAATCTTTCCACCTCCTTTGTTAAATTCATTCTCCCATGTATTAACATTTTTGATACAATTGCAAATGGGATTTTTTTCTATTTCTCTTTCTTCTTGTTTATTGCTTGTTCATAGAATGGCCACAGAATTTTTGTATATCGATTTTGTGTCCTGACATTCTACTGTACTCATTCATTTTATCTAGCAATGTTTTAGTGGAAATAAGTATATGGCCAGTTAATCTTATAACAAAGGAGTCAAGAGAATACAATGGAAAAAGGAATTCCTTTTTAACACGTGATGGATGTTGGGGAAAAATGCAAAAAATAAAACTAGATTACTCTTTAATGATCTGCACAAAAATGAATTCAAAATTAACTAAAGGCCTCCATGTGCAGATGGGCTCTCTCTACTTGAGGCTGGTTTGGTGACGCCTTCTCCTCTGTTGGGACCGCTATATGATTAGGCCACAACCTTAGACGACGAGCAAACACATCCCTTGGTTCTTTGGTTCTCAGACAACCATTGGTGGAGCTTCTGAAGGACAATGGAGATTATTGCCAGGTTCAGCATGACCTCCTGTGGACACGTGAACTGTAGAATTCATTACTACTCCACCAACAAGTCCCATAACAGAACTTAACCTGGACACAGTGTATAAAATCTGCAGTCATTTTACAAAAATCTGACCTGGATGGGGTAAATATCAGTGCACATCCTTTCTGTTGGCTCTGTTACTGGTTTGAAGAATCACTGCTTCTTGTTAGGAGGTTCATTTCATTCTCCATTACTCCCAACTTCAAACACAAAGCACTGAGAATTTCAAATGAAATATATTGAAGTCAACTATTTCTTTGTATCACTTCTGTATTGATTTTTAAATTTTCTTTTATAATCCTATGGAGTGTTTTTTGAATAAATTAACATGACTAGCATAAATCACCCAGCTCCTGTGAAAGTTACATGCAAGAACATGTGATATCTTACCACATATAATCCAATCAACGTGATCTTAAATTTATAGAGGAACTTAGGAAGTATGGAATTAACACAAAAGTACTCTTACTTATGACACTTACGACAATACTCAGGTGGAGAAAGAAGTCATCCATGTTCTTGACTGGCCTTTTGAAATGATGTACCACCAGGCAATCAGATGACTGATTAAGTCTTCTAAAAATCATGTTTCCTGAAAAACCTAGCTGTTGTATTGCTGTCCACTGCACTACAGGCCTTAGGAAGTCATGTTTGCTGCCTTAGCATTAATTGAAAGTGGAGTGAAATATGAAAATGCAATATGGTTCACAAGACAAAAGCAGTGTGGAGATTTTAACAGTAAGCAACTTTTATATTTGGAGAAGTAGAGTCCTAAAGTGTGACTGTGATTCAAAAATTCCAGTGATCGTAGAAGCAACTGTATTCGTACAACTAGTATGACTGATGCCACTGCCTTTGAAGTGGAATGTGAGACAAGACCCTAATTTGTTTTGTGTATTAGCCAACATGTTGGTTAGGTGCATAAGTCTAATGAAGGTTCTATAGGAGTATTGAAAACCAATTTCACCAGGCCACAAACTCTACAGAATTGCAGCCTTCTATATTTGGGTTATGATAAACCTATATGGACACTTGGCAAAAGATTTTTGCTGCTCAACATTTAAAATATTTGTGCCAACTGACCTTTCCTGAAGTCATGCAATACTTCAAATCTATTCCCAAGGTCAGATTGTTATTGATATATGAGAAATTTAGAAATATTAGGTGGCAAAATAGTTGCATGTTTTTGACATCATGCGAAACTAAATTCCCAGAAACTATGAACTCTCTGGATCTTATATAGTTTATTTCTTCAGTATTTCAAATATAGAAAATATGTGATATTTCCTGCTCATTTTCTGTTTGCATCTCCCACATCTGTACCAATATGCACATCAAATTTGTGAAACTTCTTTTTTTTAAGTTAACTATTACCGTGATTTTAATGTATTTCTGTAATTCTTATTTTGTGCTATTATGTAAAACATTCATTTTGAAAAATCCGCATTGTATAGATGAATAGAAGCACATGTCTTAACGTCTCCAGACCATCCACCCCTGCAAGAAAAAAAGCCTTACAGTTTATTTTAATATCTACACTTTGAAGTGCAACTTAACAAGAAGGACCTGAAAAAGGATGGAAGGAATTTTTTAAGTAATATTTTGCCAAAAATACTTAGTAAAACATTACGTACTTTTAGTTAAATATTACCTTCTTTTTTCGTAAAATAAGTAGAATATGTTCTTTAATTTAATACATATTTTATAGTAGAGATGCCTTGTTATTAGAGTTAAAATAATTTTAATTATACATTTCTGTTAAGTTCTTAGATTTTTATTCATACTTTTCTGAAGTTGTTTATCAAATTAAATGTTTGAAATGAGATTTTCATTCCCCGTTTCCCAACCTGTCTTGCAAAATAAATAAATAGAGAGAAAAGTGGGTTTCTGTTCATGAATTGAGCAGATATCTTATATTTTATGTGCCTTTGAGTTGTGCAACTAAGTACTTGGATACTTTATAATTTGTTTAATTATATAATTGATAAAATATACCAATGTATATTAATGTTGATTTGACTATATATTTATGTTGCTTGTGAATGTGCTGTTATAGTTCTGTGAGAGAAATTATTCATCAGTGTCCAGCGACTTGTAAAGATATAGTGTGAGAACCTAAAAGCATAAAAATGAATTAAAGTCTTGGATGTAAACATGAAACCATAAAATACATGAGCAATACACTCTATGACATCAACTCCTGAAAAATCGTTGGGAAAATAACCTCAACAGCAAAGAGAACAAAAGCAAAAATATAAATACACGTAATTATATCAAACTTGAACGCTTTTGTACAGCAAAATAAACCATCACAAAAACTAAAATACAGACTGTTGATTGGGAGAAGGTATTTACACATCATATGACTGACAAAGGGTTAATCTTCAAAATTAAAGAGTGTTTATTATACATCAGCAACAAAGAAACATAACCCACTAAAAAAAATGGGCAGATCTGAATAGATACTTCTTCAAAAAATATATACAGATGGCTATAGGCACAAGAAGAAATATTCTACATATTTTATCATTAGGAATATTCAAGTCAAAACCACAATAAGATAATTCACAGCTATGAGAAGGATTTCAGGAATACTAGACATAAGTGTTGGTGAGGGTGTGGAGAAAAAGGAATTGCCTTATAGTGTTTGTGGGACTGTAAATTAATTTACCTTTTATGGAAACAGTATGGAGATTCCTCAAAAAAATAAAAATGGTGTTACCATTTTATCTAGCAATTCCACTTCTAGGCATATATTTGAAGATTACAAAAACAATTAAAAAAAGAAATTTGTAAATGGCAGCACTATTCACAATAGCAGAACATACAATCAACCTAATTACCCATCAGTTGATGATTGGATAAATAAGGTATTAAACTCAATATAATTCCATTCAGCCATTAAAAAAGAGGAAATCTTGCTTTATGTAACAACCTACATGGCATTTGAAGTAATTATTCTGAGTGAAGTAACTCAGAAAGAAAAAGTTAAACTGGGTGATTTCACTCATATGTAGAATTATAAAGAAACGAAACAAATGGGATTGAACAATACCTAACTCTTTCTAGGAGTCTATAATTACTCAATACCCAAACCAGATGAAGACATCTCTAGTAAAGAAAATTACAGACCTATATCATTTACGAATATAGAAACATCCAACAAAGTTTTAGAAAAATGAATCCAACAGCATAGCCAAAGGATTATATACTAAGACCAAACAACATTTATCCTACGAATACAGTGGTGCTTCAATACAAGTGAGCTAATGTAATCTAGCACATTGATGCATGGAAGAAAAAAACAGCACATTATTTTTTCAGTTGATGCAGAAAGGCATTTGACAAAGTACAACACACTTTCATCACTAAAAAAATCAGAAAATTAGGAATGTAAGGGATTTTCCAACTAATATGGGCATTTGTGAAAAACCGACTGCTAACATCATACTTAGTGATGAATGACTAAATCATTGCCATTAAAATCAGGACCAAGACAAAGATGCATGCTTTCACTGCTCCTTTTAATGTCGTACTGGAAGTTCTAGCCAGGCAATCGGACTAGAAAGCAAAATAAAAGACATCGAAATTATAAATGAAGTAAAGCCAGCTTTATTCACATACAACATAATCCAAACATAGAAAATATAAAAACATAAGAAAAGTACTTGATCTAATACGTTCAGAAAAGTTTTAGGGCAGAGGATCAACACAAACAATTATTTGTGTTTCTATACACAAACAATAAATAATTAAAAAGATTAAGAAAACAATTCTAATTACATTAGCATCCAAAAGAATGAAAAAATATCCAATAAATCTAGCCAATGAGATGAAATACATGTACACTGAACACTTCAAAACATTGCTAAATGAAATTAAAGAAGATTTAACTAATGGAAAGGCATTTCATTTTCATGAATTGAAAGTTTAACACTGTTAATTGTTGATAATTTGAAAGTGATCTATAAATATTTAATAAGTTTCTATCAAAATTCCAATGACCTCTATTGCAGAAATGGAAAATTCTATCATTATATTTATATAGAGTTGCAAGGAATGCTGAATAGATAAAAAGTCTTGAAAAAGGAATAAAGTTGAAGGCCTCACCACTCCTGATTTCAAAAGCTGCTAAAAGGCTATAATAACAAAACAATGTGATATTGACATAAGGGTAGACACAGATGAATAGAAAAAAAAAAGGATAATTCAAAAATAAAACCATACACCTATGGCTAATGATTTTCTTTTCTGTTTTTTAATTTTTTTTTAAAGGAAAGGTGCAGGCAGGAATTAAGTTGAGCAGAGGCAGGCAGGCCGGGAACGAAGGAAAAAGCTTTTTATTTAATTTAGTTCATCTTGGTTGTTCCTACCAGTCCCAAGACACAAACCTGGGACCTTGGGATAAGAAACTAGGACCTTGGTATATGTGTGGACTGTGCCCAACCACTACTCCATCAGGGTGTGCCACAGATGATTTCCAGTAGGGTTCCAACTTCACTTAATGGAGAAAGAATAGCATCTTCAACAAAAGATGTTAGGACAATTGGATAGTCACATATTAAACAATTAATTTGGACCCTAATCTCACCATATGCAAATTTCAACTCAGAATGAACCAAGAACCCAAATATGAGAGATAAAACTATAAAATTCATAAAAGAAAGTATTAGGATCAATCTACATGACCCTGAATTTGACAATGGATTCTTAGATATGACACTCAAAGCACAATAAACAAAAGAGAGCATAGATATATTAGGCTTCATTAAAATGTAAAACATTTTCACATCAAATGACTTTACTGGGAAACTGAAATAACTGCCTAGATAATGGGAGAAAATATCTACAAACCTTATGTCTGATAAAAGTCTCATAACCAGAATATAAAACTCTTATAACTCCACAAGAAAAAGAAAAGCAGTCCAATTTAAATCCTAGACAAAGGACCCAAAGAGATGTTTGCTAATAGACAAATAAGAGGTCATCAATATTAATAGTTACTAAGAAAATGTAAATAAAACCACATTGAGGCACCGCTTCACATCTACTAGGTAATCAGGTAAATGAAAATTAAGTGTTGGTGAAGAAATGTAAGAAATGTGAAGAAAATGGAACCTTCTTATATTACTAGTAGGAATGCAAATTGTTCAGCAACTGTGGAAAACAATTTTGTTTCCTGAAAATTTTAAAGGTCAAATTATTATATGACCTTACAATTCTCCTCCTAGGAATACACCTAAAATAATTGAAAATAGATTGTCAAACAAATACATACATACACATGTTCACAATGGCACTAGTCACAATAACCAAAAGGTAGAAACAGCCCAAGTATTTATGACAAATTAATAAACAAAGCATGATATATACATATAATGGACTATTATTCAGGCATAAAACAGTAATGGAGTGCTGAGATTCTTCAATGTGAATGAAGCCCCCATATATTATGCTAAGTGAACAAAACTAGATACAAAAAAAATCAAATATTGTATTATTCTCTTTATATAAAATATCAAGAGTAGATAAGTGTATAGAGAGAAAAAGCAGATGGATACTTTGTCCGGTATTGATATGACCAGGAAATAGGAGAATTTTTTACTGAGTGGGAAGTGAAGGATTGTTTTGGAATTAAACAGAGGTGAGCTTTTTCATTTCAAATGTACTAAACACCACTCAATTGTTCCTTATAAAATGGTGGATTTTATGTTTTTTGAATTTTAGTTCAATAAACTTTTAAGACATAATTTTTGAAATCTAGGAACAAGCATACTCCAGAGCCCACACTCAACAATAATGCGGTAGTGACATTGTTTGGCATGCTTTAGGCATTATTTTCCAACACCAGGTCTCAGCATGCTATTAGTCTCTTTATAGCTGTCCTCAGATAGTGTCTGGATGCTGACTTCCTAATCAAAGCAGGAGGCCTTCAGATATGCATAGAATGGTTTACATATTAATAGATTAATGAAGCAAAATATTCAACTAAATTGAAATAGCAATGATGATGAAAATTAAATAACTGAAATCTGGAGCTTCAAACAATCAACATGATTGAGAATTGACGAAATAATTAAATCCAGTAAATAAATAAATACCTTGATATTATGACAATTTATATTATTCTTGCTTTCTACCAGTTTGTCTCTTTCTTTCGCCTTTAAAACCATGACTCTTGAGTTTGGGATTACCTTTCCAAATCCAAATGAAATAGACAGTCTCTCTGTAGAAAGTAGCTTATTGTCAACATCAAAGATGGAACTTAGTTCATTTGTTTGCAGCATCATGCTTGCTTTAAAGTGAACTCATCCAGGATACCATAAGAAAGTGTAAGTCTGGCACCTTTGCATAAATTATGAGATAGTTTTCTGTTGGGCATATATCTTGTTTTAGATGTACCAAAGTCATAGAACCAGTCTCTCTGATTTTTATAAACCTCTATTCATTAGCTCATTGGGTAAATATTTACTGAAAACCTATTATGCATCAGGCACTTCTGGGTAAATCAATAAGGCGTAGGCTTTGCCCTCAGAAAGAGTTAGATAAAGTAGTATTGATGTAATGTTATAAATGCTATTAAAACATGGACTTAGAATGCCATGACAACAGAGAAGAGAGAGCCACAAATTATGCCTTGGCTGGAATGTCATAAAAATCTTTACTGAAACACTAAAAATCATCTTGCCTACATAAAGTATCTTAGAGCCTTACAGCTGTCATATAAAAATAGGGTTAAATATATTATCTTTTGTATCATCAAAATATTTGTAAGATAATATCTAAAAGGAGATAGCATAATGTAAAAGAACTCTGTAAATTATAAAGTCACTTGGCAAGACAAAATTAAATAGTGTTGCAATTTTTCTAATGCTTGACTGAAACAAGCTCAGCACATTAAAAATTCTCATATTTTCCTCCATGTGGAGAATATTCATTTCAGACTCTTCGGCTACAGCTTAGTCAGTTCCCTCATGGTCACAAGCATGCTGGGAAACCTTAGATATGACCACCCCCCAAGTAGAGATCATACTCTAACATACACACATCTAAGATATGAAAAGTTTTTGAGAGAAACTGTCTCTAAACGTCTTTCTAGGACTGTATACCACCTCCACCACCACCATCTTAGCATCAGCTCGGGTCCCACCAGCACCAGAAACCCTGGTACCAGCAGTACCAGAACACCAACTCACACAAGCTTGCATTTCATCCTCCTCAGTCTCTGTGCCCACCACTTCCTCTTTCTCTCCCCACCTCCCCTCCCCTCCCCTCCCCTCCCCTCCTCCTCTCCTCTCTTCTCCTCTCCTCTTCTCCTTCTTCCTCTCTCTCTCTCTCTCTCTCTCTCTCTCTCTCTCTCTCT
>RJWH01001788.1:0-76326 GCA_004363575.1 Solenodon paradoxus | reverse complement strand
ATTACATGAAACTTTTTTTGATTACTTCAACCTATACAGACCTCTACCTTCCTTGCAAACTGGTAGCAATTACATTTCCACAAATACTTAACTCCTCTATAGCACTCATACTCATGCTCTTATTATCCCATTGCTGGAGTGACTTCATCTGCAAAGCTTCAACCTATAAAAATCTCTACTTTGAAAAAAACTGTCAAAATTAAAGATAATACTGTGATTTTAAAAACAAATTTTACGTCTACCAGATGGAAGGTGCTTAATAAATAAAACTTCACTCCCTCTATTTTGTACCTCTGAGGGTTAGCTCAGCTCCTGGGTAAATTGTAATATGTCAATACATAGGATAAGGAGATATTGATTGATTCTACCCCATTTCACATGTCAAGTTTTTATATTCTCTTAATTATTACAGAATTTTTCAAAGCTATGGTGAAAGAGCCATGTTTTTATGCTTCCCTCTCAATTAATTTCCCCTCGACTATTGTCTTATTTAATTATATGTTTTCTTTAGGCCCATCTTCAGTAATTTGTTGATCCAAAGGCATGTTTATATGTGGAATTCATTTAAATTTCAACTTTAAGGGCTAATTGCTAATAATGTCATGAAACAGTTCAGGAAAGCTGCCAATGTGTGTAATATGAATTCATCACTGGTGAAAGCCCTTATTCTGCCAAGCTTGCACA
Organism: Solenodon paradoxus; assembly: GCA_004363575.1. Lineage (NCBI taxonomy): Eukaryota > Metazoa > Chordata > Mammalia > Eulipotyphla > Solenodontidae > Solenodon > Solenodon paradoxus. Next base: position 75,642 of record RJWH01001788.1, on the reverse strand, counting down.
GAATGTATAAAATATTCAGAATGGAAGCTGAGTTGCTCATAGTAGAAAATATCCCAGCAGATCTGCAGCTCAGCACAGAACAGAGAGTAATAACTTGAACCCTGAAAACTTACACAGACCTAATATCTATTTACAGTGAAAGAGGAAAGGAAACTCTTGCCTGAGCTTACAGCATGACTTAAAATCTAGGAACTGTGATAAACTTGGTGAGTGGAGGCAAGTGTCCTGCTCACAAAGGAACAAGAACATCACCACCACCCTGTATCCTTGTGTCCCACAGATCTGACAACTCTTCTCAGAGGCAGAGAAGTCATTTACCCCATGCACCCGAATCTCAGTCACTCATCACAACGAGCCATTCTAAAAGTCTCCATTTCCTCTGGCAATGCCGTATCGATCACAAGCTTTATACAACAAAGGTTCCAACTGGTGGGCTCCTCTTCTGTATGTCCATGAGTCTAGTGGCCTTTCTCTGCAGAAATGCAGTGTGAGTTTCTCAGAGACTAGTGCTTTCAAACACAAAGGGCCATTTTAAAGGTCTAAAGTGGTAGATGTATTAGAAATCCCACTGTATAAAAGCAGCTAGTATAATTAAAGCAACTGTGAGTTGTAATTTTCACAGTGCTGGAAAGCCTTTCCTCCTTCAACATTACAACTCCTTCCTACCTATAACTCCTAAAAGTGAACAGCTGAGTTTTATGCTTTGTTTCTGATAGAGGTAATACAGTAACATACATCCACACCATAGAGACAGTAATAAAGCACTCTCCACCCAACCCTGCCAGATTATGAGCCTCTTACTGCAATCAAGAAGCTAAAACAGAAGATGACACACATTGATTTCTCATCTACTAGTCAAAGAAAGTGCTTGCCAATTATAGCAGAGCATAGCTTAGAGCTGTAATAGAAAATGAATGGAGACAAATGCAATTGCGACTTCTAGAAACAACCATTTCTGCTTAAGAGTTTTAATTTCCAATCTTTTCACTTTCTAATTTACAAGGTTTACAGGATAAGCTACAGACAGTTTGTTGCTATTGACTTTGAAGATTCTGGTATAGGTAAAGATGGAGGGGAGACATTTAAGTCTCAGTCCTGTTATTATGATAAAAGTCATTTAAAAGATATTGAAATCCACAGCTGTGTCAAAAACAAGGAAGCAGTACCATTCACATGCATAAAGTTTCAAGGAATTTCTGGAAGAAAACCAACATGAAGGGTCACCTGACAGTCACCTGACCCACTACCACTGCATGGAAGGAAAATCCTGGCTCTAAGGAAGGAAGGGATCTCAAGTAGACCCCCACTAATCATTAAAGTTGGACCAGGGGGTGATTGATGCATATTAAATGATGATGCAACCACTGTTTCTGGAAAGCATGGCTGCACTGACACCACCAAAAAAACAATGGGCTATGCTGCCCCCTCTAGACTTTCATCTGGGTGGTCTTGAGCTAAGCATAGCTGGGCCTTGGAAACAGTGAGAATCCCAGACACTGAGAAAATTCAGCCAATTTGCAGGTGAAGAACAATGAAGATTAAAATGCATGTCCCTAAGTGCCAGCACTAACCAGAATATGAAACAAAAAGAAAAACAAACTTCATTCAAAATAACAATGCAGATTTCAAGAAATTAAAAATTTCAAGATAGAAAATTGAGTCTTGAAATTAAAAAGTCTATTAAATATATGACCTTCATTATAAAAACCTAACTGAGAAAATAGAAGTGTTTATGTGATATCTTTGATTTAATAATAGTTTTCTAAAATATGACCTCAACAGCAATAACTTATAGGAAAAGAATAAATTTGAAAACAACATATTTAATGCTAAAATATTAAATATATTTCTATATATAAAATTTTTAATAAAATTATTATATTGGGAGATATCTAAAAATATTTATGGAAAACCCCTAGTACATAAAAAATGATCTTACATTAACATGAGAAAAATAAAGTCCTTGAAATCTTCACCAAAACACTAATAAGTCCTCAAATATATAAACAAAATGTTTAATACTGTATGCAAATAATATTAAAGCCATGAAGATAAGTTTTTTAAATACCAGACTGTCTAAAACTAGTCACTAGTTTTAGCAAGGGTCAGTAAAAGACAGTGTCATGTTTGTGAGAAAATTAGCGCTATATTTGTTTAGTATAATTTGGAGATACATAGGTATCTTTTTCACAGTCCCATCCCTTTTTTACACACATTAGAATGGTAACTATGTGAGGGGATGGATGTCCTAACTAACCTTATTGTAATCATTTCACAGTATCTAATCAGCCTATGTGCACCATAAAATATATAATTTTGTGTCAATTCCATTTCAATAAAACTAAATAAGTTTAAATAAATACATAAGTAAAATTGCACAAGAATCAGAAATAATCTAAATTCTTAACTGTAAGGATGGATAAAAATTAAAAAGTTATGAACTATGCTGCTATTAAAAAGTATATGACAGACACACCCTGTTGGCTCAGTGGTTAAACCCATGCCTTGGGCACAATTTAAATACAATCAAAGGGCCCCAATATGAAACCTGGAAAAGGTGGGAGGGATAAACTAAATTGAATAGCTAAATAAAATACGTCTCCTTCTTTTCACTTTCTTCCTGTTAGAAAAAAAAAGGTATTTAAAAATATATACTAACAAAAACAAACCTTATAAGAAAACATTGCACATATATGTGATTTAATTTTGTTAGTGTGCATTTATTCATTTAATCACTCATGTATAGTCTTATAGAATTTGCATCTTATATATTTAATGACGTATATGTTTAGAAGACTAGAAATCAAAATGATAATAGGGATTATATCAAGCTGATTGAATCTGTTTCCTTTTTTCTGTTTCTTTTTTAATTCCAATAATTAAAAAGTTATTTTAAATGACACAACAAATAATAATAACATGGCTAAATTAAGTCAAAGTAATAGTTGCCACATAGATTTATAAACACTGGTGCTTGTATCCAACATTTGCTTTGAAATAAACTTCCATGTGTAGTTCAAAATTAAATAGATTTCTTTTGCTTAATTATTAAGAATGAATTGGTATAGTCATTAGAAAAGTTTCCTCTAAAATGAGTATGAATAAAAGTAAGGAGAATCTGATCAAAAAGAGATGGTGAGATATGCTAAAATAAATTCTTCTTGGAGAATTTTTTTTTCCTCTCAGCAACTTCTTTCTCCCTCTTTTTAGAGTGATCCTCAGTACCTTAACCAAAACAAACATATGCTCCACAAATTCACTAGATTCAAAAGATAATCCATACAGACATATGTGACAAAACTTTTGTTTTAAAATAGTTTAGATTTCCAAGTTGTGTAAAAGGTGCAGATTTAATGTCACCTGTATTTGCAGAGTACTTATGCTGGAATGATTAGAGAAATGGCCATCTGGAGCCTTCTGTATTAACATCATTTACTCTAGATTGTGATCCTGGTATTTTCTGGAAAATTATTTAAAAGAGTTTGTATTCAACATCATTTCTACATCCTTTCTTCACTCATGTATCTTGATTTAGTTGGAACACAACTCAAGGAAATCCTAGTCCTAAATTCTAACTGTAGATCCATCAGCATTGTGCTTTCACACATTGTCAGACAAATTTTTGATTCAGACCAGAAGAAAATATGGCTATTGCAACACTGAGACTCATTTTTAAAAAATCTATGAGTTAATGGGGATGTTTCAAAATAATTAGTCACATAATCTGCATAACTTACTGTGCAACAGGAGGGAGACTTAGAAGCTAATTGCATCATCTCTGCCATCAAGTTGAGAAAGAAAAAGCATGAAAGGGGTAATTAATATTCACAAATGGGTTATTATGCAATGTAACACACGATCCCAGAATCCCTGTGAGGAATATTTTCCTACAAATAAAGAAGGCAGTTAAAAATATTTTAAAATTTAGAATTGACGTTTACTTTATACCAAATCTTACAGTTATTATTTTTGTTTTAATTGTTTCATTTGTTAGTTTAGTTTCTCTGTATACTATACATGACATTTGTCTTTCTCCTTTTGACTTATCTCACAAGCACAATTCTCTTTAGGTTAATCTACATTAGTGAAAGTGGCATAATTTCTTCTTTTTTAATAACTGAGTAGTATTCCATTGTGTATATGTACCGTATCCATTTATCCATTCATCTGTCAACAGGCACTTAGGTTGTTTCCAGCTCTTACTATTATAAATGGCACTGTCGGGGTACACATATTTCAGAAAATTAGTATTTTTTTAGGGTAAATACCCAGAAGTAAACTCATACAACTAATTTACAACAATAGAACCAAAAGCATAGAATGGGGCAAGAACTATCTATTCAATAAATGGTGTTGGAAAAGCTGTAAGACCTGAACCTTTAAAATAAATGATACAGATTGATGCATTCAGTGCATAACTCGTTGCAAACCTACCTCTTCCACCACAGCCCCTGGAACTTCTCCTGACCAGATTGGTAGCAGCTAGAGTTGATATATTCGATGGATACGTTTATCAGTAGTATTAACTATTCGACCACATCATTTATCTTTAAAAATGTGTGTGAGCATTTTTTATCACTAAAATTATGCAATTTACTCTTCTGTATAAAAGTCAGTGAATGCTTGCTTGTTTCGATTATCAGGATTTTAACTTACACTGTGTTCAATTAAGAGGAACAATGAGGCAATCTTAAGTCATTGTAGTCCCTATCTTTTATTATTATTATTAATTTCTATCTGGAGAAACTTGTTCTGCTGACACAATAGAAAATAAGTGTCAATAAAATTTTTACATAATTCCTTATTCAAATGTTTTACATATCACTTTCAAATATTACAATGGAATCATATGTGATAAATTAACATTACAGGACTTTTTCAAAATATTCTAATTTCACCATAATAATTGTTATTACATAGATCATATTTTCCAACTTTTAAATCAATAATTAAATTTACATATTATTTTAAGTTATTTTTCTTGCAATTTTTTAATGTTAGAAATAAAATTAAGACAATGTGCTTTTCAGTTTGCTCAAGTATCTTTTAATTGATATGATATTTTGATCTAAAATTGTCAAAAAAGTAGCATCTATAGAATTTACTGCCAGTAAATGTATATAGGAATATTATTTAAAGACTTGAAAGAATTTATATTGTATTAGAATATCACATAACACTGTATGTCTTACATATAATTTCTTTTGACTTAGAAATGTTCTTTAATTATCTTTAAATATTTTAATTATTTTAAAAGAAAAAGAAAAACCTGGGCCTTTTGCATCTTCTATTAATTTTGCTAACATCACTTAATTTTTAAAAATGGTTGATAAAAAATAATTATGAAAAATAAATTTAAAAAATTTGTTTTATCTTCCTCCAAACACAATCAATCTTTGTGAATTTTATGTGTTTAGTTCAATTCTTTAGCTTTAATTATATCTTAACTCTAATTATTTCAAGAGCATTTAATTGGTATTCTCATTGTATTTCCAAGCATAGTTATAAAATTAAATTTGCATGTTTCATCATTAGTCAAATATGGAAGCTGTGATACAAAATTTCTTAATTGTTACAAAGACTACCACTGAAATTGGAAAAATTGAACTTATGCTGCTTAACAAAAAAAATTAAAGGCACAAAGTATACATCTGAATTATGGTCTAAAATTATGGCATGGGTACATTTTTTCTACCAACCTTATTAGGTTATTAGAATAGACTTGTCCTAGACAATCTTTCAAATTAGAACAGTTGAGAAGTGTTTTTTCAAGTCTTCACTTATGTCAAAACTATACTATACTTTTAGCAAGAGATTTAAAGGTCAATGAAATACTCTAATTTTGATTTACTGGTTTCTGTTGCTGGTAATTCAATATTTAATATAACAAATCTTAATTTATTCAGGATAACTAGAAAGTATTTCTGTTACAATCTAGTTGAATTGAGTAATAATTTTTTATTAGAGGCATAATTTCTTCTGCTACTTTATTATTTATAAATTAATAAACTGACTTTTAATTCTTCATCTTAAATAATCATCGCTTCTTCAATTAATTTTACTTATGTTAGGAATTTAGTCATTCAAGTGTAAAATTTCAAATTATATCTATTTCAGCTAGAAATTTTGCAGTTAAATTTTGCAAAAATTGTGCTTTTACACCATGAAAATTATCATTATGCTTTACTAAATATTAGGTACTTTATAAGATCATTATAAAGCATAATCATACCAAAGTTATATTGATATTTGTGAATATTCTCAACTATTACTGGTTAGTCACAATTTTCTTGACTCTTATAATTGTGTGTTTTCTTATGGTATGAAAATCTACTCTTTATATTCTATTTTCATATTTATAGGCTTTGTAAAGATCTTTATTAATATTATTAATATTTCTTGTTTTTATTATGATCCCAATATAAACAAAATAGATATTGTAGATATATAAAATTTAGATATTAAAATATTTTATTTAGACATAAAAATATGAGTATTTTATTGAAAATAAATAACATTAATGTTAAATATAAAATTAAAATTACTTTCATGCTTCTCAAAATATTGTTTTTCTAAAAATTCAGAATTATCTGTTAAAACTAAAATATATTCATATTATAAGTGCATATAATAAAAAGCATTATAAAAATTTACACTTTTAAAGTTTTAAAAATTTTATTCAATATAATTATAAAAATAAAACTATTTGCAAAACTGGAATTCAGTTCATGTAGTTGCCAAGCTAAAGAAACAATATACTTCAAGTATATGTCTACACTAAGATAAATAAAATTTCAGAGCAATATGAATTGTTTAATGTTGCAAAATATTAGTTAACCTCCATGAGCATTGCACTGACTTACATCTCTAGAATTATGAAATGGACCCAAAGAGGAGCAAGAAAATGAATGATGACTGGGAAAAGAAATTTTTCTTTTGCACACAGGCTTTCTGAAAAGAACACTTGACGAGTTGATTAATTTCTTTTATCTAAGTCCCTCTATTTCCCAAGTTCTCCCAGCATTCTGAAACAGCATTCATTTCTGATATTGGCAGCAGCCTGACCTAAAAACCTTAACAGCATTAGGACACAGTAACTTCTGCTTTGAATCTCCTAGACCCTAGATGCCGGTAGTCAAGGCAGCGGATGTTTAGGGGCACAGAGTGCACTGTGGCAGTGCAGACTCAGTCCCAGTGACAATGCAGAGCAGATGCAGCATCACTGAATGATTTATGGTGGATTTATGATATAAAGGCACCTGAAGGACAATGTCCAGTGCCAGGTTGCTTTCCCAGATTGTGGGCAGAAAGGTCTACAGCACTAAAAGAGAAAGCTGAATAATTATTCTCATCAACCCCACTCAGCAGATAAGGAAAATGTCCCACTGCAAGATAAATCATTGTGCCGTGATCACAGATCTAACAAGCAACAGATCTGAAATAAGATTCCAGATCTATGTTCTTCCATGTCTATACTACTTCAAAATCTGTATCTATTTATATTTCAGGCCCATAAAGTCATGTGCCTTAGTACAATCCAGCATTCAGTTTTTCTGCATTAAAATTCAGAATATTCAGAAAGGATTTATTGCACAGTTAGAGTCCACCTCCATCTTTTGAAGGTGATTATTGCTTCAAAGTTTACTCTGAAAAATAGTAATTAGAGGGAAGCAATTATCTTGTCTTTCCCAATAGGAACTGTGTTTGAGGATAACCAAATAGCTCTAAAAAATGAAGGAAAGTGGTGACAAAACAAAATAAAACAAGTATTCTTCCTTAAAATAGAATACATTTGGAAATACCTCACCAGGTATAAGGAGAGAGACTATGTCTTAAAACCCAAACACTTATTTTTCCTTTTTTGTTTCTAATTATTTTTCTTTCATGTTTAAACTTTTTTCTTTAACATTGCTATTTCCAAGTATTTCTTTTGCAGGTGCTGCATGATATAATGGCAGAGAAATTACTCTAGAGGGAGTCTCTTACCCATTTTCCTGAGGACCCAGAGTAAGCAAGTTGCAAGAAGAAATTAATTTATGCTAATATCTTTAAACCCTGCCAAAATGTTTCTTGCTATCACCATTAACATTAAAGGTCTAGTCATAATTCAAAGTAATATATTCTAGCTGCATTAATATACATTTTGGTATTAATAAAATCACTGAAATTCTGCAAGATTTTTTTAAAGATTACTTTTATATTAATCTGCTAATGAAAAACAAGCTGACTGGAGTATTATTATATTGAGTAATGTCTGTTACACATGTAGAAAGTTTTAAAGGAGAGGAATTTGTGGGACTAGAGGTTTTTCCTATGACCTTGGTCAAATTTTCAGATGGTAAAATTATTCTAATTCCAAGAAAATTCTCATGAAAGAGAAACTACAATATATTTGGAAAACTATTATCACAGGCAAGATTTGGTATCATGTCAATATCCCCATCATTATCTCTTTCTACATTCCTGGTACAACATCACAGCATTCTCTCAATTCTAGAAGCTTCTATTCCATATCCACTAGTATTCTCAGCTTATCTAATTCATTCCTATGATTTAATAGACTAATAACTAAGCATTATGGGAGCCTATTCATCCATTGCTGTGTTTGTAATTTAGCATGGGATTCCAAAATTCACTCAAAGTTATACATTTCAAATAGTTACATTTCAGACATTGTGGCAAGTAAAACATGGAAGGCTGAGAAGGGAGGAATGGAGGCTTCAGTTTCCTTTAGATCCCCTAGTGAATCTCTTTCCCACATTTGTGTAAAGCAAGCTCATTCTTGTATAGTCATAAAGAACCAAGGAAACCACAGTGTTGTTAAAAGTCTAAAAAATCTATACACCTTCGTATATCCTCTATTCCCTGATTACTGCAGTACATGACATCATAAATTGCACAGAAACTAATGGAGGTCTTGAAGATAATAATTTCAGTTGAATTTCTTGTTTAAAGGTACTTTCTTCAACACTAAAATGCTTAAAACAAACTCTTAATTTAACATTTGAGGTGGTAATCACATGAGAAATGACATCTATTTCCACTAAATAGTATTCACAGAATTGCAGATTGTCACATTGGGAAGGTTCCTTAAGAGCTGGTCAAATTTGCCTCATTTTCCCAAATTCATTCTTATCCTCCATCTTTTCCAATGAGGAAATGGAGCGAGAGAGATAAAGTTGAAAGAATATCATCTAAATAATTATTGTCTCTCACCAGAAAATGAAAGGTAGCAATACCTCCTTGCTGAAGAAAGGAATTGGGGATGACTTGCTTCAGGTGCCTAACTTAGGATCACAGTAACTGAAGGACTCAGAAGACCCATCAGGGAAATCAAAGTAAAGACAGATAAAGGCAGAGCATGCCAAGGTCAAGTACTAAAGATTTCCAGATCAGTGAGAAGGAGGCTATAGGAGGAGGAGAGGATATATAGTAGAGACTTATGTACAGAAAGAGTCCAAAATCTACCACTTTAGTCCCCATTCTACACTTTCAGATTTGAATGTTTTCTCTGAAAAATCTTACCTTTCCACTTCATTGATCACCTTGGGCAGGAATTTTTCCTGAAACTCATCAATACAACAGAGATGACAATGATTGAATTGATTAAATTGGATTTTTTTAAGCAATTTCTACCTGTGTGTAGCTGTACTCAGTAACTATTAACAACCCATTTTATCTGTTAGTTGTCCTAACAGTACTTCTAGATTTAAGGTTCAGTGTACCACAGGCAATTCCCAATTACTTAGACAAGGACTAGCTTGCTTTAAAAAGAACAGAGTGGAAGGTATCTACTGGATAATAAATAGGAATTATGGTGATAAGAACCCAGATGTCAGAAGGTGTTTGCTGAGCACAGATATTAAAAGATAGACAAGAGGTGACCTTAAAAGAGGTGTACATGTGTTGAAATACAATTAGTCTTTTTCTCTGGAGCTATGATTTTGTACTTGGGCATCTACTTCTACCTCATTGAACCCTTGATCTTTACATCTCCACTTCATGTGACACCAGCCCTCCAGAATTCCTTCTGACCTCCTTTGGTCTGGTGCTGGCAGTAATAGAGTGCTTCCTCTTTCGCCTGGGGTTCCCATCAACACACCAACTTCCTACCATCACACATGGCTCCAGCTTGTCAATTCCAGTACTTCATCCTAAAATAAACTTCTTCTGTGGTCAATATCAGAGTAAGGGTATTAAGAATGGATTTTAACTGATGGCTACATGTATCTTTGGATCTTTTGCACTTCTTCCCCTTATACAATGTCACATGGGATTCCTCTCAGTACAAAATGATAACTCAAGTATAAAAAGAGAATATCTGTGAGAACTAACATGAATTAATGATTCCACTAAAATACAATGCTTACTGTGAGGTCCTTTTTCATGATCAGTTTCTGAAAACAGCAAGCAAAAGCAGGGGAAGAGAGGAATGAGAAGAAAGCAGAACAGAAAGGGCCCACATCAGGGAGTGTGAGGAGGGTAGATGAAATATTTAAAAACAAATGTTTGCCTCCTAATTTTGATTTTGGAGACTAGTCATATGCTCTTCAGGATCTCTTGGAATTTACGAATTTTTATTTTATTTATTTACTTTTTTAGTAAATGCCTAAAGGTAATGTTTAATGAGATTTACACAAAGGACATACATGATTATAGAGTGTGTATCAGTGAATGTATCTCAGTTGAATTTACCTACTATAAGAAGTGCCAAGAGGATGAATCATGGAGATATTCCAATGTGTTGGGAACAGGCTACATAGATTTCCAGGAAATTCCCTCTCTAGTTGCCCAGGGACTTAAAAGTGTTTTCACATAAAAAACAAGGTGAATCACTGAATTACTTCTATCTACATTTATGAATAAATAGGCTACCATCTCCTTCGCAGAGATTGGCAGATATAAGCAATTCTACACAATTTCATTCTAAAGACTTCACATTTCTCTTGTGTAATAGTTCATTTCATTAAGTTAGCAAATAAAATATAATGAACCCTGAAAATAATAAAAGCCAAAGAAGTTTTATATAGTCTTTAAAAGGTCAAAACAAAAATGATAGATGAACCTCCTCAAGAAAATGAGAAAAGGTTTGAAGAAGAGAAGATTTTTGTCAGAGGGTTTTAAGCTACAATTATTGTAGCTTTGCAATTTTCTTCTCCTTTACCTTCTCCTCTTTTTCTTCTCTGTCCCTTTTCCAGCCAGTATTTCCTACTACCTGCAAACTTATTATGCAACTTGGAGTTAGCAATAATGATAACTACACTTGGACTGAAAAGTATTAAAAAGGAAAGTAGAAGAGGAAAAAGGAAGGAATATAGATTACCAACATATATTACGTACTTAATATGTTTTGGGTACTGCTGAGTGGTTTCTGGGCACATTTTGTACATCTTATTCTCACAGCCATCCTGTCATGTAGGTCCTATGGTCTTCATTTGGTGTTTGAGAAAACTGAACTTCAGAGAGATTATGACTTATCCAAAGTCACAAAAATAGTGAGGGCAAGTGCTGAAATTTGACTTCTACATCCAAATCCAGCTCCTTCCTCTTCCTCAGACATAACTGGTTCAAAAAACACTACCCGTTCATCTTCCTGGCCAACAGAAGCCCCAATTTGCTCAGACACCACTTCTTGAAGAAGGTAATTCTATTCTAGTTCAGCCTTGTCTTTAGATACATCTATGCCAATTACACTAATCTCAGTTCCTTTGCCAATGTCGGTTTTCAGGGCTATGTATGTGAGCCAATTCTAGCCAATGAGGTATCTTTTTTTTAAGTTTTCTAAACGGTTTCCAGAAAAACATTTCCATGTTTTTAAAAAGTGCACAATAATATTGTTTCATCAGATACTGTCACAAATATTTGGAACAGTGGCAACTGTATTTTGACTATGAGGCTCCAATCTAAGAACAAAACAAATGGAAAACTGGAAGGTTAAAAAAAAACAAACAGGAGTTCCTTAACGATGTCATGAAGCTGCTGAATTGACCATCCATGAAGCTGCCCTGCTCTGATGTTCTTGCAATGTATGATAATAAATGTTCCTTATTGTATCAGCCATTAAGAGCTGAGATATCTGTTCCTTCCAGATGGAAGTATCCCAACAGATACAAGCTGCACTGTGAGAGCTATAACAGATGAAGTGACAACCTTACGTGAGGGTAGAGAAAATCATACCAGTCTATAAGTGATTCAAATGGTATAGAAATGAAGAAGCCACCTGTAGATGCATGTGTACACTATACACAATGCTAGAGAAGTATCTGAACAAATTTCTAGAGCAATTTAGTCCACCGATGTTAATAGATGATCTCCCATTAGTCTCAAAATCTTACTAGGCTTCGTTACATTGGCTGCACATTGGGACTCAGAAAAGCTCTGAACACTCCAAGGGCTAGTTCACTCCCGGGGATCCTGATTTACCCGGTCCTGAGTATAACCTAGGCATTGAGAGTTTTGAAACCTCCCAAGGTGGTTAGAATACACCAGATGTGGTTCCAGCATACAGGCAAGGCAGAGGGTCACTGTTCCAGGAACTTCCACAGAAAAGAAGCAGATGGCATGGCTTCAAAATGCTTGTTTTTCCCAGAAGATAAGCCAGGCTCACTCACATCATACTATATCCGTAATTCGTTTCTTCAAGAATACTTCCAGTTTTGAAAGTGCAGTAGTGTTGGGGATAGAAATACACTGGAGCAGAGACACAGAAGGCCAGGGCTCTTGAACTTCTGAGAAGTGAACTTCTAGGTGGAAAAGGCAGAAGAACTCTGGCTGAGGAGTCAGAACATTCCGGTTTGATTCTGGGCCTCATTAGTTACCTGAGATTTCAGGAAATCACCTGAGGACTCTCAGTAATTATGTCCTCATGGATAAGACAGAATTAATAACTTCTCTACTTTCCTCTTATGTTTTTTAACAATCAAATTAATTTATCTGAAGATGCCTGCATTGGCCAGGTGTGAAGTGGTGTACTTTGTAAATGAACAGGAACAATTTAGTAGTTTCTAGATTATCACCTACCAGTTATGATCAGCTTGAGTTCTTTGCAATAGCTCAGGTTTCTCGCCTTTTCCACTCATTAGAATCCCTTTGGGGTAGCTCTTAGGAGTCCCTGATCATACATCCAGTCTCCAGAAAACCTGATTTAAACCATCTGAGGCAGGGGTTGATGATTGGTACTTTTTAAAAACTTTCTTATTTTTCCTAGTGGACAATCAAGGATGTCCAAACCCAAATGTGCAGATTTTCCAGCCTTCCTTCATATTCAGAGTCTTCATTCCCGACGTGCCTATCAGAGTGAGTCAGACAGAGTCTGGCGGCAGCTGCCATCACCCTTGTCCTGCAGAGAATGAGTTTGGGAGGCGGCCCTGGGCTCCTTGGTTCCTAGCTCCCTTTCTGACTTTAGCTCCTGAGTCAGGAGGGAACCTTCTCTGAGTCATCATCCCCTATCAATAGCCCTGGAGTCAGCTTACTGTTCCTCCTGGCCCAGTCACAGATGCCTCCTGCTTGGTTTATTCCATTCACAGGCTCTGCTGAGGCAGCTTGCACCTGGGTCCAACAGGATGTGTAAATCCTATTGGGTTACCACCTGCAGGTCATTTAGAGGCTACACCGTAGCAGGAAAGGAGGGAGAGAGGAGAAATCTTTATTTCCCTGTGCCCTGCAATGCTATATACAACTGTATAAGCTTCCTTCAGAAACTATTCCAGGTTTGTCAGAAATTCCACATGACAGGAGTAAATAACCTGAAGGACATGTTTTCCCACTCTTACCAGCACAGGGGTTATCCAACTCCTCAGGCACCAATTCACTCGGACACTGGATGGATGGGAGGTCTTCCAGATGTGTTAGTGACCCAGGAAAGCTTGGGATTGTGGAGGGCTCATGCAGGGAAGATGCAGCCTGGAGATCATGGAAGACAGGGACACTTAGCCCTCTTTAATAGACTTAACAATCGTCTTTTTTTGTTGTTATTATTGATATTCAAATTCTCACCCTCACTAGAAAGTGAACTCCTCAAAGGTAGAACTTATATTTGATTCAAATGAAGATCTCCAGAGGCATGCACAGGCTGCTGAGACACCAGTGTGCAGACCACATACAACCTGAGGGCCCGGGCTCGAGACCTGGGCATGGGTAAAATATCAAACTGAACAACTAAATAAACAAAGAAGCTTCTTCCCTCCTTCCTTAAATACTTCTCCTTTACTATCTAAAAGAAAAAATAAATGAAAAAAGATCTCCAGTGGGTTATTAGATTCATCTGCTCTCTAAAAATTTGTGAATGAGTGGATGGAAAATAAATAAATAAATTAGTGAATAAAGAGGGTGAATTCAATTGTTTTCTCATACTACCTTAAGAATGACAGTTAAGTGTGACCTGAGTCATGGGGGAGCAGAAAGACCAAGGATTTGAATAAGTATATAAGATACTGCATCTGGCTTTGACTGAGAATTCCCTCTGACTCTTGTTCTGATTACATTGCATTCAATTCCAACAACTGGCCAAGTCTCTGCCCTTTTACTTTTCCTTCAGAAGCAAAGGAATCTTGTTCTATATTGGCCTTCATTCATGAGCCCTAGATAGGTGCCCTATAGATGTCCACTGAGATTTAATTCCAATTCTTACCCATTCTCTACTGCAGTCAATAATGTTAGCTGCATCCTCAGTGAAAACACTCTTTGGGGTTATGTTCTATTTGTAGTTTTGTATTATCCCTGTGTTCTTTTCCAGCATAATGTAGCTAGAGCTGACAAAATCACTTGAAACTTGGAGATGTCCAGACCACATCTTGGAGCAGGTGTTCCACACAGAGACTGGGAAAACAGGTCCCTGGGGAAGGTGACAGACTGTGTGTGGAGACATGCTGTCATCCAGAGTTAAACTTTGTAGGCTTTTTGAGGTAAAGATTACAGTGACCCCATGCCAGTGACCTTCCATATGTCCTATCAGTAATTACTTTAGCAAAGGAAAAGAACTGCACTTTGTTTTATTGTAAGGTCGCTTATTCAAAAGGTTTTGCCTTTTTAGCTGAGTTGCCAAGATAGCAGTGTTAAGTCATAAGGAAATCTGATACCCACCCCCCCTTTTTTTTCCAGTCATCTTTGTCTATTCAGGAAGCATATTCTCTTTGTATATGTTACCCTCTATGCTTCCCAGTATGAACTTTCGTTTCCACTCTCCTGGATCATAACTTTAGTAGAAAAAGTGTACTGATGGCGTAAGGCAGAAAGATGCAGTTGCAAAGCCAAGAATCAATTCAAAATTAATTAAATTTACCCAGCATTTACTATGCTTCAGGCTGTTTCTATCCTTATATTGTATTTAATCCTTAAACAAGTTCTGAGACAGGTATTAGCATACCTAATTGACAAGTGAAAATACTGAGGCTCAAAATGATATAACCCTATGTACCTACTTTTCTTAAAAGAGCAAACAAAACAATATTGCATATGTGATAAAATCTCAAACATATGTGGTAAGAATGAAGCACAAGATAATTGTGGTTATTTCTGCATGAAAGAATTAGGAATCGTAGAAGTTTTTTTCTTTTTCTTTTTTTCTGGCCCCACTTAAATATTTGCAATGATCATGCATTAGTTTTAAATTTGTATATAACTTGTATTTTAGTATTGAAAAGTAAAAAGAAAAGCCTTGGAGATTTCATTAACACTGCTCAAGTGTACATTGTGAATAAAGTTTCTGAGCCAGCATCTTAGTCCTCCTTGCAGAACCCCCGCACCCCAATCTGACCTTGGAGTAGGTTGCGAAGAGCACAAACACAGGAGAACCATCGTTATGGACGTAGCCTTCCCTAAGATTGCTCCACTTTGAGCTCTGGGACCTTGAAGAAGGTGTGAGAAAATAAAACGAAAAGAATGGTGGATTAAGAAATGAGAAGAAATCTGTGGGCAGGGTCAGTGAGGAAGGGGGTTTACGATCACAGAGGAAATGGACTAAAGTCATTATTGCTGTGGTTATGGAAAGCTTCCTCATCTTTTGTTTCTCGTGTTCTCTCACTAGATTCTAAAGGACCCAAATTATTATTATTGTCAGAATTCCAAGTCTAAGTGACCACCTTTTCATCCAGGATCATGGAGTCATGGTGTTTTTAATGCATCATTCCAAGTCCAAATTCACTTTCAAAGTATATTAAGCAAATAAACCCAAGCTCAAACATGAGGACTGTGCTGAAGAACATTTGAAAGACATTCACATCATATTGATGACTGCTGATCCACTATGGCTGGAAATGGCTATTTCATGCAGTGTTTGGTTTTCCAGTGGTCATAAAATGCATTACCTAGTTTTGTCAGTCTTGCAAAAGAACAAATACTCTTGTCAGAGGAGAAAATTGAGAGCTTCCGAGTCCAAGGGACACTTCGACTTAATTCAGATCACTCCTTTGTCCAAAAGGATGCAACATGGCTTAAAATAAAGATAGGTAAACGATGTTGATCGTCAAATAGAAATATAAAAATCAAAGTCACAAAACATAGAAGGAGGCAAATAATCCTGTCCAGCAAGCTGATATACTTGCTGAGAAGAACAAAGAGTGTTCTGCCTTTCTCTGTAGGTAGGACAAAAGGCAGCCATGGAAAACCAGCTCATTCTTATTACTGAAGAACAGTGAGGGCAGGGAGGAAATGCCACTTTCTCAGAGAAAGAGTTCTTTTTAACCTGGTAGTAAAATCTAAATGGAATTCTTTGTAGGAGACACTGAAAATTGGCAACGACTTTGACAGCAGATTTTACAACAGATTTTACTGCAAATGCACCAAAAATGAATTTTATATTTTGAAATCTACAAATTATTTTCATGATATAGTGATTCAATTTTCTTTAAAGGTATAGCTATTCTATTTTTCACTTGGGTTATATCATGAAAGTCTTACAAAAACTCTATGAGGTTAATATTTATTGTTACATTTTCCAAATTAAGAAATGGAGGATTAAAGTGATTAAGTGGCTTTCCCCACATCACACAGTCACTAACTGAAAAAGTTGGATTTGAATCAGAGGATAGCTCTGGGATGAGACACTAAAATACAATGACATAAAGGTAACACAGCAAATTTTCCAAAATGTCATCTTCTAGTGGTCTGACTTATGTCAATGATAAACTTTGATACAAGGAATGACGTTCTTTTCTTTAAGGGTTATTTCTCTTTGGCGGACCTTTAGTAAAGACCTAAATGACCTACAATGAAATATTGCACATTAACAAAAGCTGCTGGCTGAGGATGCCACGAAAAGAAAATCATCGAACTGACTGGTGTCACGGCCAGGTTAAAACCCAATCCTCTAAATATTATTAGATCACAGACCCCTTTCTGTGAGTCTCTCCTCATCCATAGTCATATTTTTTGAGGTAAAGGATTTTGTACTAGCTATATACATTTATTTTAATGTGATACAAAATAGTTCTCCCATTCCTGGTGCTTCAGAAGTCACTGAAAATATTACAGTCTGAGGGAAGATGCAGCAAGCAGGAGATTACATAACAAATGCTCCTGGATGGTGTGCTGTGAGAGAAGTGAGCTGGCATATTCTCCTCAAAAGAAAGCCAAAAGGGAAGATTCACAGAGCAGTGAATGTCGATTGTCTCAGTGCTGTCTATTTTCTTTCCCACACAGTGGTTCACATCCCTTACAACCTGCCATTCATCTCAGCAGCCATCCAGAGGCACAAACATTTAATGAACTCAGCCATGGTTCATTCCCTTAGCTCCCAGAGGTTCTCTGGGAAATGTCAGATTCCTTTTACAAAGATAACACCTTCTGGAAAATGAAGAATGTTACAACAGTCAACTGAATCACAGTCACATTCCATAATTAAGTACTTGCATAACAACTAATAGATGCATAGTATAGCAAAATGGTCTATTTGGGGATTGAACGGTTCCAATGCCCGCCCCACCATAGACTGGATTTGTGAAGTTGCCCAGTATTTCTCATTTCTGGACCTCAGTTTTCTCATTTACACAATGGAGATAATAGGATCTACATTGTTGAGATTTTCTGAGTTTTTAAATTATACATAAAGTGCTAAGTACCGGATATACATTAAGTACATAATAAATATTAAATATAATGATTATAATGTGGAAGGAACTGAGGACAGAGCTTGAGAATACAAGACATATATAAAACAATTCTAATTCTCAAGGAATGAATTTAAATCAAATTCAAGCGGAGGAGTTATTTCTTTATAGGACCTTATTAGTTAACTTTTGCTGTGTAAGAAAATGAATTTAATTATTTGAAACAAAAACCATTTCTTAAGAGAAATATTTACTTGCTGACTCTTTTAGCTGCACTCAGCTAGCAGGTTTTTCCTCAGATCTGAACTGGGCTTTCTCATACTCTATGGTCAGGCAGAGGATTGCCTAAGATTGGCTAGTTTGCCATTGTCTCTTCTGGGATAATCTCTCCCTGTGATCTTTAATTTCCCAGCAGCCAAGTGCAGCCTTATTCACATAGCAGTTGAAGGATTTCCGAATCACCAAGGGAAGAAACTCCAAGGCAAAGCAATGTTCCAGTGAATATCTCATCACTGTTGCCAGTGACTCAACGGTGAAGCTTCCTCCATGAATATCTTCCACCACCCACTGTGTGCACTAATTGCTATGATTTGTTAATAGTTCTGTTTCAAACCCTTGCAGATTTCTGTCCCACACTGACTATTGTCCAGGGGACTTGCATTGGCTGTTGAGTCACTGGCAACAGTGATATAATTCTTATACTCATAGAGACCAAAAGAACATTCCTTAATGAGGTCCTCCATATTGTCTCTTCAGAATCAGATCACGTTGGACAGCAGCCTAGAGGACTCAGGGGTCCCACAAATACACACGTTCATTCTTATGATATTTCTAGGAAAATCTGAATATTGAGAATATGGAAACTTGAGAAATTCAATTCCATCACATTTTCCAGCTTTACCGACATATAGTTGGTACATGAAAATTGCACATAATTTTTATGATTTGGTCAAACAGAACTACTATATTATCTAATAATTCCACTTCTCAATATATGTACAAAACAATTGAAATCAATTTCTCAAGGGGATATCTGCATTCCTATGTTCATTGGAGCATTAATCACAACAGCCAAGACCTGAAAGAAACCTGAATGTCTGTCAAAAGATGAATCAATAATAAAATGTGACACAAGGGTAGAATATTATTAATTCAAAAACAAGAGAAATCCTGTCATTTGTGACAAGTTGGAGAGACAAGGGGGGATACAATATTAAGAGAAATAAGTCACAGAAGAATGAACACTGCAAGACATCTCTTAAACGGGTCCTCTAAAATAATCACACAGATAGAAGTAGACCATACAATGGTTAACAGGGGATGGAGGGAAGCAAAAAGTTATTGGTCAATGGGTATAAAAATTACAATTATACCAGGTAAATAATTTTCAGAGACCTGCTGTATAACATAGTTTCATGACATTTTTAAGATCAAATGGTCAATACTGACTGCATATCAATTAACCTCTAGAATGACTCAACATTTAGTAATTTCTAAATCTTTTTATCAATAAAAAGACAGCTGACCTGATGGGGAAGACTGTGTGGTCCTAAGACCTTGATTCTATGATAAAATCTTTTGTTTCTTCTAAATCATGTTTTTAAACCTTTTACAAAACTTAACTATTCACAGTTAAGCTGACCAGGTAGAATAAACTAGGCATTGAAACATGCATTAATCTTTTCTAAATTTTTTTAAAAACTCAGACAGTCAGCAATCAATGAAAGCAAAATCAACTATCTTTTTATCTCCTTGCATCATCAGGAAATGGATCCCAAGCACAGCAGTGAAAGTCTGTTCTGAATTTTATCCATTGGCTGTGTAAGCAATGAAATATCTGAGACAAGATATAAGCTGCCAAATTCTCATTTGAATTGTAATGGACGAATGCATTCGTGACAATTGCCATTGTCAAATTTTCACATGCATTGTCATACTTAAATCATCTCATAACACCTGGTAACACCTCATAACACAGGTATTTCTGTCTTAAAATATTCAAAGCACAAAAAGACTCAGTAGCTTCATAAAAGATACACAGATACTCCCAGCAGGTTCCTGGTTCTATGCCCAAAGCTCTTCCCTATTTTACTATTTTGTGGCAGAATCCAAAGAGTTATTATTGAATTTTGTCCTCTATTAAAATACGTTATGACAAATAGTTATCATAAATTCAGGTTCCAGGCACACATTATCTTTCTTGATGATTTCAGTTCCTTCTCATACAAGTTGAGCCTGTCACATTTGGCAATTCATTTCCTGAACCCATTAGGCCATCTCTTCTACCTTCCACCCATGCTGTCCCTTTCACCTGGCTCTCATCCTTACTTTAAGTTGTCAAACTCACTATCATTTAGTTTCGCCTTCCTATGATACTTTTTATTAAATAAAAGATGCATGTATAGTTTAGCTTTCTTTTTTTTTAACCTAAGTTAGTAAGTTTTCTGTACTTTTTTCCTGGAAATTATTCTAATTCTGATCATAGAGATTTTCATTATTCTTTTGTAGCAACTGTATTTTATAGCAATTCTTTTGTATGGATATACTACAGCCTGTTCCAGGTGTTCTACTCTATTGAATTACAAAAACAGCCAATAAAAATCCTTGTGCAAATGTACTTTTATACTGTTGAGATATAGATTTAGAATAAACTCCTAAGTAGTTTTATAGGGTCAAGCTTAAATACAGATGTAGTTTTGTTGAAGATTGCCAAATTCTTCCCCATAAGAGTTGCATGTATTTTCATTTCCATCAGTAATGTAGAAGTGTCCCTAGCTTCCCATATCCTCATGAACAGTTTTATTAGGTTATTTTTTTTATACTTCTGGAGATTGGAAGTATAAAATTGGCCTACAGTGAGTTAAAATTCAGGAGGTGTGCAGGGTTCTGCTCCTTCTGGCGTTTCTAGGGAAGAATCTCTTTCCTTGCTTTTCTCACCTTCTAGAGGGGTTTTGCATTCCATGGCAGCCCTCTTCCTTCATATGTTCCTTCCTTCTGTCCTCTCATCTTCTGCTCTAATGGCAGTCAGAAAAGGCTCTTCACTACTGAAAAATTTATGTGATTACAATGAATCGCCCAATAGATGATCAAGGATAATCTCCCCATCTCAAATTTCTTACCCTTAGTCATATCTGAAAAATTCCTTTTGTTCTATGAGGTAACATTCATAAAGTTCTGATAATTAGGAAATGGACACCTTTAGAGGTCATTTTTTCCCTAGTACATTTATTTTATCATTCAGTTTCAAATTTCCTCTTTCTAGGGATGATTTTGTCTACGTTTGATCTAAATTCTCCTCTATCTTTTTCTCCTTTTGAAAAAATCTCTTAAGGTTTCCCTTCCCATCTCCCTTCCTGTTACCCTGCTCAAAGGCTGGGAGGGCCAGTGCTGCTGTGGCAATTTGTTGTTTTGGGTTTCGTTTTGTTTTTCAGAGTTAATTTGAAGTTCATGGTATTCTTTACCTACTGCCAACATAATGCTGAAATCCTGGGTCATATGCAATTGTATTATACTCCTTGTTGAATTTTATGTTTTAGAGGGATTTTAAGAGAGATTCTGTATTCTGTTAACTGCAACACCGTAGACTGCATCACTGCTGCTGTACTCTTACTGTATTACTGTATGAGTTAAGATACTTCTAAAATTTCTCTTAGGACTTTGATACCACTGTTACAAATGCATTTCAAAAACGAGAATAATGCATATTACCTCTGATCACAAAGCTATTTGTGAAGAATGAATTTCAGAAGTATTTAGAAAAATGGAAGACATGATAAGCTTCTGTTGTAATCTAGCAATGATGGCTAGAAGTTTTACCATGTTTCAGGCTAATAAATAAAAAGCACATTGGAAGACAAATCCTACTAATTAATTATATTTGTCATTTAACACCAACTTCCTACAAGCTGGCTTTTATCTGCAGCTGCTATGATCAATAGTGCTTTGTTGCTGGCAAGCATTATTCTTTTATAGCTAATAAATTAAGAACATAAAGCCTTAAAATCTCTCAATATCTATGCTTGAATATCTCATTACCTATGTTTTTCTTTCTTTATTTGCATACAATGCTCATTTTGTGATTATTTTACAGATGCTTTGTACTTTTTGTAAAAGAAGGTTTTAATCATTTTTTATCTTTAGACAAGAAATTGCCAGTGAGCCAAGTTTTATTAATCAAATGGATAAACTGCATTAAAAAAATAAAGGCATTTTAGGCAAATTGGCTTTTGCAATTTTTGTAATTAACTTTTTTAAAGCAATGTGTTAAAATCAAGTAACACAAAAGGATGCATAAAAACATAAAAGGGTCTCCATCCAGTTTTACATTTTTTGTTCCTCAGTTTTCTATTTAAAAACAACTCATTATTGTTATCTTATTTATTCTTTCACACAAATTCATTTACTAAATGATAACAGCATAATTTTCCCCCTTTATAATACACAAAAGAGGAAAATTATACTACCAAATCTTCATTTTCTTTTACTTAGCCATGTATCTTGTGATCTTTCCTTCTCAAAATATAAAATTATCTGATAGAGTTTCAGTTTTTTAGTGTAACTCACTCCATGAATAATACATGATTTATTTAAACACTCCCTTATTAATGGATTTGTATAGTTACATTTTTTATTTGAAGTCTCATTGTTATGCACAATTTATTTAGCATATTTATTTACTGCAAGCTAGGTATTTTCTTTTCAAATTTTAATAGTAAAGACAGAGTATAGAATAGAATCTGATTAGCAAGTAAATAATAAAAGCAGGGCAAGTGTCCCTGAAGTAAAGAGCCTGAAAGTCAGCACCCTATTCTTACAATAGCAAAAGAAACTGAAAAAACTGAAATTTGTTGCATGTACCAGAAACTTGAAATTATAGATCAAACTTCTACTGCTAAATCAGAGACAGGAAAATAGAATCTTATCAGAGATTAACTTACTCTAAGCAGAAGTCACTGGAGCTTTAAACTTGAGGAAAACTTAGATGGTAATTTTAGTGTATTGCCGATGATTTCATGTGGACTAGCCTAGAATTAGAAACTTCAGGGAGAGGGCTTCAGTTTTAGGGGGCCCTCCACACTTTTATGAATTTTATCTCCAGGAAGCTACCAAATTCTCCCAATGAAGAGTCGAGAAAATCTTCTCATCTTTAGAAGGGGATAAGCAACCATTCTGAAAAAACAACAAAATAATTTACCAGGAAGAAAAATAGGCTTACACTCCAGGTTATCTCACAAAAAGGGAGGACATTTAACCAATTCCAGTCACCTTTAGGTCCTTGTCTCACATCAGACCAGGAAGGGGGACACCGGCAGCTAGGAAACACTTTTGAAGGTCACAGCAGGGAGGTAGCAGACCTACTGGAAGACTGAGATTCAGTTATAAGATTATGTATGCTTCCCCTCCACACATCTGACCACCAGCCTAACAAAGATCCACGATATTTTCAATGGTAATATCTGGAAAAAACACAGATTCTACTTAAAACAGAATTATTCTGGAAACACAAAGACTAAGGGGAAACAAAAAAGACTTAGGAGGAATGTGAAGCCTTTGGCACCTGCTACAGCAAACTTGTTACAAAGCCTAACCCTTAGGCAGATAAACATAAAACCACAGTTAAAAGAGTATGAGTTCCCATTATCCAATATATGTCTGGCTTTCAAGAAAAGTGTACGAGGCATGTCAAAGATTGAACAACAATTAATAATCTTTCAAGAAAAAAAATCACTGGTTAAGATCATTTCACTCTTGTGTTCTATCAAACATTGAAGGGAGAAATCTCCCTTCAATATCAATTTTCCAAAGTAGATTTCATAAAATAAAAGTAGGAGGAGTACAATTCTATGCCATCGGGATTATCCTAATGCTAAAGCCAGACAAAGACATTAAAGGAAAGGAAACAGACTAATTCTTTCCTGAACGTAGATGCAAAAATCATAAACAAAATATTGGTAAACTAAATCAATAATATATTAAAAGAATTATATACCTACCATGACCAAGGAAGACTTATCCCAGTTTGTAAATTGGTTTAATATTTCAAAATTAATCAATGCAATATCAATGAGCTAAAAAGATAAATTATATAATCGTGTCAATCATTATAGAAAAAGCATTTGACACGATTCAAAGCCCATTCATAATAAAACTCAGCAAGCTAGGAATGAAAAGGAACTTCTTTAATCTGATAAAGAACACCTATAAAATAAAAGCAACAACAAGCCCATGGCTAATAAAATCCTTAACGAGAAACCGGACACTTTCCCTCCCTAATATTAAGAATGAGGCAAGAATTTCTTCTCTTATCACTTCTTTCAACATCATACTACAAGTTCTAGCTAGTAAAGTTAAATAAAAAAGGGAAATGAAATTAATATAGATTGGAAAGTAAGAAATAAAATTGTCTTTGTATGCAATGACATGATTGTCTACATAGAAAATGCCTTAGAATCACTTATAGATGTTATTGACCTCGAAATTCACCTGCAGTGACAATTGACAGTTTCTAATACGCTGATAACTCCTTTCCCCCACCCTAAACTTCTCTTCCTACAAGATGTTTTCTGGTGTGATGTGAATTTACATGCACAGACTTAGTCACCCTGCAGTTCAAAAGTGACAAGAATTTAGTATACTTAAAGGCATCCTCTAACCAAAGAGAGACAGAAAACAATGGATACCCACCTTCTCCCATTCTTAATAGGCAAATTCTCAGGAATATTCTTCAAATTCTTCCAAGGAGCTAATTTCCTACTGTCCATAGTGCCTATCCAAAATGAATGTACTTTCCATTGGCTTTTGTTCATCCTTGCCTTATTTTCTCCAACTCATGCCTTTTGTCTTTTGGAATTTTGACCCAAATATACCAGGTCATATGTAAGTGTATGTTCAACTTTATAAGGAAATGCCAACCTGTTTCCCAATGTGATTGCAGAAATTTATAACTTCTCCAGATTCATGCAGAAATTTATAACTTCTCCAGATTCATACAAATGTCCTAATTGTTTTATTTACTGTGGACAACACTTGGTATTATCCATCTTTTAAATCTTAGTCATTTTAATAGTGTGTGTGTGTATGTGTGTGTGTGTGCGTGTGTGTGTTGTCATTAGTTTGTAGACCTCTCTGGGATAGTTAGACTCTTAGGAGTTTACCACTAGTGTTTTACTTCTGGCATGGTAACTCCTAACTATCCCAGAGAGGTCTATAAACTAACGACAAAGCACGTATACACACACACACACACACACACACACACACACACATACACACACTCATGCACACACATGAGTTACCTGAAGACTCTAGAGAATAAATGAATTGGGAAGGTTTTGGAAGAAAGCATCTTTGTAAGTTGAGTGTCTCCATTTTTGCTTTTTCTTTTTTCCCAGTTTTCCAGAATCAGGGCAGGGCATAGAATGAAATAGCTAAAACTGGGCTAGAAAAGTTCACTATATTTCCAGTGTGAAGAAATGGAATGAAACTTGAGACAACTATGACCGCCCTATGTGAGGAGTGAAAAGAGAGAGAGAGCCTGAGAGAAGCTGTGTAGGAACTCTTTCCAAAGTGTTGACTAAGCCCTGAGTCATTCAAGTGAGAGCCAATCTAAATGGAGCCCTCAACTAACACTTTAAAGAACTGATATTTGAACTGCCTCCCACCACAGGTGACAGTGAATTTTCTGTCTGAGCCTAACAAAATTACGGTCAATTAAATCAAAGTATAATTTCTCTTCAAGGAATAATAGCTAATTTTGTACCTGTAGTCTCCACACTTTCCCAGTCTCATGTGGACCTCTAAATAAAGTTTCAGGATAAAATTCATTTTAAGTAATTCAGCCTATGAAGAGTCAAGAAAATGACCCATTTTATAGTAAAAAAAAAAAAATCAATTCACAATATCTAGTCACCAGATTTGCCAGATAGACCTTAAACAACCATTATAACACCATGAATGAATAAAACGTAACATAAATTTTCAGTAGAACAACAGAAAGCATATGAAAGAATTGAATATGATCTTTGAGTGAAAAGTAAAATATACAAAATCCAATTTTTAGCTGAATGTGCTTAAAAGCAAAATAAAAATAATAGCAAAAAGAGACAATGAACTTGAAGATCAGTAGAAATCCTTTACTCCAAGAGAAAAAATAAATTGGAGAAAAATAACTTGAGAGAACGTGAGACACTCTTAAATGTCTATTATGTATAAAATGGTATTTCATAAGGAAAACAGGAAATGAAGAAGTAATAAATTTGGTGAAAGATATAAATTTATAGATTTGAGGTCTGCACATGCCAATTTAATAAATATAAAGAAGTCAATGTGCTCAAAAAGCAAATATATAATGAATTCTTAAAAACAGAGAAAGGGATATATTATATACACAAGAATACATATTCAAATGTCCGTGGACTTCTCAGAAAAAAATGGGCATCTAATATAATTTTAACGTATATTTAATTTGTGTTCCCTAATAAATGGTATTGAGTATATATTTATGAGTATATTGGCTATTCATACATCTTTATGTAAAATTCTGTGAATGTTTTCTCCTTTTTATTGAGTTGGTTATCCTTTTACAAAATTGAGAGTTATTAATACATTATGGACATAAGTCCTTATCAGATATATGTTTAAATAGTTTGTCCAAGTGTATGTCTTGCATTTTCATTTTGTTAATTGTATATTTGCAAAATAAGCTTTAAATGAATTATACCAAGTTTCCTCATTTTCTGGTTTGAACTTTTTGCATCCTATCTAAAAAAGTCTTTGCCTATCCCAATGTTATGAAGAGCTTTGGATTCTTCTAGAATTATAGCTTTTGTTCTATAACCGAGTACGAACTTCAGGAATACAATCCATTTAAAGTAATGTTTTATATGGCAGGAGTAAAGGGTCAAGCTTCATTTTGTTCCATTATCCTTTTCTAAAGACTGTATATTCCCCCTTCAGTAACTGACTTTTTTGTTGAAAAGCGATTGACTAAATTAAGGGTCTTTTTTCTAGACTCTATTCTGTCCCATTGATCTATATACCAAACCATATACCAATACCACTATCTTGATTGTTTTCATAATCATCAATATGTGTTAATTTTATAATTTTAAGCTATAAAAAGTTAAGAAAGAATCAGTTCTATAATCAATTTGTTCTACTATACAGACAGAATACCTAGCATAGGGATTATTTTCCTTCCAGAATTAGAGGTAAGTACTCAATTCTTTAGCACATCAAGCTTTATTTCAATGCTATTGCTTATAATAATTGCAATATTGCTCATATTTAGACATAGTAAGCTTGAAATAAAATACTGACAGTCTCTAATGTTCTTTTTTCAGTTATTTTGGTTAATCTAATTTTAGATTCAACTACTCAGTTTCTACAAAAGGAAAAATAAATTTAAAAATTTTTAAATCACTTATATGCAGAATACACTTTTTATATTGAATTTACTTATTCACATGCAGGTTCTCCTGTTTTCACAGATTCCTTAAAATTTTCGTCATGTATATTAATGGATCTCAAAAACATAACTTTTATTCCTTTCATCTTTATGCCGTTTATTTATTTTGTCTAATTCCACAGGTAATATCTCTAGTAGTAGAAGTAGTGAGAGTTAGTGTTTATTCTGATCAAAGACTAAAAGAGTGGTCTGTTGTAAATCATCTGTGTTCATCTATATATGTTTCTCAAGTTGCTTTTAAAAATGATTTATCATATTCAACAATCTGATTATAATGATATAAGGTAAGAATTACATGTGCATTCTTTCTGCTTAGAGACCATGGAGCTTCATAGTTCTTTAGATTTATGGAGAGGTTCTCAGATTTTAAAAATTTCAAGTTACAACTTTGTCAATTTTTTTTGGTTCTCCCATTCCTCCCATCATGGCTCTAATTTCACATACATTAAGTGGGTTTATGTTATCCCACAAACGAACGAAACTGTTAATTTTTGAACATGTATGTGTATGATTCATTTAAAATAGATCCTTTTGCAATCTTTAAAACATGTCCTGTGCAGCATCTAAAGCTACAGACTTATATAACCATTAATTATCTAACAATGGAATATGCAATGTAACATAATGTATAATATAAAATAATAATTTCCAGTAAAATTTTATAGCAGATATTATACTTTCATATTTATAAATATAATTTTGAAATGTTTTGTATCTTTATATCTTTCTTTACTCTATATTTTCCTTTAGGTCTTTGAATATATAGACCATACCCATGACAGTAATTTTGATATGCTTACCCATTATCTCTAGTAATTCTTGCTTGTTTCTGTTGATTTCTTTTCCTCCTGGTTATCGGTAATATTCTCCTTCATAATATGACCAGAAAAATTTTGATTGAATGCTGAATATTATGAATTTGATATTATTAACTGCTGAACTTTATTTGCATTCTTCAAAAAAAATTGGACTTTACCTGAAAGCTAGTTGTCTGCAGATTACACTCATTCTGTCAAAATTCATTTTTAAATTCCTTCAGGGTGCATCTGGAGTACCTCCTCCTGAGATTAATTTAGTTCCATTTTAATGTGTCACCATTCTTTAATCTCTTTTTAAGGTCTTATGTTTTTAACGTGTTCTTCCCAATTGGGCTAGAGAATCTTAAGCGTTGCCTACTTCTGGGATTCAGAGAGGAATTCATATTACAGCTTTCCAATAATTCTTCTTTCTTCAGTTGCTCTTGTCTAGATCCAGGGTTTTCACCCTGCACTTGTACTCATGTTCAACCAAAGACTCAAGAAGACCATTATCCATGTTTATGGAGTCCTGTCTATATATTTTTCCATCGTCTTGGGTTCTTTCTTAGGAAATTCTAGCCACTTTTGGCTATCTGATCTTAGATTTTTGTCACTATTACTCAGTGAGATTGTTAGATTCTATTGTAAGTTGATTGCCATAAGTCACAACTCAGAAATTTACTATTTTTTATAGATATATTTTTACCTTCTCATGGTAGACTTCACCTTGATTGTTTGCCTCAATTCCCTTTTCTCAGAGATTACAATCCTGTGCTGTCTCTTGTCCCATGACTCAAAGCAATTGCTTTGATAACTCCAATTTGAAGACTATTTATTCGATACTTCTGTACCAGTTTGCTCTCTTATGAAAGGAACATAAAATCGCTTTTATGGACTTTGGTTTTTTAATCTAACTCTTATTTTTATTAGATTTGACTTTAACCATTTTAGATATATTGAAGTGACCTAACATTTCTATTCACCAAGTACTTAAGAATGATTAACGATATTGAAATTATCATGGCAGATCTTAAGAAGGATACTTTCCCTAAGTGAGTAATAATAATTTAAAAATCATCATAGCCTAGAACTTTGCATTTCCTTAATGTTTATTTTATGAAAATTTTTAGATTCTTAGGCGTTGCAAAGTAATTTACTACTTTTTCCACACCCTCACTCTGCATTTAATGCCTAGCCCATATAAGAAGCTTTGCATTTTTCTACTTTCTCTATGATAATTCTTCTCCCACATTCCACCCCCATGCAATCTAGTGATGAGTTTTCAAATATCTTGAGAACAATTAGCATCCCCCATCTTCTAGTTGGTTATAGAAAAAAAAAAATTCATGAAGAATAGTTACCCCAGAAATTGTTTGGTGTATCTTTAGATATGGGGAGTTTTGGAGCTGTTTTCTTTCAATATAACAGGAACTGAAGATACAATTATAAACAAAAATGGAGTTCTTATATTTGTGGAAACTAGTCTAATGTAAATCATAATTAATTATCACATGAATAAATGTACATTTGAAAATATTTACAAGGAGAAGGAAATAAATCAGGAAATCGTAGTACAGTTTGAAGAATTCAGGGAAATATCAGTGAAATGACTGCTGACAAGAGCTCTGAAGCTTGAACAGGGATTGTGCCGACAAATGTGGTGGTAGGGAGCTGGGCTGCGAGAGCTGTTTAGGTAAATGAACACCTTGTACCAAGCCTATGATTAGAAGGATTGTGGCACATTTAAATAATGTAAAGAAGGTCACTATGGACAAAACCAGACTTTGAGGGTATGTTGGTAAAATAGGCAGGAACTTGGGAGTTTGTTAATGAGTTAGTCATTACCTAAAGCAGTTAAAATGTTGCTGCAGTATTCCATATAAGAAACAATGACAACCTGAACTTGAGATTAACAGTGAAAAGAGAAAGCAATGAATGGATTTTAAAAACTGAGAAAATAAAATCAACTAAATGTGAATTCTTGTCAGATATGGGAATTTAAAAAGAGCAAAGAAGATACAGTGGCAGCTTGTGGAATCAACCAGGTGATGGTGACACCTACTAAGACAGAAAAAGAGAATCAGAGCTAGTGATATTTGAAAAAATGAATGACAGCTATGATACAGGAATCTTTAATGAAAATCTTCAAGTGCATCTAGGAAGAGACAAATTTCAATTCTGATCACATTCCACAAGACAAAAGTAGTTTCAAAGACACATCTAGCTCCACATTTGTAGCAGGATTGTCTTGAAGTACAACATAATTCTAGTCATAAGCAAAGCAAGTGGCCCATTTGAAAACGGATTTTGCAGCAAGAATTATAAGGACAGACTCTACTGTAACCCCACAACCCTCACCTCCCAATGTTCACCTCTCGTGTAATTCTCTCCCCTTGAGTATGGGTAAATCTCGCGATTGGCATTTCATCAATAAAATATGGCAGAGGTAATGGAATGTCAGAGCATATCATGCCACTAATATGCTAGATTTTATAAGATCCTGTCTCATTAACAGACTCTCTTCCTTTCTGACTTAGAAGAAACAAGCAGCCACGTTTTGAAAAGGTTTAAAGTGCTGGTAACCCAAGAAGCCAAGACTGGTTGATGCTAAGCAAGGAAATGAGACCCTCCTTAAATCTTGTAGCTGCAAAGGAAAGAATTTTGTCAACAACATGAGTGATCTTAGAAGCAGATATTTCCCTAATTGAGCCTTCAAATAAAAGCACAATCCAGCTAACACTTTAATTGCACCCTGGTAAAACCCAGCTAAGCCCATTCTGGATCCCTGTACCACAGAGGCAATGAGATAATAAATCATGTGTTGTTTAAAGCAGCTAGGTTTTCAGTAGTTTATGTTGCAATAGAAAATGAATATAGGAAACACATTTGCTCCATTGATTAATTTACACAGCTACAACATGGATTGGTAATTTTAATCCTTAAAATCTATTTGAAAATAGACAGCATGCACATCAGCCTGACTGTCCATTCTTGTTTCCCAATCCTCCAGAAAGACGTCTTTCTGTATCAACTATGCTCATCATCCTTCTGCCCTGGTAATGTTTCATTTTTGTTAGATTTGCTAAGACTCAGCTTTCTTATCTGTACAGTTATTGCAATACTGTCCTACATTAACTTCATGCCTGATTGACTTTTAAATTTATAATCATGACAAACCCTACACAGATGGGTCATGAAAAAAGTTGTTGGTAAAAGAACAGAAATTTGTGCTCAAATTCTTAAAGAGCAGCACAGCATGGGGCCTTTTGACTGCCAATTACATAAACCCTTGACTGCTGGGCTGAGAACCTGGCACCAATCCCCTCTCCCTGGCCAGAAATATCAGGTCCTCAGAGAGTAAAGAATAGCTCAGAAGCAGCCCGGAAGAGTAAAGCTTTGAACTGCTGGACTCTTCAGCAGCCCGGAACAACTGACAGATGGAGCAGCTGAGGAGCCAGGTGGGGAGATTGGGTTGCAATTTAGTTGCCCTCCCATCAGCCCATCTTTCTGTTGCGCTGGGATGTCTCACAGGAACCCAGGCAGCATCAGAGATTTGAAAAAATAGGAAACAACTTTGCAATAGCATCTAAGGTAGCCTACAAAGCAGAGCCAGCATTTGGAAAATGGAACCAATGACTTCTTTGCTTTGCAAGAAAAAAATGAATCAGGTACATCCCCATCAAAGGCAGAGGGAACTGCCATAGACTCTGGAGGAGTAGGCCATATGTTGACTCCATCCTATAGGCAGGATTAAATAAACTCCCCACAGAGGCCCATAAAATCTCCATCTTAACCAAGTAAAAAGAACTGAAGCAAATTTAATGCACCTCTTTGTTCAGAAAACAAAGAATTATGGTGACTAGTCAACACAATCTCATTCACCTCCATCAACACAGTTCCGTTTTAATTTTTGTCCTCCTTTCCCACTTCTCACCCACCAAAACATCATTCTAACCTGGTATTTTTCCGCTACATTTTGTACAACATTCTTTCACCTTCCTCTCTAGTTACACCTTCAGCTGCTAAAAATAGAAATGTCTATACATGCACACGCAAAGGTGTGCACACACCTGCTATTTGAAAATATGTATTCCTAGAATGGAAGGGCAAAATGAAAAGAGTGGAAACACTTACTAGGAGTTCAGCTTGCGAAAAAAACACCTGCCAAACAGTAAAATAAAATACATATACAGAACTAAAATTCATTCCTGAGAAAAATAACACTCATCTGCAAATCAAATCAGCAATTGTTCATTGAGCTCCCACTAGATTTCAGATAATAAATTCAATGTCAAAGAAGATATAAATGTGCTAAAATTATAATTTTTGTCCTTTGAAGTTCATAATTTTGAAGGAAGCTAAGAAAAAGAGACTGGGATGCTTGTAGTGTACTTTGTAGAGTGAAATACAATTTATAAACCATTTTTCTTGAACAACCCTTAGATAAAACTTGCTTTTAAATAAATAAATCTTTGTCTTATTAAAACTGACAAGGAAAAAGTGAGTCTCAGATATAAGGTCTACTGAAGTTCCCCATTTCTTAAATGATGGTAACTCAATTACCATTTATTTGTATATATCTGTCTCTATGTGAAACAACCATAGGTATCAAAAATAGGAGAAAGCACTTCAAATCACATAAACAAGTTTAGCACAGGGGATACAAAATTTGAACACAACTCTGTAAGCTTTCGCAGTCAGAGAGAGGCAGGAGAGGGAATCCTGGGTTGAGATCAAGTATTAAGAGCAAAGACTCAAAAGCATGTATAAGATGTAAAAGATGTTTCCAAGATACCGAATGCTATCTGAAGGTATCAATAACCACTGAGTTTGAATTTGACAGTGCACACTATATATCCCTGCAAGAGCAGTTTTCAAACAATTCACGTGAAGCCACTAAAACAGGAAAGGGTGAGATCACTCCTCAGGGCATTGTTCTGGGCACTGAAGCTAGTAGTTCTAACAACAGCAGAGTGAACCCCCAGCTTCTATAGATCAGTCACTTCAGAGCCAAATGGGATTCTGAGCAAACCAAATTATATAGTCTAATTAGAATGCAGAACTTTATGGCCCCAAAGAGGGTGGAAGATTCATATATATTGTGTGCGTTACAAAAGAACTATAAAAATTAATCGAAACTTTTCAGTTTTCAAAGTAACGTTTTGTTCTTTAATTTATCTAAATATTTAGTATCTATTTTTAAAGACTTTGGTTCTAAACATTTTACTTTTTTGTATTTTGAACACTTCTAATTCATGCGTGATTTAATATTCTCGGCTGTTTTGTTAGCTTGTTTGTTTTGGATATCTGAACAAATACAGTCCTTGACTTTCACACAGATATTCTCCATGTTTTATGGTTTATACTAACTCCAGTGGTGGTAGTCAGTGACAATCTTTGAAAGTTAAGTAATGCAGTCAGATCACAGATACTTAGATTAAAGAAAGTCTCTTAGCATTTTCCAAATTGTGCATATTCTTGATGCTGAGCAACATAACCAATGAATGTCAGAGGGAAGAGGAAAGAGGTTATAAGGCATAAATAGGATGAATATATTGTCTCAACTAAAAATAGAAATGATGAATCTTCCTAATTTGTCAAATTATCAATAAAATACTCATAAGGGCATAATAAGTAAATCGACCTAAGTTATGCATTCAGCATATCACCTTGTATTTAAAATAAAATAATCAACTACATATTAACAAAATAATTTTGAAACCTTGTTTTCTCCAATAAATGAATAATTAATAGGCAAAAGGGGTAACGGGATGGGACATGTAATTCCTATGATGCCTATTCTGTGTGTGGTGTTTTATACACAGGATTTCCGTTATACAAACCTAGGAAGCAGATCACGCTGGTTCTATTTCTAGATAATCTTACTTTAGCTCGGAAAAACCTGCATCAAACAAGAATTCGTAGGAAAGTTCAAGACCAAGTATTTTGATGATAAAGACTGCCTATTTATCAATTGCCTCTCAGGAACTAATGGAAATTTCAAGCATTTCTGGGAGGAAACATCCTCTGGGCTCGGAGTCCTCACCAATTTAGTCCTTGCCCACTGCCTACTTTGGTCTCAGACAAGACCTCATCCCCAAAGAAAACAGACTTTTCCTGTTATTTTTGCTTTCAAGAATTACTTCTATCAATATTTATGGTTTGAAAAAAAGTGGGGATTCTACAAAATTCTCTACTTCACTTTGAATGTCTGAATAAAATCCATATAGGAAAAGATCGTCTCTATGAGCATGTAAACTTATATGCATATAAAAACAGAATAATAGACAAAAGTCTGAGATCTGTGCCATTATTTTCTCCCTACCTAAGAATAACTCTGAAAGTCATGACTACAAATGGAGAAATGAACATATCTATCACCTTAATCACAGAGTAGTAACTCTCAGACAATTAAAATGAAAAAATATAAAACTTCGATAGACTCATCAAAAAATATTTAACAACTTTTATTGAAGTAGCAGTTATTGTATCATAGCTTTCTAAGTTTCAGATGTGCAATTTCATAAATCAACAACATATGAACACCACTGAAAGCCTAATTCTACCCATCACCATAATAGTGATACCTTTTTATCCAATTTGCACAGCTACCTTCCCTCTTCCCTTCTGGTGACCAGTAATTTGATCCATACTGACTAATGTTTATTTTTGTTTTATTTAGTTCACCCATTAATTCAGTTCTCTGTATGACATAATTAAGAACAAGACCATTTGGTGTTTATCCTTCTATATCTGACGTATTTCACTAAGCATAGCATCTAGATCCATTCAGGTTGTTGAAAATGACAGGATTTTATTATTTTAATAGCTGAGTACTGTTCCATTGTGTATCTATGCCACGTGTTTTTTAATTCAGTCATCTGTAGAGGAGCAATAGGTTGTTCCTACCTTGGTTATTGTGAATAATGCTGCAAAAACCATAGGGGTGCATGATTCTCTGAATTACTGATAGTTGTTTGTAACGATCTAGAAATGGGATAACTAAATCAAACGGAGTTTCAATTTTTGATTTGTCAAAGAATCTCTATACTGTTTTGCATAGTGGTTGTACCATTTATACTCCCATCAACTGTGTATAAGGGTTCCCTTCTCTCTTCTACCTCTACAACATTCATTGTTTCCAATCTTTTGAATAATAACTACTATCACAAGTGTAATGTGATATTTCATTACTATTCTGATTTTCATTTCTCTAATAATAAGAGATGGTGAATATGTTTTCAGGTGCTTGCTGACCATCTATATGACTTGTTTGAAGAAGAGCTTTTTCAGATCCTCTACCCACTATTTAATCATATTGTTTGTGTTTTGTTTTATGAATTCATTTTGTTTTATGAATTTGTTATATATTTTGGGTATTAGCTACATGTCAAAAGTATGATATACAACATCTCCCATTAAACAGAATGTGTTTTCCTATTGCTGATAGTTTCTTTTGCTTGCAGAAGTATTTTAGTTTGATGTAGTCTCATTTGTTTTTATTAAGTTTGGGGTGTTTTGCTTTTGTTTCCCTTGTCTTTGGATTTAAGTCTCTGAAGATATTTCTAAGGTCACGCAGAAAACTTTTAGTAACCAAAGCTTCTAAAATTCACTATTTTCCATTCAGTCATATGAACGATATTACATTTTCAAACTTTCTATAATAGAAGATATTCTTGTTGATAGTGAGATGAGATCATTTATATTCAAGTAAGTTTAATACCAAGAAAATAATCAAATTTGTGTTTTCTTGAAACCTTAAGTGGTAAACAGCTGGATAATGGTGAAACACATTTAAACAATCAAATCTTATTATCACTGAGACTGTTAATCAAGGGAAATAGCGTGGTATATGAAAATACATGCAATATAAACAGAGAGCAAAAAAAAGTTTGACTGAAATCCATGTTCTACTCTACAGCACTTTGATAGTCGATAGTACTCAAATTCATAGTGTTTGAAAAAAATCTTGGCAGATTCTGAATTTAGTCTTCTTTTGGAAAACTCCCTAGACTTTTGCACAAATGCAAATCTACACAGATAGATAAGCATCAGTCCCTGGGTGGGAAAAAGGAGGAAAACAGTTAACCATAAGTGCAAAATATCCTGTTTTAAAATTTGTGTACTCTTTTATTCTATATTTTTTATCCTAAAGTTATTTTTTTCTGAAAGTCATACTTAGTAGTCAAGTTATTTCATGCACACATTTACACTCCTGGATTCACACACAAAGCCTAACAGTAATTGGTAATGTGGAAAGTAGACAGTTTGTTTAAGCTGAGTGTAGCATTAGACTACATCATTTTTGCCTAACACCAATAGACATTGACTAGCCTGACTCTCCATACAGTTTTATGGCATGAATTTCTGGAGAATGAGAGTTGAGTACAGTTAAGTAACTGTTGAGTTGGAGTTAGTATTTGACAAGATTGATATGGGAAGGGTTACTTTCTTATGTTCTATTGTTTTTCATCAGATAACATAGCACCGATTCAATTCAGCTTCTTAGTAAGGATAATGTGAGTAGGTTGAGTCCAGTTTAGATCTTCCCACTTGTTGTCACTCTTTTAAAGAACATGGCATAGTCTAAGAGGAGACAAGCAATAAGGAGACAAGAAAAATGATATTATTTAAAAAACATATATAGGAAAACTATTGGGGTTTTTGTCAAAGAGGAAAATACATGAGAAATAGAGAGAGAGAGAGACTGAAAGAAAATATTAAACATTATCCCTACCTAACCCATGAAAAAAAAATGCCACAATGTATGTTGATTTAAATGTGAAAGGTAAAACTATAAAAATTCCAGAGAAAATGTAGGGAGAATCATATCATAATTTGGTATATGTGATAACCAGAGGAAGGACTTTGGAAATTTTTGGAAAAATTTAATGAATGTAGACTTGAAATGTATAAAGCATTGCTGATTGAAAATTTTAGGTATATAAATAAAAGACAAAATATCCCATGTTTATAAGTTATAAATGCTAGTAAATACTGTTAGGATGAAAATAATCTCTAAATTGATTTACTGATTCAACAAGGTTCCTGTTAAAAATCCCAGCAGACTTTTTGAAGAAATTGGAAAGTTTATCGTAAAAGGTACCCAGAAAAAACAAAATAATCTAGAACAAGATCGGAGGTTTCCAACTTTTCAATTTGAAATCTTAATCACATATCAACAATAATCAAGAATGTGGTATTGGCACATGGATTAACTTGTAGATTATTGCAACAGAATTGGGAGATGAAAAATAGATTTATAGCTAGGGAGATATGATATCAAAAGCAGTAGCAACAAAATATTAGATAAATTATTCTCTTCATTTAAATTGAAATGTTTTTTGCTTCAAAATGTACCATCAAGAGAAGGAAAGTATAATGTACATTATGAGGGGATATATTTCCAAATCATATATTTGATAGGAAATTATATCCAGAATTATAATAAATGCTTATACTCAACAAGAACAGGACAAATAATATAATTAAGAAATAGTCAAAGAAATTGAATAGACACTCAGGGTGTGAAGTAATATGATATAAACTCTTTAAGGAATCTCGCAGTCAATTTCTCACAATGTTAATCATTGAGTTATCAAATGACTCAACAATTCTACTCCTAGATATGTACACCCACCCATGTGAAAAGAAAGCATATGTCCACATAAAAACTTGGATATGAATATTCACATCAGCATTATTCGTAATAGTCAAACAGTGAAAGCAAACTAAATAATGCATCAAGCAATAAATGGATAATAATGTTATATAACTATACAACATAAAATAACCTAATACTTAGTAATAAAAAGAAATGAAGTCTTGATGCAAGATGTAACATAGAGGAATCTTGTAATATATGGCTAAGTAAAAAATGTCACACACTAAGGATATATGGTGATCTACATCATTTATATGAAATGTATACCATTTATATGAAAAGTCCAGAATAGCGAACTTCATAGAGTCAGAGTAGAGGTAAAGAATAAGGAAAAAAGAAATAGGAAGTGATTGACATTGGATATGACTTTTCACATTGGGGTGATAAAAAGGTTCTAAAATTTAATTATTTGTTATGGTTGCATAATTCTATAACTATACTAAATATCACTAAATTATATGCTTTAAATGGGTGAGTTTCATCCTATGTGAACTATACCTCAATAAGGCTGTTATTTTGTTAAAAGCAGCAAATATCAAGGGAAGATTTAAAATTTGAGTATATTATAACTAAAACCTTTAGTTTATCAAAAAGTTCCATTACAAGAATGAAAAGACAAGCCACAAAATAAAGGACATTGGCTAAACATGCATATTCGAAAAATGATTCATATCTAGAAAAAAAAGAATGCTTTGAAATTCAAAAGGAAAAGGCAGCGCATAGAAACATGAACAAGCCTTAAATAGATTTGTTATTGAAGACACCAACTGAACAATCAGAAATGAAGATGCTCTGTTTCACCAGTCATTAGGAAATTTAAATTTAATTGCACGCTGTGATTCTACTACACATATTCATCAGAAAAGAGAACATTTTTTAAAAATACAGAAAACATCAGGGACTTGGGGGATTAAGGACAACCAGAATTCTGATCTGCTGTTGGAGAAATAAAAAAATTTATTAAAGCGTCTAGGAAAACTCTAATCATCTATTAAAAGTGAACCTGCAAATATGCTATAACACAGCAATTCCACTCTAAATTATCCATGCAACAGGTAAACTAATACCTACCCAAAGAAAAAATAATATTTAATAATGTACTATTCACATTGACCCCAAAGTGGAAATAAAAAAAAGTATCTCTCAAGAATAATATGTATATGATTGTTATCAAACATATATAAACTAATACAACAACTTGGATGATTCTCACAAACATGTTGATGCATAAAGGTTTTTACTGAAGAGAACATACTCTGTGATTTTATCTATCAGTCAAAATCAGGTAAAATTTAACAAGAATGAAAACAGGATAGTGGTTATTCTTATAGGAAGGCGATGTGAGTAGGAGCAGATATAAGGAGGGTGCTGGAGAATGTATACTTACATCGGAAGGTATGTGTTCACTTTGGGAAAAACAAGAGAACTATACATTTACTTACTTACGTTGACATATTTATGTGACACTTTGATTAAAACTTTGTATTAAAAAGTAATATAATCATTGCAGAAGTTTGTCATCTATCATACATATTTTTAGAAACACATTAAAATTTTGTCAATGCATATTAATAATATAATAATTGTATTATTATTTCATTTGTTTGCAAAGCCATACTCATTTTTAGATTTTTAACTCATTTATCAGTCTATGGGTAGTATACATCACACCCAACACCAGAGTTTTAGCATCCCTTGTCACCGCCTTGTTCCCTCTCCTCTTTCCTCTCCTACCTGATCCCTTTGACAGCCGTCATCTTATGTCTTCTGGATTTTTGCTGGGGTTTAACTATTTATTTATTTCATTTTACCATGTCCACATTTGAGTGAAACCACACTGTAGTTCTCTTTTTCTTTCCATCTTATATTGCTTAACATGATCTCTTTCAATTCTACCCAGACTGTTGCAAAGGACACAATTTCCCTGTGTCTACTAACCGTATAGAATTCCATTGAGTATATATACCAAAGCTTCTTTATTCAGTCATCTGTTGATGAGCAATTAGGTTGTTTACATGTTTGGGGTATTGTGAACCATGCTGCTGTGAACATAGGGGTGCACATATTTTACTGATTAGGGATTTTGTACTCTCTGGATATATGCCTAGGAGTGGAATTAAATGGTAGCTCTATTTTTATTTTTTTGAGGAATCTCCATACTATTTTCCAGAAAGGTTATACTTAAATTCTCACTAACAGCGGAATCTTCCTTCTTCTCTGCACCCCATCCAATACTTATATTTCTCAGCTTTGCATATAGGCCATTCTTGATGGTGTGATGTGGTATCTCATTGTGGCTTTTATTTGCATTTCTCTGATGGTGAGTGATGTAGAACAATGTTTTGTGTAGACCATCTGTGTGTCTTCTTTGCATAGGTATCAGTTCAATTTTCTGCACATTTTTTGAGTGGGTTGTTTACTTTTTGTTTCTTGAGATGTGTGAGTTCTCTGTGTATTCTGGAGATTAAACTGTTGTCTGATATATGTTGTATGGATCTTTTCTCAAATTTAGTGGGTTGCCTTTTTGTTTTATGGAAGTTTCTTTCACTGTGAAGAATCTTTTTAGTTTTATGTCCCAATTATTTAGTTTTACTTTGGTTACATTTGCTGTATCTGTTCCTTCCCCAAAGATCAATTTGAGGTTTAGGTCCTGGAGTGTTTCCCACACATTTTCTTCCAAGTATTTTATGGCTTTGGGTCTTGTGTCTGGATGTGATCCACTTTAAGTTAACTTTTATTTATGGTTCTAATGAATAATCTAACCTTATATTTTGCAGATGTCCAGGTTTCCTAACAGCATTTATTGAATAGATTTTCCTTCTTCTATTATATACTTTTGGTTCCTTTGTCAAAGATAAGCTGTCCATATAAGTATTGTTTATTTCTGGGCTTTTAATTTGATTCTACTGATCTGTGTGTCTGTTTTTTGCCAGTGACATACTGTTTTATTCACGATTGCTTTCTAGTATAGCTTGAAGTTAAGAAGTGTGATTCTTCCACTGTTCTTTTTTCTTCTCGGGATAACTTTGGTTTTATGAGGTCCTTTATGATTCCAAATAAATTTCAATATTTTTTGCTCAACTTCCTTAAAAGATATACCTGGAATTTTTATGTAAATTGCATTAATCTGTATATATTGTTTGGGTACGACTGACATTTTAATTAATTCTTCCAATCCAAGAGCATGGAATATTCTTCCATCTCTTTATGTCTTCTATTCTGTAAAGTTCTTACAGTATCCATTTTGGAGGTCGTTAATCTCTTTTCAAAGGTTTATTTCCAGGTACGAACTTTCTGGTTTCTATTAAGAATGGGATTTCTTCCATAATTGCATTGTCCTCTACTACATTATTTATGTATAGGCAGGCTAATGATTTTTTTCTTGATCTTATATCCTGAACTTTACTATAATCATTTATCATTTTCAGCATTTTTTTGGTACAGTCTTGAAGATTTTCTAGGTATGATATCATGTCATCTGCAAATAATGATTTTTTTCTTTTTTTCCAATTTGAATTCCTTCAGTTCATTTCTAACCTTATTGTTCTGGCCAAGACTTCCAGGTATGTTGAATAATAGTGGTGAGAGCGGGCTGCCTTGCCACATTCCATATTTTAGGGGAAAGGATATCAATTTTTCACCATTAAGTATTATATTGGCTGTGGGTTTGTTGAAAAATGCTTTTATTATGCTGAAGTATTTTCCTCCTATTCCTTCTAGTCCATTCTGTTGGTGAAGGTTTTTTAGCATGAATGGATGTTGAATTTTGTCAAATGCTTTTTTGATTCTATTGAGATGATCATATGATTTTGTTTTTCTCTTTGTTGATGTGGTATATTACATTGATTGATTTGTGTATGTTGAACCATCCTTGCATCCATGGAATGAATCTCACTTGATTGGAGCGGAATTTTTCTTAAGTGCCATTGAATTTGGTTCGCCAGGATTTTGGTAAAGATTTTTGAACCTGTATTCATCAGTGATATTGGTCTATAGTTTTCCTTTTTTGGTGCTATCTTTGATTTGGGAATCAAGTGTCTTACTGTCCTCATAGCATGTATCTGGGATTTTTCCCTCCTATTCAGTTTTGTGGAAGATTTTAAGAAAGATGGGGATTATGTCTTCCTTGAATGTTTGGTAGAATTCACTGACGAAGTCATCTGGACTGGGGCTCTTGCTTTTACGGAGATTTTTGATTGGTGATTGAGTTTCTGTGCTTGTTAGTCTCCCATGACTTCCATATCTTCCTGATTTGGGGAGGCTAAAGGTTTCTGGGAAATTGTCCAATTCTTTACGACTGACAAATATATTGGCATATAACTGCTAGTGATAGTCTCTCATGATCTTTTGTATATTTCGCTGTCAGTTTTAATCTCACCTCCTTCATTTCTGATCCATTTTCGTAGAATTTTTTTCTGTCCTTTCTGAATCTAGCTAGAGCTCTAGTGATTTTACTTTTTCAAAAAGCCTAGCTTTGGTTTCAATTACTTTTTTATGGTACTTTTTTCTATTTCATTTATTTCTGCTCTATTTTTTTTTATTATTTTCTTCCTTCTGATGATTTTTGGGTTTTATTGCTCTTCTCTTTCTAGCTTCCTCTAGTGTGAGGTTAGT
This sequence comes from Solenodon paradoxus, assembly GCA_004363575.1. Classification (NCBI taxonomy): domain Eukaryota; kingdom Metazoa; phylum Chordata; class Mammalia; order Eulipotyphla; family Solenodontidae; genus Solenodon; species Solenodon paradoxus. Next base: position 33,057 of record RJWH01001788.1, on the reverse strand, counting down.
TATTTTACTTGGAATCTCTTGGTTTTTGAAGTATGCATCTATAGCTATAAATTTTCCTCTCAGAATTTCCCTTGCCACATCCCAATTGTTCTGATAGCTGGCCTCTTCATTTTCATTTGTTTCCAGAGAAGTCTTAATTTCATCTTTAATTTCATTTGTAATCCATGAATCATTCAGAAGCATGTTGTTAAATCTCCACATCTTTGTGGTTCTTGCAACTTGCTCTTCTGTTTCATTTATAGTTTTAATCCTTTGTGATCAGAGAAGATGTTTTCTATAATTTCAGTCTTGCTTAACTGCAGTGACCTGTTTTGTGTCCCAGGATGTGGTCTGTCCTTGAAAATGTTCCAAGTACATTTGAGAAGAATGTGCAGTCTTTTTTGTTGTGGTAGAGCATCCTGTATATGTCCGTTAGGCCCATGTGCTCTATCGTTTCACTTAGAGTCCTTAATTATTTGTTTATTTTTTTTCCAGATGATCTATCTATTGATGTAAGTGTAGTATTGAAGTTCTCTACTATTATTTTGTTACTATCAATGTCTGCATTTAACTGTCAGCATTTGTTTCATATAATATATGGGTGCATATGTGTTAATGATAGTTACTTCTTGATAAATTACCCCCATTACCATAATATCTTGTCTTTTCTTGCTTCAAGATAATTTTTCAGGTGGAAGGTGATCTCGTCTGAAATTTGCATTGCAGTTCCTGATCTCCTTTCATCTCTGTTATTTTGATAAATTTTTCCACAGCCTTTGACTTTCAATCTCTGTCTTCTGCTCTAAGTTTCTTATAAGCATAATATTGATGGATACTGTTTTTTTGATCCATCCAGCCACTCTATTTTGACAGGTGCATTAAGTCCATTCACATTTAGGGTGATAACTGATAAATAGGACTTTATTGCTGTCATTTGGGTCTTTGTTTTCTGTTGGTTTTCAGTATATGTTGTAGTGCTTTGCATTTTTTTTTTCTCTCTGGTTTTTAGTGTTGATTCTTACAATTTCATTTACTTCCCAGTCATGTATCTCTTTGCAGTTAAGCTTTGTAACTATCTTTACATCTCTTTTATGAATTGTCACCATATCATATGTATATGCTCATACATGTATTTTTTTTATTTCCCCCATTTATGATTTGTGTTCTCTCCTTTTGTCCTGTCTTTGTTTCTGCCTTTGCTTTCCTGTTCATTGCCATTCTCAGGATTTGGTGGATCTTTGTTTTCTTCTTCCCTGAAGTAAAACCCCTTTCAAGATTTCTTGAAGAGGCTGTTTGTCTGTGGAAATATCTATAAACTTTCATTTATTATTGCAGATCTTTATTTCAAGTATAGAGTACTCTCAATTGGTTGTTTTCGTCTTTTAGAATTTTTTAAGGGAAAGGTACAGGCAGTAATAAAGGCAAATAGGCTGACAGAAAGAAAGTGGTGGAAGAAACATTTCATTTTTTTCATTTAGTTACTCACATGTGGGACTGCTCCCAAGTGTAATAGATCACTAGACCACTGCAGAGTGCCTTCTTTTAGCGTTCTGAATACTTCATTCCATTCTCTTCTGGCCTGTAGTGTTTCTGCTGAGAAGTCTGATGATGTCCTCATGGGTAAACCTTTGTAGATTATGTTTCTCTTTTCTCTAGCAAAACTTGAGCAATTTTCCTTTATCATTGACATTTGCTAGCTTTACTATTATGTTTCTAGGGTAAATCTTTTTATATTTAACAATTTGGTGTTCTTTCTGCTTCTTTGACATTCAAGGTTGCTTTCTGGAACAGATTTGAGGAATCTCTACCATCATTTCTTTAAGTAGGTTTTCTGTACCTTGTTCTCTCTCCTCTACCTCTTGGATACTTATGATCCTTATAAATTTTTCTTCTCATGATGCCTGATGTTTCTCATAAGATGTCTTTATTTTTCTTCAATCTTTTCTCTCCTCTTTTGTGAGGGTAGCTTCTATGATCTTGTCTTGATTTTCTGAAATGTGTTACACAAATTGCCTTTGAATTGTGGTGTGTGGTTTCCTCATCTCATTGAGCTTTTTTATAACTATGTATTTGGAAAAATTTCTCTTTCATTTCTCCATTCAATGTCAAAGGAGGTCTGGGGAGGTCTTAGCATCTTCCTCTCTGAGTCATTTGTACTTTTTTGGGTGGATTACTTTTCCTCTCACTGTGGCTTTTGTTTTAGTATTAGATTTCTTCCTGAGTGGTGATTTTTGGGTGCTGGTGTGGATAGTACCACCCACTTGGGTTTCATGGGTTGTGGGCGTATTCTCCTCTCCAAAATGCTTACTTTTGGTGGGCCTCAAATGCTGGTTCAGTGGTGTCCACTGCCTTCTGACCAGATGAGGGGCAACTTTTTCTTGTGTGCCACTTAAAGGAGGCTCTCCAATCTGTAGACTAAGTTTATAAGCAGACACTGTGAGTTCTGTCAAGTCCACAGCTCATCAGCACAAGGGGCAGGAAGCTCACCATAGTTCTTTTTCTTTCACACCTGTGCAGTTTCTGTAGCTCTTTTGGGTGATTGTTCTTATTCTTGCTATCCACTGGCTCTTTGATCCAGTGGATAGGATTGCCTATCTCTTTCTATGTGTTCCTTTAAAGAGTGGAGTAAGGGATTGTTCTCCCTTGCCCCTGTTCTCTGGAACTTGGCATGGAATTGTCCATGCAGGTCACTGGGGTCTACTAAACCCAAGTTTTGAAAGGTCCTCTAGTGAGTCAGTAAGTATATTCAGTCTGTTGCTGTATGTAATGGGGTTGGTATTCTCTCATCACAGGTCTCATGTGCAGGGGCCAGGAGCAGGCAAGTAAGCTTTTGTCCTGCAATCCCTTGTAGTTTCTGTAGCTCCTGTGTGGTTGGTACTGTTCTTCTCCCAGGTTCCTAGGTCAAGGAGATTGGCTTCTGGCATCTGTATGGTCTTTTAAAGACTGAGGTGGGGAATTGTACTCCCTCACTGCTATTCTCTAGATTCTTGCCTGAACTCTGCCAGACAGGTCCTTGTGCTTTATACTAAGCACACATTTTGAATTGTCCTTTGTTGAAGCTTACAGCCCTCAGTTGAGCATGCTCAAAATTTGTTGTCAGTACATTTCTAAAGACAAAATTTATTTTTGTCAGAATTTCAATATAATATAAAATAATATTAATCGGAATTAGCAATGACCATTTTCTAAAATTTGAATACACCTAGAAGTTGAAATTCACTCTTTTAAGTAACTCTCAGATGAAAGTAAAAGTCAAAGCATCTTTTATAGAAGGTATATAAAATGGCATAGAACTTTAGCAGAACAAAAACTCAGAGAGATGTGACCAAATTGTATGCATAGTGAAATTTATGATTTTGACTTCTTTCATAATTGTAAAAGAAAGAATAAAAATCAGTAAGCTAAACTTTCAAGCTTACAGATCTATAAAGAGAATAGTAAAGAAAGTTTAATGCAAGTAGGAGGTAAGCAATATTATAGATAAAAGTTGAAATGACAGATTTGGAAATACAACAGAATCAATAATCAGTCCCCAGGTTTTTTAAGCTAATGATTTAAAAACAGAGAAAGAAAAAGAAAGGGATCATGTGTTTCTCAGATATAGCTCTTCTCCTGCTGCTTAGTGAGAAAAGTATCTTTCGATGATCCAAGTGTAGTTGTCTCTCATGTCTATCCTATTTAGAACAGCTTATTGATAACTCTACATAGTGTTATCTCAAAAATCTACTACTAACATAACACTAGATATCAAAAAAATTAAATAGAAGAAATAATTCTGTACAGTATCCAATGTACACTAGTAATATAATTCAAATCTAAATATTGAATCAAATATTTTTAATAATAACTAAGTCAGCTAAATACTGTGGTGGTGTTGCAAAAAAAGTGATTTTAATTTTAGGTTAAAGTCAAAATATATTGAACTGAGCCTTTTTTTTCTATTTATCTCTGATTTCTGAAAATCACGAATTCCACCTCAGGCACCCTGAGGTCCCCTTTCCATAGAAAGATGGGGTACTTTTCATTGGGTAGTAAAAACTTTAACCATTGTATTAGACTAGCATGCAATCTTTTGGCCAAGTTCATAAATCATCTATTTTTTCCAGCCCAGCTCCATGGTAAACCACAATTGCAAATTTTGTCAGAATATAAGAATACTTTGCTCATTATTCACCTTTTTAAAAACCGATCTTGGATAAACAATCTTCCCAAAACAGCCAGTCTAAAGAATATGCTGTTTATAGACTGCTCTCAGAATTTTAGATATTTAATGACTATAACAAGTTAGACCATTTAAAATAAGACATACCTAGGTGACACTAACTTAACTTACACCTCGGTAAAGAATAATATCTTACCATATTATTTGCAACGAATTTGGGAACTCTAGTTGTAGGTTAAAATGGGAAGTAGTTCTATGAAAGTAACCTTTCATTTATTTAGAGTTATTATTGGGACATTTTCCAGCAAGCATTTTAATACAACTTGCATGAAGTCCTAGGGGAAAAATTCCTTTTGGAGGTTAGCAAAGCTTTGTCTCTTCTGAGATATGATATCTACATGTATGTCTTTGATACTCAGACTTATGTAATATAGGTTATTTCACTTTTTAAAGATTTTGCAGCCAGGGTCTTTAAATCAAATTCAGTGTCGGATCAAAAGTTAATACTAAAAATGAACTGCATCTAATCATACTGTCTGCTCCCAAATTGGAGCTTTGCCATTTTAATGACTGCTGACAATTTATATAACTATTCTAATCATCAGTTTATTCATTTATAAAGCAGGATAACAATAACGCCTTCCTAAAAGTTTTGCTGAATTTCAGTATGAAAAGCAGCATTAAATATTCATTCCAATATCTGGCACATCAGACTGGCTGTTGTTATATACTGTATTTTAATAATCTCTTATATTTATCTTTTATCATAAGCTGCTTCTAATTTTTAAAATGCTGCACACTGGGGAAGGGAGATTGGAAAACTAGATAAAGCAGTCAATTATTTGGTAAAAGACAGCATTGAACTGTTGGTGGTAAGCTTAAGATATTATATACAGAAACTGTTTTATGATGCTGCATACCTAGAACCTATATTATCCTTTGATAATTTTTAGAAGAAATTAGTAAGTCAATGACAAATAAAAATAAATAAAATGTTGCATATTAGCAGCTAATATTTATTAAATGTCACTAGACATTATTCAAACTCTAGATGTCTACTTCGCTATACTGAAATTTCACTGATAGATTAGTCATAAAAATAATGTAAAAATTTGGCTCAAATTTCTCTTTAAAATAAAAAGTGACCCCATAGAACATGTAATCTTAACATCTGATAAACAGAAATCATAAAATGTATCATCACATAAGTTTATGGAAATTAATTGTGAAAATTAGTAGAAGACATAGAACACAAAGCATAAAATATATGCATAAAAACACCTTGATATTTTTTAAGTTTTTAGTTTCTCATGGATGATAATATTTAAAAATATGAGTGCAAAATTACTCTTTTTAGATAAATAAAGGCAATCTAAATAAAGTAGTAAGGAATTGGAGGAATATTGTCAAATAATAAGGTGAAAGCTGGGACAGGACATTCTTCAATCATGGAGAGACCACCAACACTTGAAAGGACAATTGTAGGAGAATCACTTTATATTTTACCCATATCCTATGAATCTGTGGCCAAGGCATCCATATTGGAGGATTGTGAATTCCACGTGTGGTAAGGGTGTAGACATTCTTGCTCCTGATTGTATAGGCTGGGCTTGATAAATTATGATATCTTGATATTATAATGTTATTATAACGTCAAATTTCTTTTGTAACAAATATGTATAGCCCACTGAAAATTCATCATTTTTTAGAAGACAGCACAAATTCTTTAGTATTCTCTCCTTTCTTGATTTTAACAATTCAGTGACTTTTGCAGATGCATTAGGTACTGATTAATGGCAATGCATAAAGATCTCACTCTAAAAAGTCATCAGATAGTAAAAATAATAAATTTAATCAAGATTACACTGCATATACCTCACTAAATTGTTTCATTGATTGAATAATAGCTTACTATGTACCAGATACCACTAAGGTCTTCAAATACCTTTACCATTCACTTTAACAATCATAATCCCATGGAATATTTACCACTATATCTTTGTACTTGATGGATCTACTCTCTATGTATTAGTATTGGAGATGCAAATGAAAACCAAAACAAATATGAGAACAGAACATTGAAATTGCCTTATGTGTCTTAGTTTTGTATCTGATCTTTATGCCCTTCTCTTTGTTTAATCTAAGTAACTCCTATTCTACCCTCAGGTTGAATCATTATTTCCATTGTGCTCCAGTATCACTTGCAAATCCCTCTAACTATAGTACTTTCTGCAGTGGACTCTAGTTTTGGTTTGTCTGTTTCTTTTCCTACTGAACAAAAGTTTCTTTATTGCTTGACTTTTTGTGACTTTCTGTTCCCAATGCCTAGCATATAGGGAGGAAGGAGAGAGGAAGGAAGGGAGAGAGAGAGGGAGAGGAGAGAGGAAGGAAGGGAGAAGGAGAGAGTGAGGGAGGGAGGAAGGAAGGTACGAAGGAAGGAAGGAACTTCATTCTTTTCTTCATATTAAGTCAGTCTATTCTTTAATATGCATAGTATTCAAGAGCCCTTTCCATTTAGATGACTTAGATGTGAAGAGGCTGATTCAGTGCCATAAATTTGTCAGAAGTTCATGAAATATTTTTTCAAGCTAAAAAAGAGATATGGAAGGGAGAAAATAAAATAAGGGAAGAAGCAAGGAGTCTTAAGGACACTGTGAAAATGCTTAGACAGGAAAGAAAGCAGCTCCCTCTCTCCTCCGCTCTTGTCCAAAGGATATACTTACTGATAAAAACCAGAGTTGGTTCACTTCCAAAGGACTGCATCACTCTTTACTTATTTTATTCTATCTACAGATTGAGGTATGCAAACACTCCGCTTGTTCAAATGCCTCCTGTCCTGAGACAGGCTTCAGTTGCAGTTAGCGTCACCTTTTGCTCACCGCAGCTATGATCCCTCTGCCCTTCACCTGTCTTGCTCTTTTCTTCTCATTTGCAATTTTCACTGACTTGGTCAACAAAATCAAGCAGCAAACCCTTAAATTCTCATTTTCTCTGAATTCACAAGCATCATCTTTGATCCAAACAAAAATTTTTGGTGACCTCTGCTTCCAAAGATCTAAACCAAAGGCCTAGAAATGCTTTGTTTCTTCCTCAGCTGCATCAGATGTGCAGTCCCACCCAGAGTGGACTAGAAATATCTTCACTGAGTCCCAGGCTCCCTTGTAGCTATGTATTTAAGCAACATTTTCTACTTGGAGAGTTTTTCCAGCTGGGCCAAAGGTTTGTTTAACTTTCCTATAAATGTCATCCCAGAGCCTGAGATGGATTGGCTTGGGGGCACCCAAAGCCATTACTCAGTCGACCCAAGAGACCCGAGTTCCTAGCGACAGAAGAACTGGCACACATTATAACATAAATAATAGAATGATGAAAGCTATTGAGGACTGCAGTATATTTCATGCATTAATCTAATAGTCTTTTTAAATTCAACCCCTGCCTTCGTCTCCCAGGAATAGAAAAGCCATCTGTACCAACACAGAGCAATTTACTAAAGCATTAAGGGAGAGAAAAAAACAATACGGATACATTTTCCTTGCTTGAGTCTCTTGATTCCATTCTTCTGGTCCATTTTTACTACATTTTCCATACATAATCTTACTTTTTTCCTATTGGAGATGCCTCACAAACACAACTTTGAAAGAGAGCGGAGAGTTTCCTTCTTTTCCATATTTCCGATTAAAATGATGGGTTTTGCATTTAGGTTGTCTGAGCAAATAGGCTAGTGTGCCACCAAGTTTCTCGGTGAATGAGGTGAAGTGACTTAGACTCTCTAATACCTTAGTTTTCTTTTCTGTAAAATGAGAATGATAATATTTACTTTTTCAGGTTGTGTGACCACTAAATTAAATAATGAATGAGCAAAAATATGTCTGGGAAGGGTACATGTGTCTATAAATGAAAGCTGTTCATAAAGAGCATACAATTCTCGGGGAGCATGTGAAGCTGTGTCTCCTTTCTTTCTGATTATGCTTTAACATCTTTGAGGGTCATAGGCAGGCAAGTGAGAGGGATGGTGGGCCCTGAATATTAAAACTGTGTGCTAATTTTCTAGGTGCCCAGTTTGCAACAGCATGTCTCTTCTTGACACAACAGTGTTTCTCTCCCACCAAAGGTAAACTGGGAAAGAAGGACTTTGATTTTTGATAGGAATTGAGGAAGAAGAGAGGCTAGTTGACTAAAAAGCAAGTTAAGCTTGTCAGTGAGACATGTCTCAATTTTAGATTGTTACGTAATACTTTAGCTGGGTTAGGGAAGTGTGCTGGGTTTGAAACACTTTTTTGTCCCCATTTATTTCTTGATTTAGCATGAAGTTAGCCTTAAATGCATGATAATCTTATTTGTAATTCATTTTCAGCATATTTAGGATCTAGAATTTTCATTTAATTAGTCATAAAAGTTTCACTTTCCCTATCAATTGTTTGTGTTTCTTAAAACATCATTATGTTCATAGCAGCACCATTCACTCTAGCTAAGACATGGAAACTACCTAAATGCCCGTCAACAGAATAAAGAAGCTGTGGTGTAGATACTCAATGGATTTCCATGCTTCCGTTAAAAAGGATGAAATTGTGCTTTTTGCAGCAGTCTGAATGGAACAGGAAATGATTATGCTTAGTAAAATGAGCCCGAAAGAGAAAGAGAAGTGTAGGACAATTTCACTCATATGTATAATGTAAAGAAATGAAAGAGACTAATCATAACGTAATTCGCAAGATACAAGCTTGTGGCTACTGGGGTGGAGTTGGGGGACACAGGAAGGAAGGAGTTAATACAGTGTAGGTAAAGGGCACTAGAACTCTGGTGACCCGTGTGTGTGAAATGAATGCACACAATCCTAAGTGTGAATTCAGCATCCCGTAAATCATATATTAATGTGAACAAGAGAAAGAAAAATATTACCTATAAAAACAGAAGTTTGTTTCACTCAGAATGTACTAAAAACAATACAGAAAGAGAGAGCAGACCCCTATCTGGTCTTGCATACACTGGGCCATCAAGCGTCACTTGTCTGACAGGACCCTGTCAGAGCGCTGCCTTCACCTTACTAGATTCAACTTGCTACTGTGAATGTGTATGTGTTTAATCCTTTTCTAGATTTAAAAAATGCCTTGAAAGCAAGGATCACCTCTAATTTATTTCACCAACCCACTCTCTTCACAATACCAGGTCCACAGCAGGTGTAATGAATGTTTGTGGGCGAGTCTAAATGATTTGGTACCAGGAAGTGAGTTACAAGCCTGTACTTATTTCTCCCAATCTAATTCCCTGACTTCTGCTAAGAGAAAAAATACCCTGTTTAAGCTCTTCACTAATAGTCCAGTGCACAGTGTGGTGGATTGTGTTCATCATGAGCTCTGAGGTCAGACAGGACAGATTACAAATGAGGGTCTGTATGAACTTTGACTAGTGTTATAATCATCAAAACCTTAGTTTCGTCATCTCAAAATGAGGACAATAATACTGTCAGCAAAAGTTGATAGAATTATATATGTAAAACATACATATAAGGGACTCAATGAACACGAGTTAGCTTCCCTTTAACTTATTTTTAAGGCTTGGTTGAACAAGTTTGGAGAGAAATGTTCAAATTCTTTAGCAATCAGAGAAATGCAAAATAAGAAAAATCCTTTAGATCTATTATATGATACAAAAGGTTGTCAAGATAGTTAGTCAGAAATCTTCCACACCTGAAGGGAGATAATAAACTGGAGTAGTCATTTGGGAAAGTGCTCTGTCAATCACTGAGTATGCCTGTGGATGAACGGCCAAACATCCCGACCTTGGATTTCTATCCCAGAAAAGAAATCTCATAGAAGTTAATTAAGTAACTGCATAAGAATAATTATTGCACTATTGTTTATTAGAGTGGGGAGAGGAAGGGAATATGAATGTCCATCACTAAATAAAATGGATACATTCTGTGGAATTCTATGCAACTCATAAAAAACCGAAATGAGAGGTGCATGCAGTACAATAGTTTATTGTAAGAAAAAGAAACTGACAGCTTTCCTTCATGCAAATTGAAGCCAGATAAAATACAATAAATGATAAAGGGGAGAAAAATCTAAAAAGTCCTTTATACAGATCAGTGATAAAGACAGTATGCCATAAACAGAAGGGAAGGATTCATTCAACCACTTGTACCAGAAAACAAAAATGGGAAAAAAAAAAATTAAAATAAAAAGGTGTGTTTGTGTGTTTATGGGTGTACATGTACACACCTGCATGTACTGATAGATGCATGAGGTATTTTCTGGAAATGTTTACAATAATGTCCCTGGCTGCCTTGGGAGAAAGGACTGGGACTTAATCAGGAGAGGGGAAGGGGAGGCTTTTCCTTTTATACTTTCCTCTTTGCTTAAATTTTTACCTTCAACCTATAGGACACCTATTTAAATAACAGATTTTTTTGAAAAAATTGATTCTTTATCTCCACTCTTCCAAATTCATCTCTAGTTATTTATTTTCTGCATTGGGATTATAGACTGTCTAAAATATCCATGTGAGTCTGAATTTTCCAGTGAAGAGTCTTCTGGTGGCTCCCATTTTCTATGAAAACAACTTCAAAACGCCAAACACAGAATGGAAGGCCCTTTGCAATCTGCTTGATATTTTAAATCCTGATCTGATCTAAGCCCATAAGCCCTTTACTTTTGGAAAACTGCATTACTCAACTGTTTCCAAACTGTCAGATACATTACATTGTCAATTGTGGCTCATGCTCTATCTCTGCCCAAAATGTCATTCCTTGATCTTACTGACAGGTGATTCTCTCTTTATTCATTCATGCTCACCCAACATTTTTTCTTTTCTAGGTTTCTCTCTGACTCCCTGCTTTCCTGATCAGGCACTGACAGCTTCTCCGACATCTATTTTCCTGTCATGCTTTATACAAACTTCAACTAAAGCCTGTTAACTTAATAAATGGGGGTTTCTGTTGCCATGTTTGCCTCCCTTGCTAGAAACGAGGCAATTTTTCCTCTAAATAGTTAAACCTCTACCTTGCATGACACTCAGTGCGTACACAGTGTGTGCCATAACTGTTTGCTGAACCTAATTAGAAAATTTCTTCTCAGACTCTGCCTTTAAATGAACTGTTAAATCATCGGTCTGGGTCAAGGGTTCTGTTCCACAGTGAAATATCACAGGACTTTAGTGAGGATTCCAGTTCTGGAAAAATAGGTTTAAATTCATTTCTCCTTGCTCATCTCCTCTAGGTACAATTAAAATATGTTGGAAACATTCCAAAGGTCACAGAAGCACTCTGAAAGGTGGAAAGAGGAGGCAGATGAACTAGGAGCAGCAGGACTTGAGAAACAACATGGGAATGAGTTCTCTGGCTTTCTTCTTATCTGCCATATACCTTCACCTGTTGAAGAAGCTTTCACTCAGAACCCCGCACTAGGCATTGACAAAAAGGAAAAAAAAGACCCAAAGAAAGTCTGTTTCTCTAGCTAAAGGATGGTGAAAGGACTAGAGCATTAAGACAGGAATCTGTTTGATAAAACTGACTCACACAAGCCAAACATCATACATACCTACCACCTGTGTCTCTGCTGTAAAGTCAGCAACTGAGTGGGAAGCCCCATGTCCAGTCACGCCCTAATGAACACAGGCACACAGGCCAGAATAGTGCCTTCCTCCTCTGGTGACGGCACTGGGGCAGATCAGGTGGAGAATGAAATATCTCACTCCTCTCCCAGCAGCAGCAGCTGATTCAGAGGCGCAGCCCCTACTCTTCCAACTTATTCATACAAACTGTGAGGTGTGGACTTTCATCCCTTCCTGGGAGAACCCATGACCCTCCAAATGAGAGAACTGGGGAAAAGATTTGGGAGGACAAAGAACTGGAGAAATACATTCCTAAAACCTGTGTAAGAAAGTCTGACCAAATAAAACATGAAATTGACCAGAATCAGCATATTGGAAGACATGAGACTTTCATTTAGCATGGAATTCCAGTTCAGAATGGTCTTGAGTATGTGTCTGACATTACGCTTTTGATGACCAAAGCATTCATTTTTAAAAAAGCAAAATCATTCTAAATTTAAATTTAGCTGTGTGACACAATGCTAGCAAAAAACAGATAAAGAATGTCTACATGTGCACAAAAATAACCTCAATAACTGCGCACTTAATACGCAATTTCTCCCCTCCCATGCCCCCATTCCCATTCTTACACAGAAATTGTCCATTAAATAAGGAACCCTTAAAACCTTAGACATACCACCCTTGGAATAAAGACTGAGTCCCCAACTTCTTTCTCTCCCTCAGTCTGTCTCCACTCACCCCACAACCTTAAGAATTTACCCAATTAGAGCAACAGAGAGAAGCTAGATTTAAACCAAAATATTTTAACAGAGCCTTCAAGACCTGTGGTTCACTAACAAGAGATTTAACATTTATTCTGTCAGAGTCCCAGAACGGCAGGCAATAAAAGAGTAGAGCTAGAAATATTCACAGCAGTAAAGCAGAACATTTCCCAAATGTGTGAAAACCCAAATCTACAAATACAAGATGAGAAAACCCCAAACAGAATTTATGCAAAGAAATCCACACCAATGTACATCATAATCAAACTCCTAAAACCTAAAGAGAAAGAAAAAAACCTCCAGAAAAAAATGACACGAAGAAGAGCACGGATTTCAATGACTGTGGATTTCTCATCCAGAGTCAAAAGAAAATGGCACAATATTTTCAAATGCTTGTTGTTGACTGAAATAAAATTATCAATAATTATGATAAGTGAAGAATTTGTTAGTCAAAATGATCATTGGAACCTGGGAAAAGTCTGACTGAGTGAACTGCTCGTGGTTAAGCAATGGTGAGTGAGGCTTTGATAAATATTCTGGTTGAGAGTACTTGCGAGATAAAAAGAAAGACAATCAGCTGAATTATTATTCTCTGAGTAATCTTTCTGAAGCAAAGAACCTTGCGCAAGTGGTCTAACTTGTATCTATACATTTTTAAAATATTGGAATTTCTATCAGTCCTTCTAACTTAGTGGCTCTGAATGTTCTTTTACATAAAGAGTGCAAGTGCAAGGCAGGTGAAATTTATCTTAAACTCATGGACTACTTTCTTGTGGGAGCTGTGAAGGAGTACTCATTGGGAGTCTTTCTTTTACTATCTTCTGGCAAATGGAGGTAAGTGCCTGTTTTCCAGAGAGCATTCTTCCCGATTTCTTCACGGAGCTGCCCAGCTTTGTTCTGACATCAAAATGTGCAGATTTCTTTCAAACCAGGGACAAGGGAGTCCAAAGTAAATTGTTCAAATGCTAAAAGACAAGAACTCATTATTTTGAATTTCACATCTAAGAAAAATAGTCTTCCCAATAAAGAGGAAATAAAGACATTCTCAGTTAAAGGAAAACTAAGAGAATTTGTTTGCAAAGAAAAAAAAAAAGGATATATGAAGTTCTCCAAACAGAAAAGAAATACAATGGAAGAGATTGGAAATTCAAAAAAAGAAAAAAGGAAGACCAATGAAATTAGTAGAAAAGGGATACATCGAATGGGCTATCTTTCTTTCATGTGTTTTTAAAATTAACTTTGATAGCTGAAGACAGTACAAGATCATCCAGTTTGTTACTTAATGTACCTAGAGGAAATATTTAAGACATTATGTTTTTAAAGTAAAGAGGTTAAAAGTACCTTAATGTGAGTCTGATTTCTGTACTTCACATGAAGTGATAAAACTTTATTGCAATTAGACAGCTGTAAACTATATATGAATGCTGTAATATCTACAGCAATCACTAAGAAATATATACAAAGGAAATCATTTAAAATTATGAAAATTAATCAAAGTATATTCTAAAACAAATGTTTACGAAGCAAAAAATGACCCAAAAAGAAAAAAAAAAAATGAGAAACAGAAAAAACAGAAAACAAATGATAAAATAGTAAACTTAAACCCAAATATACCAATAAGCGACTTTAAATGGGTTAAATATACTGGCTAAAAGACAAAGATTATCAAAGTGGATAAAAAGCATGATTCAACTATATGCTGCCTACAAGAAACTCGTTTCCAATATGACATAGTAGGTTGGAAGTAAAAGGATGGCAAAAGACAGCATGAAAGCATTAAAGGGTAACAGAAGAAGCTATATTAGTATCATATAAAGTAGACTTCAGAGCAAATGAAATTACTATAAAGAGGATCATAACATAATAATAAAAGGAACAATTTACTTAGCCATCTTAATTGTATAGACAACAAACAACTCAACATCAAAATATATGACAAAAAACTGATAGAATTAAAAGGAAAAATTTTGATGGAGATTCCCTACTGATGAGTGAGAATCAAATTCTAGAAAAGGTGAAGGATACTATATTTCTCTCGCTTTTCCTTGGGCCTTCTTACTCAGTGCAATAATACACCGTAGCAACCTGCTTTATTCCTGCATCAGATAAAAATAGTTGCCCTAAACTGAAAAAACTAGTTTTGTAATGATGGAGAAAATGTCAATATGTATTTTGGTAAGAAGTGCAAAAATTAACATTTAAGTGGGTGATCAATGTTGTTGGTGACTCGAGTACTGCTGCTTTAAGAAAAAGACACTGTCCTGGGAGGAATGACATGCACACTTCATTTTTAGTGAGCCCGCATGCATCTGGATACCTATTCCTTTGCCTCAGCCCACTCCTAGATCTGTCCTGGCAGCCATCAACAACTAGCTACCATGAAATGACATTGCCTTCAGCCCAGCCTCTCTTGGTTTGGTTTTTGATAGTAGCTTTGCTTGATTTTTTTCTTTGTAATTTCTACCACTAATAATCACCAAGAACTTCTACTGCTAAGATATGATACAGGGACCAGATCTACCATGCCACTTGAAACAGTTTAAAAAAAAAAAAGAGATAAAATACGCAAAATAACAGCTTTAAGACACTATATGTCTGTGATCTTTAAAAGATGGAAAACAAGTAAGATGAGGTAGGTACTTGCTTCCTTGAGAGTCTCCAGACTGCCGTGTAGGAAAGGCAGAGTCAGGCAGAGCCATGAGGATTCCCTAAGATGAAGAGACAGAATTAAGTCTGGGGAAGCAAGACAACTAGATTTCTCTGAGAGAGCACTAAAGCAAAGATACTAAACAGCGAGGATTCCAGAGAACTACAGAGCCCTCTTGTATTATTCATCCCTCCAGTGACTGCATGTGAGGAAATTACCCAAGCGCAGGAGAATGAATGATTCAAAAGATTAGGAAAAGAGTATCCAATGGTCATATATGTCTGGGAATAATTTCTGTTCTCACTAGATGGTCTAGAAAACATAATTCATGAAGCACTGGGTAGAATACTCAGAATCATTTTGCCTGAGTAGTGGGGAGTGGTACTGCTGTGATCCCACCTAACAAATCTTAAAAACAATAGCATAAAGGATTAATGTTGCCAAGGAGCCTAACTGCATACCAAAACAAAGGTACATAATATTTATAATGATATAGAAATATCCATCATACAGCAAGGTAAAAGTTAATGTCAGCATCCAATCCAAGATCACCAGTCATACAACAAAGTGAAAAAATATAACCCATATAACCTG
The DNA here is from genome assembly GCA_004363575.1 of Solenodon paradoxus. Taxonomy (NCBI): domain Eukaryota; kingdom Metazoa; phylum Chordata; class Mammalia; order Eulipotyphla; family Solenodontidae; genus Solenodon; species Solenodon paradoxus. The sequence continues at coordinate 17,363 of RJWH01001788.1, read as the reverse complement.
TAGTAAAATGGCTAAGTATGCCACCTCTTACCATGTGACCATGTCTCTCCATAACCACGGCAACTGGCATTTATTGCTATCCAAACTAAATAATTAAACTATGGGGTTTTTTTTATGATTGAAGAGCTCCTTTTAGGAAACAATACTAAAATCATCTACTTCATGAGTGATTGTAAGAACTTAAATTTTTCCTTATAATAGTATCCTAACACTTCCTCAAGGCCCCAAAGTCAGTGATTACTGACAATTCAACCTCTATGTCAGCAATTTTAAAATAAATGCAAACACGTATTTTTCCGTCAATTGACAAAAGGTCAAAGTCTTGTTCTTGTCAAGTCCTAACAGAAGATTTAAGCTCTGAGAAGTGAAAACGATGACATGCTTGAGATGTTCTGAGGCAGCATCTTGTATTTGAAGAACCCATGCAGGTAAGCATAAATTAAACAAGGGCACCGTTGAGGCTTGCCCATGATTATGCTTGCCTTGCCCAGCAGCAGAGAGTGGCCACGTGGAAAGTCAATGCTGATCCTGCGTTCTGAAGATTGATAGTGTCAATAATAAGATTACCTCCTGCACAAATTGTTTTTGCTGAAATTGATTCTCACGAATGCAGAAAAGAAATCCGAGGTACTACATTGACTGGTGACTTCAAAGTCCTCTGTGACCACTTAATTTACCTCTCTGATTATGACATAAGGTGTCAGTTTTTCACTCTCACTTGCTGCATGACCTTGAGCAAGTCGTGAAATATCTTTGGGCTTGTGTGAATAGATGCAGATGAAATGGAATCTCTTTTCCATTAATCTCTCTCAGAGAGAATAAGATTGTGTACTCAGAGCTTTCCTTTGCCAGAAAGCCCTTTGATGGATGCATAATGCATTATTGTTTTTAGAACCAACCCCAGACTACTGCCTTGTAAATGGAGGTGCTCAATCAATACCCTTGGTTGATAGATGGGCTCCAAGAGTGAAGGTGACCATGTGAGAAATCTGCAACTGGAAATTGCTCCCCAATAAAACAGATTCAGCAGAACTTCCACTATGTGTACAGATATCAATGTCTTCTTTCTCCAATTCAAGTGAGAGATAACTCAAAGGACAATGCGAGTGCAAAGATATCATTTGTCTAAAATCCAAGTAATCCCTGCAAAATATGTGAATCCAGTGACCTGATGAGACCAAGGAAACTAGCAACAGTAACAGATATGTTTGAAAAACAAAATGACATTTATTTGGAAATCTCTAAGTCTCTAGAAAAGGCGGCATGTACATGGGATATCCCTGTCAGTTAACTCTCTCATATGAATTATTACCCACCTGGCATAAGGTAGTTTGCTCTAGTAGCTTTGTATTGTCCTAAAAATATGACACCAAATCTTATTAGACTCAGAATCTAGGAAATAGTTGCAGCAAAATACGGCCGTGTATGTGTGTGTGTGTGTGTGTGTGTGTGTGTGTGTGTGTGTGTGTAACAGTCATAGTTCATTAAATCCTATGTATCAATGGAGGTAAAGATTCGACTGTTAAATTTAAACCTTTGAAAGAGATTTTTAGAAAATCAATTCCTAGGTTGTGTTTTGCCACCACTGGATTTAGAAAGAGGCTTGTTTTGTCGTACTGTTGTCATGCCTACTTTTCCACTATTTAAAAATTATCTGCAACCCAAAATCTCTCTCTACCTAAGCACCTCCTGCCATCCTTCACAGCCCTACAACAATGTATTGGTATTGGTATTGCTGCTTGGCATATTTCAGTGGTAGGTATGTATATTAACATTCACAATAATCTAAGTTGCGTAATGTGGAAGGAATAATGTATTGTGAGCCAAAATTAGCAGATTATTTTATTTGATTGCCTCAGAACCATCATTTATCACTTATCAAACAGGATCTTTGAAATATTGTGAAAGCCTCAGCAGGAGTGAGAATAGAAAATCAGCAGCTAGTGTGAATATGGTGAGTATTCTAAAAGGACACGGGGGAGGGGAACAGAAGTAAAGACAAATTGTGTATTATTTTATGATCTTTGTTAAGATATAAACGCATTTTAATTTGTGTAAATGTGTTAATTTTGAAAACAAGGAACCAGCGAACCACAGGCTCTCCATTAGAGGGAATATTTGGATCAGATTCTGTACTATTCTCTGATCTATATTAGATGAGAGGGCCCCTTCGTGAGGTGAGATGTGCCACATTACTGTAAACACGGACCGGCCAGACCTACCAAAAATATCCAAGTGGTCCTCCAAGCCATCAGAGCCAAGGGCTGCAGAAACTGGGAGAACTATTGGAAAATAGGACCAATGCTCCTTGTCAAAAACTATTGAAGACCTGCAAGAAGAGGGCAGACCCACAGGCTGACCTTGCAGTGTAGGAATGAATAAGTGGAATGATGTCATGTAAGTGGGGAGAAAACTCAGGCAGTCTGACTTTGATAAATGATTTTAACTGTGATTCCAAAAAAATGGAAACACATCCAGTGGGCATTGGCATCATTAGTAACAAGCAACATCAAACCAGCATCAATCAACCCAGTCCCAGTCCCGCCACAGACATGATTCATAAGAGTGTGTGCAGCACCATGGAAAGCAGCCTGATCCCTGGAAAAGGGCACTCTAGCAGAAATCAGGAGCACTGAAAAGTACCTGCAAGCATTATTGAACACTGCTATTTGCCAGCCGCCATGCTAAGCACTTTGACATCAGTATTTGTCAAGCCTCCCAGGGTCCCCTGTGATAGGCAGTGGTATGCTGGAGATGGCTTTTACCAGTTTGAGAGCATCTCTCTGTTTGTATTGCTTCCCTGGCCCACATTTAGTGGCACCGCACTGGCAGTTTGAATTAGCAGTGAGGATGGGCAGGTTATTCACTTAAGCAGAGTTAGCAAATGCAACAACTCAGTTTTCTTTTCTCCAGAGATTTGTTTGCTAAATATTCATCAGCACACAACTGGTGATAAGTTCCATTAATGCTCCCTCCTTTTAAATGGGAGCACAGGCTCATGCAGATGGGTAGTGACAGAGTCTAAGCTCAATAGCTTATCTATTTGGTTTCAAAGCCATGCCTGTAACCCTTGTGTACTCAGAAGATCCCTGGTCCAGTGCCAAGTTTAATGACTGAACCCATCTCCAAACTTCTTTGAACTCTAACCTGCTGCTCAGTAAATTGGATAGTTTAATGAAAGGAGGTTCTATCCCATTCCTCTAGTCTGCTTGTGTGACAATCAATCAAATGAATTCATACCCCCTCATTTAAAACCTTTCAAGAGGAAGAGAGAATTAATGATGTTGGCCTCAGTTAAGACTTCTCCTGTACACCATGCATGTTCTGATCTTCCAGTATCCACTTGCTCAATGTTCTTACTTTTGGCATTCTATAATCACCTTTATGATATTACAATATATAATAAATGTATATGTGGTTTTTAATAATATTTATTGAGGTAGCTTTGCTTTAAAAAGTAATCTAAATCCATACGAGAAGTTTCCCCTTTCCTAAAATATATGTAAACACACCCTGTCCTCCACCAATTACCAAGGGTTCATCACCAGTGTCCATTGGGTCCGATCACCACTTGCTCCCCCACCACTCTGTCCCATTCCCTACTGGTAACCTCAATTCTATTGTCAGTGTCCAGGGGTTGGTGTTTTTAGTCTGTTCCTTTGCTTTTATTAAAAGGTAAAACAAACAAAAGCGACAAATAAGTGTGTGTGTGTGTGTGTGTGTGTGTGTGTGTCTTCATTCTCATTCTTAGCACAGAGCTCCTAAAACCTTGGGAATTTACTATGTTGAGAACTAAAATGCATATTTTATAATATCCATGACATGAAGTGACTTTTGGAAAAAACTTTCATCTCTTCTGGATGAGGGCTAGTTGCCTGAAAAACCAAGTTCTAGGGGATTGAAACTTGCAGTCCCAACCCCAAATTCCAGGGATGAGAGAAGGACTAAAGATTGAGTTCAATCACCTGTGGCCAATGATTTAACCAACCATGCCTACGGAATGCAGTCTCCATAAAAAAAGGAAGTACAGAAATCAGAGAGCTGGATTAGTGAGCACATGGAGGTGCTGGGAGAGTCACATACCTGGGGAGGGCATACTTTGCCCTATACTTCTCTTCCAAATTATATTATTTTATAATAAGCTAGCAATCTAGTAAGTGAAGCATTTCTGTGAGTTGTGTGAGCTGCTCTAATGAATTCATAGAAACCCACACGGAGAATAATTGAAATCTCTGTATCTGACAGTCCAGAAGCACAGATGTCCTGGAGTCTGAAGTTGAGGATGGGGGTTATCTGTTATTCCCCTGGCTAAAGGAACCATGTTTCTCATTCAAAGACTTTAACCTTGCTATAGATGAAAGTTTATGGAAATGAAGGAAAGGAATCTACATCCAGGAACAACCATCCTCTTAACAAAACGCACTTAATCTTTGTGTCCCTCCTCCCACCCTATGATTTGAGGTTTCCCTGCTTGAGAGAGTCTTCATTGATTATCTAACTGGTGTGACAATAGCTTAGCAAGGACTGCAATACATCTGAGGCATAAGCAAGAAACGAATGCAAAGATAGATATTTAGGCACCATCAACCACGTGCAGCCATTCATGTTTGCTATTAATGTTACTATTTCCTTAACACATTTTCATCTGACACACAATCAATGTCACTATTCCATGCGTCTGTGCTTGGGAATTCAAACCCATGCCCAAGTGGATAAAAGGAGTCTTGAATTCTTAGGAACTTAATTTTCTTACTGATTCTCTGCCTCTTCCTCTTTCTTTTTTGTGCTCCACTACCACTGGTCTAACTTGATTTTCTTCTCTATTTCATCTGGTTAGAACCCCATGAGTCTCTGTTTTCTTGAACACACCTTCACTCACCAGAACATAATAAAATTGATCTGAGTAACTTCACTTTGAGGAAGATTAACAATCTTCTCTGTTTTTGGTTATGCAAATGACAATGTATATTCTTTATAAAATTATTCAAAACTATAGAGAAATAAACTTAATAAAATTTAAAACCATTGCATCCTTATTGCTGCAAAAGATTATTGATATAAGTATAAAACTTTCTATATTTAATATGTTTTTTCCTAATTCAATACACCTTTAGGTGAAAGTTGCAGACTATTGCTTCTTAACCAGGAGTGATTTTACCGTCCTGTTTCTCACCTCCTCAACTTCAGAGGACAGTCAACAATGTTTGGAGACATTTTTCACTGCCATAACTTGGAAAGGAAGTGCAATTAACATCTAATGGAAAGAGATCAAAGAAGTTCCTGAACATTCTGCAATGCACAGGATAGTCCCCACAACAATAGTGTTAAAACTGAGAAACCTTGGTCTAGACAAAGCATAAGATATAGGATTTCTGAAATCTGCTATATTTTTGGTTCTTCTGATACTCTTAGTCAGTTTTCTGGGTTATCCTTTGTTTGTCCTCATCTTGTAGCCCAACACAAGGACTTGCTTCCCTTCTACCTCTGCTATAGACCTGCGTCCCTCTAACTCATCAGAGAAGCTGTGATTCTCATTTTCTTAGTTCCTTTGCTCTCTCTCTCTCTCTTGACCCACCTTGTTTTCTCTTTTACATCACACACACATTCATTTTTGTATGCAAATGCTTTGAATGGGTCTTTTTCGCGTTATATTTGGGATTTTATTCTCTATTATTTATTTCTTTGAAGGGTTTGGCATTTGAGACTTAGTAAATAAACATGGTGGCATCCCTGCAGAGGGAGAGGAGCTTCTCTCCGAAGCCTATGGACACTTGAGGTAACAGAGTAGAAGGAAAAGACACCAAGACCACTGTCTGCCAGGAAGGTCAAAGGCAGATCTCTGCGTTATGTTGGGTAGATGTTTCAGCCAAGAAAATTATCTTCTATCCCATTCCCTATCCTTAACAAACATTACTTCTACCAAAGGAATAATTTTTCACCAAGAATTGGGTCTCCAATAATTGTATTAATAGATAAAACTTGATAATCATTGTAACTGTTATTTATGAGATTTTACAAATTGTAAAGTATTTTCACATACTTTAAATTACTTGCTCCTAACAATCTTGAAAAGTATGTAAAGCACTTGATTTTGCATTAGAATTTGCATTCCCTCTCTGCCACTTAGCATTTGGCTGTAGGCAAGCCACTTAGCCTCTTTGTCTCATCATCTGTAAATTAGGATAATTATGCCCCTTTTACTTGGTTTTAGTGAGATTCAAATAAGAAAATATATACTAGAGAGAACATTCTAGTCAACAATAAAGCAAGTTACAAACGCAAGCAATTATTTTGCAAATGGAAAAACTGAAGGTTGAAAAGATTAGTGACATGCACAGCACCAAGGTTGAACCCTTAGGTAAAATATGGATTTTGTATATCAAGGTATTCGCATCCATTATAACAAATGCACCGCTCTGGTGGGGATGCTAATAATGTGGGAGGCTCTGCCTATCTGGGAGTGGGGGTCATATAGAATATTTCTATACCTACCTTCTTCTTAATTTTGCTGTGAGCCTAAAGCAGTTCTGAACTTTAAAAAAAATATTAGTGACTTTTTGTACTTAGACTGCTGGTAAATTTTAGGCCCAGATTTCTGATATTAGCATACTGATTCATTAGCATATTCTGATATTAGCATATCCTGATAGCCTATTCTGATACCAAATTCAGCACTCATTCCTCTCTCTACTTCAGGTGATCTCAAATCTTAGAAACTCATAGTTTACATTCTCCTTAGAATTCTGACACTTCAACAATAGATGCCTGAAACAGCAATGGTCACAAGATTTGTAGAAACTAAACAAATATTCTGCCTGTTTGAGTGATTACCTTACACTTAATAGTAAAACAGACATATATCTCTGACACTTTTATAAGGTAATTACACACTGAGAGGAATTATGTTGCCATGGACATGAAACAGAATTCTAAATGCATACAATTGCAGGTTTAAAACCAGGCTCTGCTATTTATTAGTTATGACCTTGAGTAAATTTTCCTAACATAGTTCCTTATCTGTAAAATGATAGTGATATTTCATAAAAGTATTGTGAGAAATAAACAGATATTGTATAAAAAGAACTGGATTCTAGGCCTAGCATATTTTGTGCCCTCAATAAATGCTCCCGGTTTCTATTATCTTGTGCTCAATTTCTGATTCAATGTCTTCTTTTCTGTGTTACTCTGCTAACTTTATTTTAAGGTAAACAATTTGGTTTTGTAGGATCAAGACCCCCAAATTGTTTAGTTAGATCTTTTCTAAGATGTCTAGATGTGTGTCACCACACATTCTAATATGTGTCACCAAGATCTGCAGCTCTTACCCCCACCACAGATTTTTAGTCATCTCTGGAGACATCCCTTTGTCAGAGAAACATAGCTTAAGGCATAAGAGGCAAAGTTTTGTCATGTGAAGTTATCCCCTTCTCCCTCCTCAACTTCCAAGTTCCCTTCCCACACTTCAACCTAAAATATAAGTCTTTGGCCTGTTCCACTTAACTTAGAATGTACAGTCATGTATATTCTCCAAGATAACTCAATAAATTTGGTCTTTTCCCCTCACAATCCTGTCTGATGTTAATTTGTTTGTTCAGCTCATGAGGTAGTTTTGAGATTTGGGGGAATATTCCCCGAACCTAGAAAGTATTGTAAAAGAAATATCCCATATATGAAGAAAAAAGATTTTCATAGAGGGTAAGAGTACACTGGCGATTCAAAGGGATTTATTTCTTAGCAATTATTTTTGTAATTCAAGCATTAAAAAGTCAATTTTCTTCAACAAAATATGCAATTAAATAAGTGGAATTATTTGTACTAGTCTATTCATTATGGACATCAGTAAGTTCTGGTAAAGAACTGAAGACATCAAAGATTAGTCTTGTTCAAAAACCAAGGGGCAAGGTGAAAATATTTAACATAGAAATAATTAAAGGGCATCACTGAGATGACCACGAGATTTTTGAAAGAGTTGGAGTCTTATTTTTAACTGCAATGGGTGAAAAATAGAAACTAAGAAAATTACATCCCTGACTGACCTTAAATAATTGAAAGGACCTTCTGCTTAATTCCTTTTTGTCAGTTACTTCCAGAGGCCCTCACCTTCAAACCTTTAGAGCAAGGGCAGTTTTGAGTTAGAATCCATCTGGGGGAAAATGCTTTGTTGCTGTATTATTGTGTCCTGCCTGTCACAGCACGAAAGCTTGTTTTCATGCCAATGCTCGGCAAACACCTGAAAAGACAAGTGATTTTGGAAAAGTTGACATCCCAAGTTATGAAGTTGTAAGCTCTTTCTTCTACTGATCGTCTCACGTCGTGAGAATAAAGTCAGCCAATCACTCAAAATAAACTCTTCCAAACATGCTTTTTTTCTCATTACTGTCCCTGCGGGAAAATGCCATTCCTCAGAAACCTAACCTTCTTGTTCAAAATTTCCGATCAATCCCTACTTAGAGCTGCCTCTCTAGAACTGAGAACACCATTACAATTTCAGTAATTGACACTTAGGACACCTGGATGAGAAGTTCCTGGTGTGATAAGATAGAGAAATAATAGAGCGGGCTCATTAATGTACTGCAAACCTTAGGCATTCAGGAGATGGATACACAATGATTCAAAAGAAATAACAACTTAATACTTGTGGCCAAGGTTCCTAGGGCCAAGCCAGATATACTTCTCTCAAGCCTGGGTAGGGTGAAACTTTTCAAGACTTTAAACATTTTACTCTCTTCTGCCTTTAAAACTAGAGATCAGTGAGCAGAGATTTATTCTTTCCAAGACACAAAGTCTTTAATAACAAGTAAATATCTTTGGAGCTTCTCTACAGTTTATCTCATTCAAAACCTGAAGGAAAAGTATCTACTTCAGTATGAAAACAAAAAGGAAAAACAAAAATGGGAGCAAACCTCAAGAAATTTCAATTGCATTAGAATCAAAGAAGCTTCTTTGCAGAAACAGAGAAGTAGTGATGAGAAAACCAAGCCAAATAAGTACAAATGTCAGAAGCAGTTCTTTCCTAGACCCATAACATGTGTTGTCCCTCATTTTGGAAGAAAGAAAAAGTCTTTTTATGAGCACAGAAACTTGGAATACTAATCCCTGAAGTAACTAGCAGCACATTTTTATATAAGCATAAGAATACGGACAAGGACAGTCAATGTTAGCAAATCTCACTGAGCAAGATGGGCCCCAATCAAAGAGAAAGCAGTGAGGTCTCAACTGGGCTTTGAGGCAGTGGCAACCTCTGTAAGTAAGATAAGCTTATTTAACACGGAACAGGCGAAGATGTTGAAACTATTTGTAGATAGACAAATGGATACAGAAAATGTGGTGGGGGTGTGTATGCAGTGGAATTTTATTCAGTCTCAAAAAGTACAGATGAAACTGAAGGACACTGTGCTAATTAAAATAGCCAGACACAGAAAGACAGATGCTTAATGATGTCACAAAACAGAAACTAGAATGGTGGCTGCCAGAGATAGGGAGTGAGGTCAATGGAGGATACGTTAATCAAAGTTTACAAGGTTTCAGTGATGCAAGGTGAGTAAACTTTGAGGCTCTAACATGCAACATGATGGCTATTGTTAATAATACTGTCTACATACTTGATACTTGCTATAAGAGTAGATCTTAATTACATAGAGAAAAAAGGAACTAAGGCAATGAGTATGTTCTTCAATTTGATTGTAGCAATCATTTCACAATGTATACATGTATCAAAATATAAAATTTCAGTTCTTTGTATGTATTCTAATTTTTAAACATATTTCTCAATAAAACTGAAAAAACATGTATTTTAAAAGAGGGGACAAGACAAATATGAAAAGGGATCTAGGTATTAAGAAAAAGAACTGGTAAAGACAACATAAGGAGGTCATAGTCTTTAGTCAACTCTCAGTGATTCAAAATGAGGCTGCATTTTCCACGGGAGAACAAGGCTTCAGGAGGTGGAATTAAGGCTCATTCAAACAAAATAGCCCACAGATGGCGAAGGTACATTCTGTCCATTATGTCTCAGTGTCCTTGTGCACATCAAATTTCAAATTCATCAAGTCCATGACTATAAGAATGCTGGGAGTTACTGCTGAAAGAATGAAGAGAAATGAGCTAATAAGAATAATTTTAAATAATATTTTCAGGAGCATGATTTCCAGTGATAGCACTAGACTTAGTTCTCATTGAGCTTCGTGGCCCCCAGGACACCTGAATGGAAGGACTTCCATCAACTCTCCTCTTTCTCCTTGAATCCATCACCATCATAATATGTGGTAGCATATTTTTCAAAATTCTGCTGAAAATTTCCAGGTAGGATGACAGCTCCACGTATAAAATAAAGATAAACTACCTCTCAAAATTACTGTGAAGACCAAATTTGATAATTCATGTACGATTTATAGGTATGTTTAACAGTACTATATACTCATTATGCAGTTATTATAATAATCATGATAATTATTATGAAGCATGAACATCTTTAGTTGATAATTAAAATACCCCCAGAATAAAAAAATATAGCGAATACGGTATCAGAAATGAAAAAGTATATAATCTAGTAGATATATCTACTAATTGTGTTGCAAACAACTAAATCACAAAGTCCATTATGTGGAAAGTATTGCAGTTCCTCAGGTGGTAAAGAGAAAAGACATCTATGAAAAATGCCTTGAATGCCCAGTTATTTAAAGGGAAAAGGCCTAAAGAGAAGTCAAGGCTGTGAGAAAAATGAGGAACATACCATTTAATGCCATTTTCATCAATGCTGAACAATAACACACAAAAGCCATTATTCCAGGCCATCTAAGAAGTCAGCAGGTAGGCCGTGAGAGTTCTGATGCAGTAGTTCCTAGATGGAGACAAGTTATAGCCACATCATATTAATAATTCTCAAGACAGCTGCATGGTAGAATCATTTAGGACTTTTAGGAAGATGATGGATGGAAAATGCATTTTTAGTAATGATCATGATGTAGTAGATACAGATATTGAAGTATAATACTGTACATTAAACATACTATGCCAATGATGCCACAATAAAAAAATACATGTCTGAGTCCTTTTTCCCAGAGAGTCTGATTTAACTGGTGCAACCAAATTTGAGGACCACTGAAATTGAATCAAGATGATTTAAAGCTAAAAGTTTAGCTCATAACTCATAGCCCATCATGACAGAAAAGAAGCTCTGCAACTCACCCACGATCCTGACTTCCTCTCCACTCACTTTGCAGCAGTCACGTTGAGGCACCATCTACCCACCCTGCACTTGCTTGTTTCAGGATAAAGGCTATGTGAGAGATAGATTCTTAGTTACAGATACATACATACATACATATATAAATAGCTAGATAGACAGATATATAATAGGAAAACACATTAGAACATTCTTCAGTCATAAAAAGAAGGAAATCCTGCCACGTATGACCACATGAATAAATCATGAGGCATTATGATTGTAAAACAAGTCAGAGAAAGATAAATACTGTATGATTTTTTACAAATAAAATCTAAAATGTCAAACTCATAGAGTAGAATGATGAGTACCTGGGGCTGAGGCAATGGAAGAAACAGGAGCACTTAGTCAAGGGGTACAAGCTTCCAGCTATAAAAGGGATAAATTATGAAACTCTATTGTTTATCATGGTGAATATAATGACACTATTTTGTATACTTTTAAATTGTTAAGAGAATGAATGTTCTCACCGTACTCTTAAAAAAAGGTAATTGTGTGAAGTGTATGGAAACATTAACTAACCCCATTTTAACAACTTCACGATATTAAGTGTTTCGAATCATCACATTGCACATTTTTATGATTTTTGCAAATTTACTGAGATATCAATTACATCTCACATATATTAATTACATCTCTATTATATCTCTTAATTATATCACTATATATAAAATATATAATTGATACCTCAATAAATTTGTAAAAATAATGAATGAATGACTTGAAACTCATAAATACATAAGTTTCTGGAACACCACCACATTTGAATCAGAATCACGACAACTCATAAATACATTCACATCCAAGCCCTCCCAGGTACACTATCTTGCCATTTATCTGCCTGAAATGAAATATCACTCCTCTCTTATTTCATCCAGATCAACCTAGAAATAATTACTTATGCTTCCAGCATATTTTGGAAGTAATAAAATAAAATTAATAAAGTAAAAATGCAGAAACTCAAGGACAATGGCATGTTTCCCTTGCACTGTGTTTGTTTTTAATTAAACTTTTTAATTTCTCAGTGGGCTGGAGGTGCTACCACAATATTTTCTGTTCTGATTGTTTAGAGAAGAGCAATTGTTGTTGAAAAACTGTTTCATCTTACTAGGCTGCCTCTTTCCTGTTCCTTTGGGTGGAGAACAGGTTTTAATTGGGGCTTTTTTCATTTACATTTATTGACATTTCTGGGTTGCTGGTTTCTTTGCTCCAATTTTGGGTTACATGAGGTAGGAAGGAAACCCTGGTCTCTAACTACCATATCATTCCTTGAGTTCCGAGATCCATCAGCTACTGTCTACTTCATCTCTACACCTTTCTGAGTCTTTTTTTTTCTATTTATTGTCCAGGATTTTTAGTTGTACTCATCTGCTGGAGTAGGAAGTAGTTAATTCCCTGAAACAAAAGTGTACCCTTTATGCATTTTATCATTCGAAATTGTGATTGTTTACTTATCTGTATTTCCCGTACTAGGAAAATATAGGCAAGAGTCACAACACTTCTACACCTCAAAATTCGCTCAATGAAGACAATATGCTTTCATTTGTTCATGGTGATATAGAATAGTGATTTAGGACAGTTCTGAGCTCACTTGAGTTCATTCTTGTACCTGATAGTTGGCCAGATATCAGCGAGGATCACTTGGCTCTGCTACATTCTCACATATGAAGGCAAAGGTGCAAAAATGGAAGCAAAGGGGTGCAAATGCTTTTTCAAGCCTCAGATACCTTCCACCTGCTAAAATGTCATTGATCAAAGCAGAGCCAAACACAGAATCATAAAATCAAGGTGCATAGAAATAGATTACCTTTTCAGTGAGAGGACTCCAAATCTCATGGCAAGGTATACATACACAGATAGAACCAAAAATTGGGACTGTTCCTACAGTCTACCACTCTCCAAACAATGGTAAGCTACTTTGAAACAAAGAGATATTCTCTCATTTACCTTTATATTCCCAACACTTAAAGTGCTAAAGGGCTCTGAGTAAACACTTAATAAGTGCTTTATTTATATAAATGAACAAATGAATGACTAGCAGAATTCATATATACTTGTCAACTAGCTGGAGATGGGAAGGCAGACTGTTTATATTTCTAGAGTTTGTTTTTCTTTAAGCTTAGGTCTTTGATCCAGAGGGATGCTTGTGATATGTATTCCAAAAGGGCATTTTCCAAAACTAGTATTTTCAAAAGTCTATTCACTGTGGGCTCCCTTGCCTTGAATTCAACTCACTAGCTAAAAGATGTTATCTTTACCAACAATGAGCAGTTCAGAGCTGTCAGAAATTTCAAAGCAGGAAACTCTTTGTTAGTCTCCCAACCTAACAAAATCTACTTCATTTTTTATTAATCTGGCTACTTGCCTAGAATGGAATCAGATCTTACTACAGTCATTGAAACTTATCTATTTGGGTTCCAGATGAGTCTTAGCTCCTGACCTCAATGTTTTTCTGGGTCTTGCTTCTAGTATGCTCTTCCAATCTGCTCTCTCCTACACTGTTCACTGCAGAACATTACTACTTTATAATCTCTCAGACCTCTGGGGGAATCTCCTTCCCAAGATTCAGCAGAAGTACACATACTTAGGCAATCTCTTGAGATGTTTATGAATCTTTTAACTGCATTGATACAATCTACATAATCCAGCTTTAACAAATACATTCGTATAATGAATCCTAAAATTATAGCACTCATTTCTCTTAAGATCGTCCTTACTGAAAATAGAATTTCTTTTAAAATGATTGATGGAAGTACCTTAAAAGGGAAGCCAAGGCATTTCATGATGCTGTTATACACTTTTGAAGTCAACGCCAACCTGCAGTCCAACAAACTATGCCTCAACATCTATGACAAAACAATTTGCACTCACTCATGAAACTTCTAATTTCCTTCCCAAATGATGGTATGTGGTTAAAGATACAAAGCAGATAACCAGAAGCAATTTTAAAAAACTACATTTTGGTTTAAAAAAAAAAATTGCAGCAAAGAGAAGTGTTCTTATATTTACATTTCAAGAAATACCTAGAATTAAAAAAATCTAAACCCATTGGAGAGAAAATGTTACCTTATTTAGATTGAAAAGAGGATAATGTTGATGGGTTCCAAAATGCACAAGAAAAGACATATTTTCTGCTAGACTCCTGGAAACAATATAAAATAAATATTAAGAAATTATGGTAACACAAAAAGGTATTTCCTGTTTTCTCTTTTTACTTTTGTATCTTTAATCTTAACTATTTCTAATTAACTACCTACCCATTTTATATAATGAAAGTGATTTTAAAAAAAAAATGAAAGTAATCCAAGGGCAAAACATGAAGTGGCTAAGAGGATCCAGTTAATGAATCCATAATTATTGCATAAAAAAAGCTATAATTCAGCAAAGACTTCGGGGATTTTCACTCATTGACTTATCAATAAATATTTAATGAATAGCTATAATAAGTAATGCATCTGAGAGAATACAAAGATAGATCATGGTATAAGGAATTCAGAAGTATTAGAGAAGATAAAACTAGATATATGTTGATAATAAGATTCGGCAGGGACAGAGAGAGAGAACAGAAGACAGAAGAGGAGATGGATGAATGGATGGATGGGAAGAATCAGAGAGAGGACATATAATACAAGAAGAAAACTTAAAAGATGGTAAGCAAATGCTGTGAGCATTCAAGGGAGAAATGTCAGGATGACAAGTGGGAAGTTGTGGTTTAGGATCCAGAAGAGGTAAGGAGAAAAAGTTGAGATATGAGGTAACGAGAAGTGATTATTTGTGGGGTAGTGCTAAGCCAAGCTAGAAGGAATAAAAAAATCAAGAAAGTTTGCAAAGCAGGAAAGTGTGGAAATACCTAGGAAAAGAAAGTGACTCCGTTTGATAGGAACACAGTAAATTTGAGGAAATTGAAAGAAACAAGACTAGTAATAGAATTCAAGGAAGTTTGTGTCCCATATGTGGAACATCCTATACAAAAACAGTGTCAGAAATAGATCTTAAACAGACATTTCACTTCTCCTGACTATTAAATATTTAGCATAACTAATACTACAATAGTAGGATTTTGAAAACAATCACCAAAAAATGCCAGTATATATTTGAAAATAAGAATGTATTCCCAACACTTTGTTGTGAAAAATTTAAGAGGAAAACTATATATGATTTTCCTCTGCATATTTAGATGATACATTAAAATAATTTCCCAATTCTTCCCAAATATACATATCTCAAGTTATAACAGATAACAAAGGTAAACGGAAAAATTATATGAGCAGAGGGAGAGAGAGAGAGAAGAGAGAGATCGATTGATATTGATTTAGAAGCCAAAAAGCTATCTGTATTTATGCTGTATTTCACCCTGTTTTGAACATTAGAAGAAATAACATTGTAGCATCCAAAGTTGTGCAGAAACCTTTTTGTTGCAGTTTTCTTTGTTTTACCACTGAAGTCAAGAGCAAAGAGACTATAAACCTTCTCATGCAGCCCTGATCTCCAGAGGGTGTGTGAATGGAACTATAAAAATAATACACTGAAAGCTGTTACCTGGCAGCCAGTCAACATTTCTCCATTTCTAAAATTAAATGGCACGGCCTCTCCAAGAATGAAAGATGAGGGGACAAGAAAGCCTGCTGCAGTCTCCCTGAAACTATAAACCAGATGGTCTTAAAAGTCAAATATTCCACACATGAGTAAGTCGGTGCTCTAAGAGTATTACTTTGGAATCTGCGAAATGGAACCTGAGCTGACCGTGGGATATGTTCTCTGAGCCACCAATCTGAGAGTAAAGGCAACAGCCCTAAATATCATGTTTAGAAAATGCGTAATGTAATCCTTAGCATGCACAGATTTGGGAATGCAGAATCCCAAATCACATGTGAAAAAAATCTTTCTATTTAAGGAGTTGGTGGCTAGTAACCCAATAACAGATATGTATACAATTATTTTTTTCTAATAAAGTGAAGGCTATAAAAGGTGCATAGCTTTAATAGAGTATAAATTCTAGGGCTCAAAATTGAGTGGAGGTAAGGGACCTATAAAACCCAAGCAGTCTTGAGTTTGATTAAAAGATTCTGATCATTACCACTATCATAATGCTGTCCTCAAACCTCACTCATGCTTCTCATAACTCCCAGCACAGGAACTCCTGAACTGCCAAGCCCCCATAACCCCATGGGGAGCAAAGATCAATGGACTTTTCTGTGTTACTTGCAAAACAGTGTCATATTTGAGAATGTCAAGGAGCCAAGAGATAAAACTCTCATTTATATTTTAGGGTTCTCCAAAGAAATAGAACCAATAGGATACATACAAATATATATGAGGAGATTTATTATGGGAATCAGTTCACATGAATAGAAAGCTGAGATAGGCTTCTGCAAGCTGGAGAGCCAGGAAAGCTGGTTCTATAATTTAGTCACAGTCTAAAGGTCAGTGAATCACCAGAGCAGTCCTCGTATGAGGTTAAGTTCTGAAAACTAGGCAGTCTGGTGTACAAGGGAGGAGGAGATAGATACCTCAACTCAAGAAGAGGCAGAAAATTCACCCTTCTTCCATTTTGTTCTCTTCAGACCAGCAGGTGAGAGGATGCCCATCTACATTGGGGAAGATGATCTTCTTGAATCCATCCACTGAGTAATTCAAATACTCATCTCTTCTGTAAACAGCCACATGAACACGTCAAGATATCATTTTTTACTGGCTATCTAGGCAACCCTTAGGTCATGCAAGTTGATACATAAAATTAAGCATCATAGAATTCCATTCTTAAAACAAACATGCACACACACACACAACCAGTTTCCCTAAGAAACAATCACAACACCATGTCTAAACTCTGTGTTCAGAAACTAGCTTTCTCTTCATTTGCCCAGGAATTACACTGTCATTCTCCAACTAAGAAGTCAGTCCTATTTCTTCTGTTTTCTATGGAACTACATTTTTTCATATTTCAAAAAGATCTATTTGCTGCCTCTACTAGATGCAGGCACTACCATCATCACCGCCAGTCGACACTCGTGTTTCTCTCCTTCCTCTGGTGAGCTTAGCAAGCTCCCACCATAAGACCATCTCCAGGCTTCTCCACCTGAGAGTCAGAAAAGAAGGAGGAGGAGAAGGAGGAGGAGGAGGGGAGGAGGAGGAGGAG
>RJWH01001787.1:282814-314578 GCA_004363575.1 Solenodon paradoxus | reverse complement strand
CCCATACCGTTGCATAAGGCTGAAACTGGACCAGCGGGTGAATATTACAGGGAGGGGACTTTTGACTCAGTGAAAGTTTAGGGGTTTCTAACTGTGAGGTCTGTCTGACACTAAAGTGGGCAGGTGGCAGAGGAGGTGGGCTCTCGAGCCCTGGAGTTGCCAACTCACAGGTTCACAGTGCAAGAGGATTTCTGAGTTGGGCAGGGAGTTGAGCAATCAGCCGGTGAATGGAGGCACCCTGAGGCTTTGCGGAGAGCACCAGCTTGAATCACAGAGGTGGATACTAGCCCCGGTTCCACCACTTGCTAGCTGTGTGAAGTTGGACAATTCTTTGAGACCTCATTTCCTGATCTGACAGTGGAAAACAGCGACAGCCCTCTCTGCATACACCGTTGTTGGCAGAGGCAAAGAAAGGGAAGAATGGATCCGAACATGCTTGTCCACCCGTGTGCTGCCCCTATTCTTCCAACCCCATCCCAGCGGCCACCCAGGCTAAGAACAGCTCTCCTTTGTAAGGGGAAATCCCAGAATAGAGGGCAAGGAAGCACTAAGAGCTGAGGAGGGAGGGTATTTTCTCTTCTCCACTCCCTAGCACACAGAGAATGCAATGTCCTAGAATCAGCTGTTAAGTTCTTACCAGGATCCTTGAATGCTGGGGGAGTGACACAGGACCCCTCACCCTGCCAAGGAGAGTTAGAGATTTCTAAGATAGTGCTGGTAGAGAAGGGGGGTCCAGAATCTGGTTCTGGTGGTGTCAGGAATAGCAGCTATAAATGTTTAATTACAGCGGCACCAGTGATGGATACAGTGGACAGTTTGCCTGCCTGCTTAGCATTCATTTCCTCCTCCTCAAAAGAACCACTTCCTCCCTCCCCAGGAGGCTTGTGCCTAAGGGAAAGCTGATTCCCCCCCAACTTTAGGACTGGGACCTGATTGGTCTAAATTTAAGAAACCTCATATTTCTTACCAGGGATTGGTTCAGCACTCCAGACATAGGCCAACCAGCTCAAGGAATTCCTCTAACCATAGGTATTGGTCAGAGTTAGGTACTTGACTTAGGTTGGGCTAATCAGATTTGAATTCCAGGTTTAGGCAAAAGGGTCATTGAACTGGTAGGCCTGGCGCTGTGATCACCACTCCAAGAAACCCCTGTGTGCATCCTTTCTATTCCAAATCCCATTCCTTACTTTCAGAAAGAATTACTATCCTGGTTTTCAAGATCGTATTTTTCTTGCTTTTTCATTTGATTTTGACACTTATGTACTTATCCCTAAGCAGCATGAATTTATATTTTATACTTTGGATATATATATTTATCTATAACACACATTTTAAAGTAAGTTAAATTATTAAAGGTATTTTGCATTATGTTCTCAACATATTTGTAAGCTTTGTTGTATTGTTGTATGTACCTGTAGTTTGTTAATTTCATTGCTGTATTATTGTACTCTGCTTGTGGATATATAGTCATGCATCAGTGATGAGGATACATTATTCTGAGAAATATGTCATTAGGCGGTTTCCTTGTGTGAACAGCATAGGGCGTGCTTACACAAACGTGGTTGGTACAGCTGACCACACACCTCAGTGATAGGTAGGGACCACTGCTATATATGTGATCGATTGTTGACCAAATGTTCTGCAGCGCATGACCGTATTATAATTCATTTATCCAGTCTGCCCTATGAAAACTTGAACTCTTTCTAATATTCTGACTTAATCAGGAAACTGCTGTTGACTTACACAGTTCGCAACTCTTGGTGTAGATCTGAGTTTCTCTGTACTCAATTTACTAGAAAATGCCAAGCTGTTCACCAGAGAGGTGGTGCCATTTTGTATGTCTTATCGCAGCATCTGCGCATTCTTGTAGTGCCACGTCACATTTTCACTGGACATTTGCAGAGTCAATTTGATTATCCTCACGGTATATATGTAGGAGGACTTTGTTGTGGTTTCAGTTTGAATTTTCTTACTAATGAGACTGAGCACCTTTTTGTATATTAACTATTTGGATTCCCTCTTCTATGAAATACCTAGAAATGTTTTTGCTAATTTTTCATTGGTTTGTCAATTATTTGTAGTTATTTTTTTAAATGGCGATTGCCCTTTATTCCTTTTTTTTTTTTTTTTTTATTGTGTTAAAATCCACATAACAGAAAATTTACCATCTTAACCATTTGGAAGTGAACAATTTAGTGAATTAAAAACCTTCACATTGTTTTGCAAATGCCACCACGATCCAGTTTCATAAGCCTTCATCTTGTCAGTCTGAAATTCTATGCTTATTAACCAGTAGCCACATTTTCTGCTCCCCCTCCAGCCCTGGGAAACCACTGTTATTTGTGGAGTTTTGATATTACTTTTTGGGGTCAGTTCTATGAGTTGCAAATATCCTCTCTGGAACTTTTTTTTTCTGTCGAGAATGGAAGTTTTACATTTTAATGTTGTTGAGATTATTAATGTTTTTCTTTATGATTGGTGCTTTCACGAGTGTGTTTAAGAATTTCTTCTCTGCCCTGACATCTTGAAGGTATCCCATATTATCTTCTAAAATTGTTATCGCTGACATTAAATTGTGTTTATGGTGTGAGAAAGGGGTCCAGTTTTCAGCCTAGTCCCCGTCTATGATCGATCAGCTGACCCAGCACAATTTATTGCAAAACTTGCCCCTTTCCTCCTGCTCTGCAGTCCACCTCAAATGTCTTTATAAGCAAGAGCCTCTATCTGGGCTCTGCTGTTGATTCTGTTGGTCCATGCCTGAGCTGACACCAGAAGATCTTAATTGCTACAGATTTAAAATGATCTTTATATATTGCTCACTAATTTCTCTCAGGTTGTAGGGGAAACATTAAGTATGTTGATTATTCTTGCTCCCTTGCAGTTCCATATAAAGTTTAGAATCAGCTCATCAAATCCCACAAAAATAAAAAAGCACTTGGAAATTTTACGGGGATTACATTAACTTTATTAACCATAGTGGGGAGACTGGTAAATTTCCCAACCCACAAACATGGCATGCTTCTGATTTTATTGAAGTCTTTTAAAAAAACCCAACCTTACTGAAGTCTGATCACCATACAGTAAACTGCATATAAAATATACAAATGAATGAGTCTGACTTCTGTAGACACCCATGAAGCCAACACTACAAATAAGTTAATGAGCAAGTCCATCAGCACCAAGGATTTCTCTGTTCCGTTGGTGACCCTTCTCTACAGCCCTTCCCCCTCCACAATGATGTTGAGCTTCGTGTCCTTTATTTTTCATCTGTGTATCTTCTTTGGGGAAAAGTCTGTTCAAGAATTTTGCACCTTATTAACTGGGTGGTTTTCTTACCACTGGGTTTTGAGAATTCTTGATATTCTAAACACAATTCCTTTATCAGATACTTGCTCTGCAAAGATTTTTCTTTGGTTGGGGTTGGTCTTTTCATTGTCTTAACGGTACCAATTGAAAGACCAAGTTTTTTTCTTAAAGTCCAGTTTATCAGTTTATTATTTTATAACCCATTTTGTCCTATCTAGGAAATTTTGCTTAACCCAAGGGCACCAAGGTTTTCCCTTATGTTTTCTTTTTGTAATTTTAGGGCTTATATTTAGGTCTGTGATTCATTTTGGCTTAACTTTTATATCTGATGCAAGGTCAGGATCAAATGAACATCCAAGATCCATGAATCAAACTATTCAGTTCTGTTTATTTCTGCTTTTATTGGAATCTTTTTAAATGTGTCTCGATACAGATTTATAATTATACCACAAAAAAGAGTGGCACACACCCAGTAATTTAATATTTCTTCAATGCATTTATAAATAGTTTAAAAAACATTTTTCTATATTTTTGGTTGCTGGTATAAAAACATGAAGTACTTCGCATTTGTTGGTTTTGTTTCTCAAAGATCACATTTTCTTATTTTAAAAATTTATGCGTAGCTCCCTTTAGACTTTGCAACTTTTATATTGTCTACAAATGATGGTACTTTTGTTTTTCCTTTCCAATCCTTTTATTTCTTTTTGCCTAAAATTTATCATTGCTCTATTTTTAGGTGAATTGAACCTTTTGCCATTATGAAGTTAGCCTCTATTTCACCATTGTGAAGTGACTCACTTCTTCTTTTGACTTAATGTCTGTTTTGCTTGATATTAATAAAGTAAATATTTATGCTAATAAGCATAATATACATAAGTTTGGTTAATGTTTGCATGGTTTACCTTTTTCTTTTGTATTATGTATTCTAACACATAGTTGAGTATTTATTTTTAATTCATGTCTAATAACCTCTGTCTTCAACTGGAGAAATTATATAATCAATATTGGGTTTACAATTACCACTTTAATTTTGCTTTTTATTTATCCTGCCTTTGCTATTGTCTTATCTTTCCTTTCTTGCCTTCTTTTGGAATAATCGTGTCTGTTTAAAAAATTGCTTACAGTTTTTAGAAAACTCTTTTTCTATTATTTTAGTGATTACCTCAGAAGGTAAAACATGCATTCCTAACCTATCCAGGTCAAAAGTCAAACTTTTTAACTTCTTTCCCAAAATATAAGATTCTTAACTCAGTTTGACCCTATCAACTCTCTCCCAGTATAGATGCTGTTGTTACCAGGTGTTGTAATTCTGTATCACGTGTGTGTGTGTGTGTGTGTGTGTGTGTGTGTGTGTTCAATCTGTGTAACAGTAAGAATTCAGTCAGTAAAACAGACATTACTCAGGTATGTTAAGATTTAATTGGAAAATGTGTTGAGAGATCTAGAAGAGTCAAAGTGGGAAGAGAGGACTGTCAAGAGCTGCAGGAGGCCGCCACCACGAGCAGCCAGACCTCAGTGTTCCAGTCAGCTTCCGCTGCTACCCCCAGGGCCGGATCTTCTCTGGTATCTTCTGATCTCGTGTGGATGCTTCTCATGGTCAGAGCTGAATTCACATGCCCAGTGGCATGTGAATCTGGACGATGTAGCTTCTAATGTCTAACCTTGCAATGCAACACAAGAATAAAGCTAATAGCCAGCAGACATAGGGTCACAGCACATGGCCACAAAGCATTTTCACAGGAGAGGGTTAATGGGGTCCACCCGACTGAAGAATATCCAGCACATCTCAAGGTGTTCTGGGTACTGTTTTCTACGATCCATGTCCTTTTAGAATGCCCTGCATTTACTACCTTATTTGCTCTTCATTCTTTTCTTAAATCTTCCACTCAGGATCACTTTCCTTCTGTGATATAAATGATAGAATTTTCTTTGGTGAGCATCTGTTTAGAGAGTCGTATTTGTACAGGAACGCTTTCCTTTCCTCTCAGTCTGGAACGAAGCTGTGTTGATTATAACATTCTAGAATGACTGTGACTTTTCTCTCAAAACATGGAAGATACTGTTCTGCTGTCTGCAAGCTGCCATGGTAGCTGTTGAGAAGCCCACTCTCAGGTAACGGGTAACCTGTCTTCTCTTTAAAATATATTTTTTGTCGTTGTTTTTGGTGTTCTGAAGTATCTCTAAATGTGTCTAAGTGTGGACTCCCTTTACCTGCTGTGTTTGGGATTAACTGAGTTTACTGGATGTGAGTACTGAACAGTTCTGGAAATGTCTCAGCCTTTATTTCATAGACCGTTACTTCCTCCCCTGCATTGGATTCCTGAGGTTGCCAAACCAATCGCCACAGACTTGGTGGCCAGAAGTCTGACTCCAGGTGTCTGGAGGGCTGAACTCCCTCTGGGGACTTGCTCCTCTTGGGTAGCTTGTGTCCTTGATACTGTGTATGTGGAGTACGCGTGTGTATGTGCGTGCGTGTGTGTGTGTGTGTGTGTGTGTGTATATATGTGTTTCCTCAGAGCTGACTCTCTTCCTGGGAATCTTATCTGTGGGAATTTTTTGAGACCTGAGTTGAGGTCTTTCCAAACATAATTTGCTTTACAGAAAGGAGGTGCTACTAACCAGGAACTTTAAACAAAAGTCTCCATGTTGTTTTTTCGGTTTTATTTTAAATTCACGGATGCATGATTCAGACTGCAGGCCTGCCTGTGCACAGACTCACTTATAACTATGAGTCTTCAGAGGCCTGTCCTGCCCCCAAACCTCTACCCAGTGCCCAGGCATCAAACAGCAGAGCTTTTTCTTATTCATCCTTACTGTTGGGTCTCCTCATTCCGTGGGGTGTCTCAGTAGATTCCCCACCATGGTGGGCCTCTCTCTATCCATGTAATTGTCAGAGAAGAAGTTTTTGGTCACCAGAATGCAGCAGGGACACTCAGTCAGATCTGGTGCTTTTGTTGGCTAAAATAAAACATCACTGTGAAGCAAAGTCAAGAAATTTTTTTCCCACTTCCTCTTTTCTATTTATTTAAAGCTTAATATTTTCTATTCCTTATGTTTTTACACTTGTGATTTGTTGATTTACCCTAGTCTTCTGACTTATTCAGAGACATTTACTGGACTATTTATGTCACATAGATAAAGTCACATGCAAAGTCAAATTTAATAAAGAGACTTTTTTGTTGTTATTAGGACATTATTCAGTCTATCTGAGAATTTAAACTGAGGGGCTTTAACCCTGGGGAAGCAGCCTACATGGCTAGTCTTCACCCTTCAGTGATTTGGTTTCAGTTTTATCCAGTTTGTACAGACGGATTGTGTGTGGTGAAAGTGTACATTAGTAATTCTGTATTAAAGAGAACCCCACAAGGGAGACAGCTGATTAATTTCTAACATTCTTGGTTCGTGATACGGACAGGGCACGGGGCCCCTTCAGGCGTCCTGACTGTATGTTTTATTCATTTCAAGCCTCTACAGTATTTCAGAACTCTGTATTTTTGTATACATTTTTTCTCCATTGTCATTCATGGTTATTTTTTTTGGGGGGGTCTATTGATTCCTTTCTGTCATACTTCCAACTATGGCCCCAAACTCTGCTCGTCATTGCTGGAAACCAGACGTCTTAGGTAGAGAATTTTGCGTCTCTGTTATTGGAACAGAGGGCATCTCAGTTCCAGTTCCTCATGTCACACAGAGAGTTTGGCCTTGGGCCCCTCCCCACCCTGAGAAAGGGGACAGTAGAGGCTGTGCTCCCATGCGAGTTGAGTCCACTGTTGGTTTCCTCTTCAGCCCCTGCCCAATGCCCTCTGCCCATTGCATGGGTTTCCCTTTCTTAACTTGGTAAATGATAATTTCAAGTGATTGTCCCATTCTCCTGGGAGGTTCTGTCTCTGACTGTGCTAGAAATTCTGCAAAGAGGAGCAGCCACCTTGCTTGTCCTTTCTCCATGTCCCTTTTCCATTGTCCTGCTCCAGAGCATGTAGTGCTAACAGGTAGAGGCCAAGTTGACTCCAGCAGGGGATGGATCAGGCAGCTTCTGCCTCCTATTACATAGGAATTCCCAGCATGTAAGAACCTGAAGCTGTTTTGTTTGCCCTCATAGACACATTGCCCCCAGGTGTGGGCGAAGATGTAGACAATAGTCCTTTGTGTAACTGGACTCAAATGGACACTGTGAATGTGTTGTTGACAGGAACTTTCTCTGCTCACTATGGTGTCAGACACTTGCTGATGATCCGGTGGGTAGGCAAGTATTGGGAAAGCTGTGCTTAACCCCAGGACTCAAGACCTAAAGCAGCCAGCTGCTCCACCTTCCTGAGGCCCCCTCCAGACCTTGCACAGAAACTCACCTCTTCTCCTTTTTGCTTGGAATGCGTCTTAACCAACAGGGGACCACATTTGCTTTCAGTTTTAAACATTTGTTTTATTAAAAGTCATTTATTTTAATTAATTTAGGAGTGCAAATCTAAATAGTACAGATCAATTTCCCTTGACAACCACTCCAATTCCATTTTCCTCTTCTGGGGTTATAGAGGCTCTGTCGTCAGTTTGAGGTATTGCTACCCAAATCCTTTTCTGACTTTAATATATGAATATGGATATATAATTGCTTTGTCTAATTTGTTAAATATAAATGGTATTCTGTACATATTGTTTTACAATCTGATTTTTTTACAGGTAAGTTTTAGAGGTGATTCCCTTCAATGGAATCATCTTGATTCTCTAAGTAAGCAGAGAATTCTATGGAATAGGGGAGGCTGGTCTAGTCCATTTAATGGGTCCTTTATTGATGGGCAGGTAGACGGTTTCCAGTTCAGCAGGCCTGAATTAGCAGTACTCTGAGTAACTTTCTCAAGCCCTTAGGTTCTTAGTCTCCACATCTGTAAAATGGGAAGAGTAACACCTACCTCTAAAGGGTTGCTAGGATGGTCGAATTAGATCACTTATGTTAAAAATAAATTAAAAACCCAGCAGAGTTTCTGTGTGTCATATAATGGAATCAGAATGTAATTCAGCTGTAACTCAGCCAGCATGAGGTAATGCTGGAAGGATGGGCGTGCCAGGGGACTGTGAGAAATACTGAAAAGGAGAGAGAGAACTTGTCCAAGGGAGGGAAGGGCCCTTGTCCGGAGTCAAAGTGAAATCCCCAGGTTTCCTTCTCCCTTTGTTCTAATGGAGCTCCTAAGGCAGCTTCTGGTTGCTAGTTGGTTTTTCTATTGACCTTGGTCTTGGCCCAGAAGGAGACAGGAGATATCTCCTGGGTATCAGGCATGTTCGCTTGTTGAGTGTTCATTAATTCTGCATGGGATTCTCATTAGTCTCTTTTACCAGTGAGAAAACAAAGTCAGTGATCCTAGGGGGCTTGACCAAGATCGCTCCGCTCTGAAGTGGGGAATCCAGGGTCTGTATGATCCATAGCCACACCCATGGGGCCATTCTTCTCCCTAGTATGTCCCAGCCTCCACCCCCAGTATCCTTGACCCTGGGAAGACCTGCCTCCATTATAGGTTCTGAATAGCAGTCGAGTCCTAACCTTGGGGACTTAGGTCCTCCCTTTTCTTTCAGTCCAGATCCCATCTCCACTCCACTAGTGACTTGAGAAAAACCAAGTTCTTGCATCACCCGGTCTTGAACCTCTGTGACAGCACCCCCAACAGAGAGGACCCTTAGTTCCACCTGTCTCTCACATACATTGCTTCACATGGATAGTCTTTCCTCACAGCAATGCATTTCACCCACTGACGGGGCTAGGGGCTTGCCAACTCACCCAGGACTGGAGGGTAGTCAGCATCAAGCAGCTGCCTTACAAGTACGGTGATGAACTTGCCCCAGTGTTCTCTGAAAAAAACCAGTTCTGGGGCAACGCTGATGGCTGGTGCCTCTATCTGCACATTCAAAGCATGGTCTTTGCATTGTTATGGATGGTGGGCAGGCCAGGGGTGACTTTGTTTTCCCTGTGGGTCCATCCTCTGATCTGGATGCTTGGCAGGACTGGGCACTGGTCACTTGCTTGCTCCAAGGAGCTATTAAGGGGCTCAGCACATGTAACCCCGCTGTGACTCAGGCTCAGCTTGTGCCTGTGTGGCAAGGCCATGGGGCTCGGAGAAGAGTTGTAGGAAAAAGTAGGACTGCAGTCATTCAGATTTTCTTCCTTTCCAATGATTATCCACTCTGCCTCTTGGCCAATGCTCTGTCTACCTCTCTCTGACCTTACTGCTAGCTTTCTCCTTTGTTGGCAAGAAGGTCACCTCTAGCCTGGCTCTTGTGAGTTATGTTGTGCTTTATGGCAAAGTACTGAGGCTTGAGTGAACAGCATGACTGTGGCCCTGCTCCTGTAGCCTCTGACACTTGGGAGATAGATGCCCGGGGCATTCAGGGTCATCTAAGGAATGGCCAGGTGGGGAAGTCACTCTCACTGGCCGCTGTTGGCAGCTCAGAACCTGGACTTTGAAGGGACCGTGATGGGAAATTTGGTCCTGGAGAGGACGAGCAGCCCTAGGAGCTGCAGTCAGGGTCTGACTCAGGAGGTGCTGATGAAATACCTGGATAGTTGTTGTGGGAGGTAGAATATGGGCCCCAGAGAGTCCCCAGAACCTGTAGATGTGTTTACCTGACATAGTAAAACAGACTTTGCAGACATAGTTAAAGTTAAAGAGAAAGTTAAAGATCTTAACATGGGGTAACTGTCCTGGATTATCCAGGTGGGCTCAGTATAATCACATGGGTCTTTGTAAGGAGACAGATAAGAGGTCAGAGAGAAGGTGATATAACATTGAAGAAAAGATGTAACCACAGCCAAGGAATGCCAGCAATCTCTAGATGCTGGAAGAGTCAAGGGACAGGTTCTTCCCTGGAGCCTCCAGAAGGAACTGGCCCTGCCAACTCCCCTGAGTTCCCTAAGATCACTTCATCCTTCTGCGCTCCAGACTGCAAGATAATATATGTCATTTTAAAGCCTCGAAGTGTGTGATCATTTGCTGAAGCAGCGGCAGGAAACTGTGTGAGGTTCAGGTGAGGATTCTTGCTAAAGCTGTGAAACACGGGCCTCCCTTTGCTCAGCGAGGTGCTCATTGCGGGGGCTCCTGGCCTCATTCCCATCCTGTCAGAGGAACAGCTTGCTACCCGGAAAGAGGATGTATCTGGCTTTTGATCATAGCCTCACTACTCAAAGTTAGTCCACAGACCAGCAGCACTAACGGTACCACTGCCACCTGAGAGGCTGTCTGAACTCCAGAAGCTCAGGCTCCTGTCCAGACAGTCAGAATCCCATTCTCACAAAACCCATAGGATGTCTGCATGCATGGGAATGCTTGGAAAGCTCTGGACTTGAAGAGCTCCCTTCCTCTCCATCTCTCCTTTCTCCCTTCTCTCCCTTCCCTCTTTTCCTCCCTTCCTTTCCTTCCTCACTGAACACTGCCCTGAGTCAAGCGCTGGTATTGGGAGAAGGCCCTGCATTCAAAGGCCACACCCCAGCGATCCCCGCTCCAAGGCATCACAAGCACCTGGGGTATTTACTTACATTTCTGACCTGGCCCCCAGCCCAGACTCCCCAAGTCAGACTCTCATGGGGTGGGGCCCGGGCTTGAATATTTCAAAACCGCTCCTGACATAATTCTGAAGCAGCAGATCCAGAGATGAAGGCTGAGAACCACAGGTGTCTTGAAGGAAGCAGTAGGTGTTTTGGAGTTTCCCAGGAGGACAGGGTTTGGTTGGGATTAAGAAAGGTATTTCAGACAAACAGTCTTTGCACAGGCATGGAGGCAGAAAGCAGTGACATATTTGGGAGACTGGATAATTTAGCATGACTGAAGGAGCAGGCAGAGGGCAGGCTGGGCAAGTGCAGCAGCCAGTCACCAGGCCAGGAAGAGGGTCTGGCCTTGATCCTGCAGAGGTGAGGTATCCAGACAGCTTCTCTCCAGGGACACGTCCTTCTCTGGGCAGTGGAGCTTCCTTGCTGTATAGACTCTGGCTCTTTTCTGTTATTTCTGCCTTTCCTCTAGCTCTCAACTATACTCCTGAGCTGCTTATTCCTCTTATTTGCATAATGTCACATGGATTTTAAAGTCTCCCTGTTTCCACATCTATTTTCACAATCAGAGAGCCAGTATACTGACTTGACAGAGCAGAAGACTGAGGGTCAGGAACGGGCAGGGGTAAAACAGTATCCCTCAGAAAAGCTGGGGTCACACCCAGGCTGGAGCCACGCTGCTAGGGTGGATGATGGGACCTTGTGCACTGGGGTTTTAACATGCAGCCGCCTGTTTCTGCCTCTACACCAAAGGAAAGGATTAGGAAGCAACTTCCAGCATTTGTGAGGTGGTTGGGGCAGGCAGAGCCTCCCACCTTCTCTGCACAACAAGGGCTGAATGTGGCTGCCTGGCCAGTGGACTAGAGGATAGGACACCAGCTCCAGCTAAGGCCACCTGGAGTGCTCAGTCACTTCATTCAGGGTTGCACCACTTTGAACATGAAAGGTGGCTGTGTAAGTTGTGGGGGCTGGGCTGGCACGTGGGTGGGGAGGCCTGTTAAGGGGCTGCTAACTGGGCCCTCAGGACCCTTACAGCTGCCAGCTCCCACCTGTACCCATGAAGTCTGACCTCAGCTGCCCTCTCATAGCGCCTTCGCTCCTAGCCAGTAAGCACCCCCATTTGTCTTTATTTTCCCTCAGAGAAACTTTTAGTCCCATGATCATTATTTTTTGGTTTCTCTGTACCCTTTCTCCACAGTTTTCCATGTGTTTAACCTCAAAGGGACCTTGTACTCTGCCAACACACACAAGTGGAGGAGCTGGAGCCAGGGACGTTTGCCCGTCTGGAGCCTCCAGTAGCAAAGCTCTTCCCAAGGGAAGTGGGTGTGCTGATCCTGTGATGGGTGATGGCCACGCTGCTGAGGTCTGAGTCTCTAAGCCGTGGGGCCTGGGATCAACTGCAGACTCTCTGAGCTTCCATTCTCTTTTTTTCAATCACGACCAGTACTTGCACTGACTCCCCACAGGAGGCTGGGCGCTCCCGTGCTTATCCATCTTCCCGGCAGGGTTTCTGGCACATTGTGGGACCAAAGCCAGTGTGGCCTCCTTCCCTCCTCTCCTTCTGAAGAACCCACAGCTCTCTGCTTCCTGCCAATTCGGCAGGTAGTCTACTAACCTGGTTTTTAATGTCATAATAGTGTGGCATTTTGCTCATCTGTAAAATGGGGGCAGTCATGCCTTAAATCGCTTAGTTTTGTAAGACTCAGATATGTCATAGCTGACTGACGGCTGTCATCCCTGTGACCCTGCGCCAGGCTGCAGTGATGTAACGTGTGCATGGCTAGAGGTGTGCTCATATCCTCGCCAGTCGGAGCTATCCCCTGGAAACTCCCGAGCCAGGCTAGCCCAGTGGCCTGGGGCCTTCTCGTCTGTGGGCACAGCTGTGTGGGCCAGAGTCTGAAAACTTCTAGAGGCCATTTTCCTTCACCACAGGGGAAGACGGAGCCGTGGTAGGAATCAGTCCACAGAGAGAGGCAGATCTGAGCAGAGAGAAGTTCTGAATGCACAGGGGTGCCAGCTTCCAGCTGAATGTGAGGCGAGCTCTCTGCCTTTTCACCCTTTGCACTTGATCATTTCTTTGCTGAAAACTTTCCAGAATAACTTCATTCTTTGGCCTAACTCATTCAAATTGTGTACTCATCTCTCGTACCCAAAGAGATTGACTAGTCAGGTTTGCATTATCGAACCTCTTTTCGAGTGAGGAAGCTGGCATCAGAGACACTAAGGGACACCAAGGCTTGCCTGAAGTCACTGGGGTGTAAAAGCAGAGCTGGGATTTGGACGAGGACCATGGTAGCCCAAAGTCCATGCCCTTTCCTCTCTTCCACACAGTCTCTTTCAAGCCAAGGCAGGCTCCCAGGAGAAGCTCTCTGTTTCTTTCCATATCAGCAGGAGCTTGTCAGGAAAACAAATCATGCCAGGATTTTGACAAAGGAAACCTAATAGAAGGATTTGGTTACACCAGGCAGAAAAAAGGAATAAGGAAAACCGAGAGAAATAGGAAATAGGGAACAG
Organism: Solenodon paradoxus; assembly: GCA_004363575.1. Taxonomy (NCBI): domain Eukaryota; kingdom Metazoa; phylum Chordata; class Mammalia; order Eulipotyphla; family Solenodontidae; genus Solenodon; species Solenodon paradoxus. The sequence goes on along the minus strand of RJWH01001787.1, from coordinate 301,233 downwards.
TTATTGCCTATAGAGCAGGAGGGACAAAAAGGAAGTTGGGGTACCACAGGGCCCCTGGAGCTGGAACTCAGTCACTGAGGAGGAGTGCTGCTGCTGAGCAGGCATGGTAGGACGCCTGCAGGGTTGCTGAAGGGAGCTAAAGCCTGGGGCCGACCTCCATGCTAGGGGCTGCGCAAACAGGAAGAAGGACATGCTTGGTCTCTCCATCAAATAGACCAATGAACAAAGGACTCAGGGAAATGTGGCTCTGGAGATCAGCACAGACAGTACCACAGAGCCGTTGTAGAAGTATGGATTCAGAGCTGAGAAACAATAGGTAAATCATCGGCTTGGCTTCTGCCTTTTCTATCCCTGCAGCTAAAGGATCAAGTTGTCTTAAACCAAGACCTAGTCCATCTCTCGTCTCTGCTCTACAGTGCTGGACACAGACCTAGGCCCTGGGTCTGGGCTTTGGCTCATAGTGGCACAATGCTTGCTTGGACTGAGCAGGGGAACAGGCTTCCCACAGTCTGTGAAGCAGGCTCTGGGATGCTGGATGAATGAGCTTGCCCCACCCGAGCTCCCTCCAATGCAAATTCTGATGTGTGTTGTCCAGGTCTTCTTCAGAGGCCTTGGCGAGCCTGGACAGCAAACAGGATAGCGTCCATGGAAGGTTAGCCTCTCCCTGGCCAGGGGGCAGGGACAGGATTCACTGTGGCAATAGGCATCTTCCTGATCTCTCTCGAGGTCACCTTTTCACAGGTGTGCCTTCTCAGACACAAGGACTGACTTCAAGCCTTAATGAGAAGGTGGCTCTTTGCTTCAGCCCCTCCCTCAGGCCCCATCCCTGCCCCTGGCATAGCAGTCCCTGTCATTTGCTGGGCCAGACTCCAAGGCCTGGGAATCCTTCTAGTTTAGCAGCTGTTGGGCCCCGAGGCTACTTGAAGCTGTCACATTCTTGCTTGTCTTACTTTCTCCTCAGTTTTCTTGTCTGATGCCGAAGAAAGAGGATGGGATTTGGATATTAGTCACACTTTGCTCCACTGCTTCCTGACCGCAGGATATTGGCAAGCAACTTCTCATGAAAGATAAAAACCTTGCAACTTTATGGACCCATTAACCACAACCCCTCCCCCATCCTTTATGTGATGTGTATTTGTTATATATCTATCTCATCTATAAACCCCACAATATACTGTTAGAATTGTTGCTTTAAACAGTCGCATGCATTAAGGAAGTTAAAGGGAAGCAGTCTCTTATAGTTACACATAATTTGCCATTTCTGGTGCCCTTTGTTCCTTCTTGATAATCGGAGTTTCCTTCTCGTATTTCCTTCCCATTTGAACTTCTCTTAGGACTCCCCTTTGAGTGGTGATGAATTATTTGTTTTCATTTATCTAAATGTCTTTGTTTCACTTTCATTTTCGAAAGATATTTTTAGTGGTTATAAAATCGAATTGTATGCAACCCACAATGCTTTAAAGACGCTCATTTCACTGATTTTTGGGCTCTATTTTTTTGATGAGAAGTTATATGTATATAATTGCTCCCCCTATGAAATATGTTGATTTTTCTCCACAAGTTTTAAAATTTGTTTGCTTTGTGTTTGATTCTTAGTGTTTGATTATGTTTGGATGTTTATTTTGTGCTTACTCTGTGTGAAGCTAATGAAGAATCTTGGATATATAAATGTATGCTTTTTCCCAAATTTTGGGAAATTTTAGTCATTACATCTTCCAACATTTTTTTATTGAGGTAACTTTGATTTACGAAATTAACAAAGACATGCAGGTTTACTATTTATCAAATATTTGATAACATACCATGACCACCACCAAATTTCCAATAGTCCATCAGTCCATTAGACTTCCACAACCCCTTGTGTCCACCCCCACCCACCTCTTCTGTTCTGGTGACCTCAATTCTCTTGTCAGTGTCCAAGAGTTGACCCTTATTTTTTTCTGTTCCTTTGCTTTATTTCTTTGTGTTCCACATATGAGTGGGATCATCTGCTTATTTATCTTTCTTCTGACTTATTTCACTTAGCATAATCTCCTCTAGTTCCACCCATGTTGTTGCAAATGTTAGGATTTCATCTTTTTAAGGGATGTGTAGTATTCCATTGTGTTTGCATACCTGATCTTCTTATTCATCTGTTGTTGTTTGTTTCTTTGTTATTGTAAATAATGCTACAGTAAACAAGGGAATGCAGGTATCTCTTCAAATTAGTGTTTTTGTGCTCTTTGGTTAAATACTCAAAGGTAGGATAATGGGTTCATAAAGAATTTCCATTCTCAGTTTTTTGAGGAATCTCCATATTGCTTGCCATTATGGTTACACCAATTTACGCTACACCAACAGTATCAAAGGGATTTCTTTTATCTGCATTCTCACCACACTTGTTTCCAGTCTTTTGGAAAATCTCACAGGTGGTATGTGATATCTCACTGTTTTGGTTTGTATTTCCCTGATAACAAGAGATGAGGAGCATGTTTTCATGTGTCTTTTGGCCATCTGTGTGTCTTTGCAGAATTGTCTATTCAGATTTTCTTATTTTTACATTATTTTTGTTGTCTTATGAGTTATTTTTACATTTGGATACTAACCCTTTGTCAGACATATGACATGCTAATATCTTCTATTTAGTAGGATGCCTTTTTGTTTGTATGGTAGTTTATTTTACCATGGAGAAGTTTTTTAGTTTGATGTATTCTTACTTGTTTCTTTTTGCTTTTGTTTCCTTGTCTTTGGAGTTGAGTCCCCAGAGACCTCTGCAGAGCGACGTCATAAAATTCATTACCTGCGTTTCTTCCTATGTATTTGATGGGTTTTTATCTTACATGCAAACCTCTAATTTATTTGAATACATTTTTGTATCAGGTGTTAAAAATAGTCTAGTTTCATTCTTCTGCATGCGACTGTCCAGTTTTTGGTTTCTTGAAGACTTTCCTTTCTCCATCATACACTCTTGGCTCCTTTCTGGTAAATTAAATTACTGTGTATGCGTGATCTCATTTCTGGTTACTCAATTCTATTCCAATGATCTGTGTCTTTGTTTTTATTCTGGTACCATACAGTTTCAATTGCTATCTCATTGTAGTATAGTTTGAAATCCAGGAATGCAATGCTTCCATTTTCGTTTTTTCTCATGATTGCTTTAGCTATACAGGTCTTTTGTGATTCCAACAAATAACAGTTTTTTAAATTTCCTTGAAAAATGTCAATGGAATTTTGATGGGGATTGCATGAAATTTGTATATAGCTATGGGAAAGAATGACCTATGTTAATTTTCTCAGCCATAAGCATGGACTATTTTTCCATCTCTTTGTATCTTGTATTTCATTTAAAAATGTCACTGTACAGGTCTTTCACTTCCTTTGTTAGGTTTATTCCAAGGTATTAATTATTTTTGTTTCTATTGTTAATGAAAATGGTTTCTTAATTTACTACTCTTCTATTTCATTGTATAGAAAAATGCAACATGTTTTCGTATATTTTGTAGCCAGTCACTTTACTGGACTCACTTATTCTAATAGATTTTTTTGTGGAGCCTTTAGGGTTTTCTATGTGTAGTCTCATGATATTTGCAAATAATGATAGTTTTATTCCTCTTTTCCAACTTGAATCCCTTTTATTCCTTGTCTAATTGTTCTGACTAGACTTCCAATATGATATTGAATACCAGTAGTGAGAGTGGACATCTTGCTTTGTTTTAGGTCTTAAAAGAAACACTTTCATTTTTTTACCATTGATTATGATATCGACTCTGGGTTTATCATCTATGAAATTTATTATGTTGAGAAATGTTCCTTCTACCCCTATTTTATTGAGTCATTTTTTATTATAAATGAGTTTTGACAGGCTTTCTTTACATATATTTGTATGTTTTTTACTTCCTTTTGTTGATATGTTACATTCCATTAATAAGATTTGCATATGTTGAACCATTCTGGCAGCCTGGGAATAAAACCCACTTGGTCATAATGTATGATCCTTTTGATGTATTTGTTGATCTTGGTTTGCTAATATTTTGTTAAGGATTGCTGCATCTATATTCATTAGAGATGTTGGTCTGTGAATTTTTTTGTGATACCTCTGTCCGCTTTTGGTATCAGTGTGATGTTGGCTTCATAGGAAGTGTTGCCTCTTCTTCAACTTTATGGAGAATTTAAGAAGAGTAGGTATCAATTCTTCTCTGAAAGTTTGGTGAAACTCACTAGTAAAACTATCTGGTCCTGAGATTTTATTTTTGGGAAGACTTGATTACTTCTTTGATTTCCATGCTTGTGACAGGATATGTTCAGGTTTTCTGTATCTTCCCGATTCAGTCTTTGTAGGCTGTGTGATTCTAAGAATTTCCCTTGCATATGAAAACAATGAAATATCACTTTTCACATGTTGAGAACTGCTAGATTTTACAATTTATTGGTATAGAGCTGTCCATAGTATTCTCTTATAGTAGTCTCTTTGTATTTCTGAGGTATCTGTTATAACTTCTCTCCTTTCATTTCTGATTCTAGTTATTAGAGGTTTCTTAGCCAAAGGCATGTCAGTTTTGTTTATCTTTTCAAGAACCAGGTTTTTGGTTTCATTAATCTGCTGAATTGTGTTTTTCATTTCTGTTTTGTTTATGTCTGCTTGTATTTTATTATATCTTTTCTTATACTGACTTTGGTATAAATTTTTCTTTTTCTAGTTATTTTAGTTGTAGGATTGGGTTATTTGAGATTTTTCTTATTTCTTGAGGTAGGCTTGAATTGATTCTAAACTTCCCTTTTAGTACTGCTTTTACTACACCCCACAAGTTATGATAGCTGTGTCTTTATGCTCATTTTCTTCCAAGTATTTTAAGTTTTCCTTTGATTTTTCCCCTTAAACCAATTATTTTTTTCCTTAACCCAATCCAGAAGCATGTTGTTTAGCTTCAAAATATTTTGGAATTTTCCATAATTTTTTTTTGTGGTTGACTTCTAGCTTTATACCACTGTGCTTGGAGGAGATAATTGATGTGATTTCAATCTTTGTAAATTTGTCGACACTCATTTTATTTCCCAACATATGGTCTAGCTTTGGGACTGTTCTATAAATACTCAAGAAAAATGTGAATTCTGGAGTTGTTTGGTAGAGTGTTTTATAAATGTCTTTTAAACCCATTTGTTTTAATTTGTTATTTAAGGCTGTTTCCCTGTTAATTTTCTGCCTAGTTGGTCTGTCCATTATTGTAGTGGGGTGTTCAAGTCTCCTATTATTATATTGCTGTCAGTTTCTTTCATTCTGTTAATAATTGCTCTGTGTATCTTGATGATGCCTCATTTGGTGTGTATATATTTATGTCATGTTTTCTTGTTGAATAGATCCCTTAGTCATCATGTAATCTTCATCGCTGTTTTTTGTTACCCCGTTTAGTTGGAAGTCTATTTGACCTGACAGAAATATGCTACCTCTGCTTCTTTTAGATTACCATTTGATTGTAGAATTATGATCCAACCTTTGACTTTGAGTCCGTTTGTCTTGAAAACTTAGATCCGTTTCCTGTGTGCAGCAGAAAGTTGGATGTTTTTGAAAATTCATTTGGCCACTTTGTGTTGATTAGTGAGTTCACTCCCTTACATTTAGGGTAATTATTGATTTGTAGCTGTTAACATTTTGCTATTTGTTTTCTGGGCATTGTTGCAGATTGTCGCTGTACATTTGTTCTTCTCTTGTTCTTTGACAGAGCTTATGCTGTGCTTGGTTTCCCTTTTTTTCCTATAGATTTATGTTTTGAGGTTGCCTAGGGGTTTACATGTAATTCATTTGTTAGCTTTATTAACTTAAAAGCATGCTAGATTTACGATCATACTAATAGTCCACATTGTTACTCTCCTCTCCACATTTATATTGTCTTATTGTTTATAAGTGAATTTTTTTTCATTAATTATAGAAATTCCAGGACTATTTTTGCAAGGCTGGTTTAGTTTGTAAAGTTCTTTGTCACTCCTTCAATTCTAAGTGAAAAACCTAGGTAGGTAGAGAAGTCTTGGTTGGAAATTCTTTTCTTTCTGCACTATGAATAGATCATGCAATTCCTTCTAACATTTGTAAAGTTTCTGCTAAGAAATTTGCAGACAGTCTTATGGGGCACTCCCTTGAATGTAACTCATTTTTATCTAGCTGCTTTTAAGATTCTTTATCATTTTTTTGCTTTAATGACAATATGTCTTATTATACGTCTGTTTGGGACTGTTTGAGCTTCCTGTATCTAAATGACTATTTTCTTGTTAAATTGGGGACATTCTCAGCTATTTTTCTTCAGATAAGTTTTCTGCCCCCTTTCTCTCTTCTCTTCTTCTGGGACCCCAGTGATGTAATTGTTGTTCCTCTTGATGTTATTCCATAGGTCTCGTATGCAGTCTTTACTTCTTTTAATTCTTTTTGGGTGTGCTTTGGTGTATTACACTGCCCTATATTTTAGCTCATTAATTCAAGTGGGTACTTCTTCTAGTCTATATTGAGACCCTTTATTTTGTTCTTTAGTTCAGCTGTTGTGTATTTAGATCTATGAATTCTGTTGGAATGACCTCATATTTTCTCTTAGTTGTAGTTTTTTGTTTCTCATTATTCTCCTGATATTAGTGATCATCATTAAAACTGTTACTTTGAAATCTTTAGGTAGTTTAGTTTAATTCTCTTGCATTCATATTTTCTTCTGATATTTTGTTTTAGTTCATCATTTGGAGTGTATTTTTCTGTCGCTTCATTCTGTTGGTACTCTTTGTTTACTTTGAAGGTTTAGGTTAAATGACTTTCTTTCCCTGCACTGATAATGACCTTGTGTTAAGGTGTCAGGTTTCAGAGTATAGGCCTGGGGTGTTGGCATAGAATACTGGGCTTTATATTGTTATGCAATCCACAACAGTCAGAATTATTGAAGCTCTAGAGTCAGCACTATATTGAGACTTGAGAGTCTAGCCTTCACAGCTGGAGTTAGGGTAGTCACAGGGATAGTAAGGCCTGAGGAGAGAAGGCCAGGAGGCGCAGGTCCAGGCCACAGCCAGTCCACAGTTCCAACAGAGGTCACTGGTGAGAGCTAGTTAGGTGTCTCCAGCTGTCCTCATTAGCTGGTTACAGAGAAGTACTCTCTCCATGTGTAAGTCTCTCTATCTCCTAGCTGGGCATCAACCCCAGCAGTAAACAGCATGCAATAAACCCTGGGTCCTGGGAATGGGAGTTCTAGCAGATATGCAAAGTAATTTAGTAGTAGGCAGATATGCAAAGCTGTTTAGTAGTAACTCCAGGCAGATGCAAAGTTGCTCCTCCCTAAGAGAGCTGCAGAACTGTCTTTGCAGGAAATTGCTCAGCTATCTGTACTGGGATTGCAAACCCAGCTGCCTATCCCTCTTCTGGGCAGGTGATCTCTACCCCAGCAGCGTGGAGAATTGGAGAATCATATTCAAAGTGTTCACCAGGAGTGCACTAATGACAGAGGGGCACAGTGCTTTACCTTTGGAAACTTGCTGCAATATGACAGCCTCCAATGGCAAATAGAAAAAAAAAAAAAAAAAAAAAAGACCTCATGGAATGGACACCCAGCAGTATCTCAGTTCACAAGAAAACTACCCCTCTACCTCACGTTGAAATTTTTGGTTCAACAAATGAAAATCATGCATTCAGATCTGTGTGTACTTTATCAGCTTCTCATGCTCTCTGCCCTGTGTTCTCCCCAAGGGTCTTATTATTTTCTAAATAAAAGCCCTTCGATTTTTCACACCAGGTCGTGTTCATTTGAGGGTCATTTCCCAGGTGTAAGGACACCTGCTGACAAGAAAGCCCTCTCAATGGATCCTAGAGTCTTAGTATTGGGTGGTGTTCGTGTCCAACTGATTGGCTTCTACTGTTTATGAAGAAGTGTATCTTCTCTTTGCGAAGATGCTGGTCCCCGTTCTTTTTCAAAGACTCTAGTTGTTAAATAGGTGTTTGTGTTTTATGTCTATGGGAAGAGTTGAGCTTGAGATCGTAACAGTTCGCCATCTTGGAATGATAGGCTTTTCCAACATTTTATCTGCCCTATTCTCTTCTTTCCTCCTTGGACTACTGTCATACATATTTTAGAACTTTTAATATTTTCCCAAGTCTCTAAGTCTCTTTTTATTTAGTTGACTTTGGTCTTCATGTTGGACTTCTTATTTATCAATTTTCAGGTTCCTTAACTCTTCCTTCTGTTATTTCCAGTCAGCTCCTAAGCAGACCTTCCTAGTTTTTCCCCACTCTGATTGCTTTCCTGTGATTTTGAGTTGCTTGGTTTTCTTTTGAATCCTTATCTAGAGTTGATAATTGTTATTTGTGGTCCAGTGGACCTTCTCTACTGTTACTGGAAGCAGAACCTTGGGAAAGTTACTCCTGAACTCCAATTTTCTCACCTAGAAAGTGGAATGATAGAGTTGACCTCACATCTCCTGTCTGAGGAACATGTAACACAGGATTTGATGCCCAAGGGGTTCACTTCCCATCCCACTTCCATTCCTGATTAGTCAAGTCTGGATTGCTTCTACTCTCACCTTTTCTCTCCCAGCAGAGGAATCAAGAGAACCTCCTTGACCCAACCTGAGGCTTTTTAAATCAGGAAAAACTGTCCTGTTTCCAGTTTGTGTTGTGATACCTTTGTCATTGAGGTTGGGAATCCACTAGGTGGTTCCTGGGAGATTTGGTCCATGTCCCATGGCCTTTTCTGCTTTCTGTGGCTTCTGAGGCCTGTTTATCTGTAATGCAGATGAGGCAAAGAGAAATAAGAGAAGGCTCTTGTGCACAGAAGGAAGAAAACATGAGTACCTGTGGTGCTCCTGGACTGAGAAGCTTTAAGTTCTGAATTTGACTCATGGCCCTTTTATTTCCTAGCTGGGATACCGAAAATGAGTTAGTGTGCCCTCTGGGACTCAATTTCCTCATTTGTAAAATTGAAATGATAATAATTTGAAGCTTGGACTCTAGAGATAGACTGCCAAGTTTAATTCCTGGCTCCAGCTCTTGGGAGTTATGCAGTCGGGGCAAATTACTTAACCTCCCAGTGCCTCACTTTACTCATCTGTAACATGATGATCATAGGGATGTTGGAGGGTTGGAGGAGTTACTATTTGTAAAATCCTAAGAGCAGTGTCTCACACATAGTTAAATGGTGTGAGATTTAAAGAAGACAATGTGCTATGTGGTAGGGACACAAAGAGTTCCCTTCTTGCCATGAGTCGTGGCTGTGCTGAGGGCTAAACATCTATTGGAGCCTCAACCCTAAGCCTGAATCTAGGAGAAAGTACCTGTGGTATATTAATGAGCCATAGATGCTGGCCTACACCAGTGGCCCATAAGGATGATCTTGGGCAAAGATGGGTGGTGCTGGGGTCTCAGTTTCCTTACCCTTGCCATGAAGATCAGCTGCATCAATGTCATTCAAAAGTTTTGATGAAATAGCTTTCTGTCTTTATTTGCAGCTGTGTTTCTGCCTAGGATTTAAGCAGGACTTGGGCTCACCCCTCCCCTCGGTCTTCTTTTTTATTGTTTTTTTAAGAGGAAGGGAGGAAGAAAAGGGAGAAAGAAGCATTATTTTAATTTATTTTTTCATTTCGTTTGTACCCCTGGCCCTGAGTTTTGAACCCAGGTCCTTGAGTTTTACATGGTCTGCACCCCAGCCACCAGCTTAGTGCCTGAGCCACCAGGGTGTACTATCCTCTGACTGAGTGGACTTGAGTGGATTTGCCTCCTTTTTCCTTTCTGATGAATTCTCTGCTTGGGCAGGGTCCTGGGCAGGCCTGATCTGTCGGATGTGCTTAGACACGTCTGCACTGCAGCAGAAACCCAGCAACCCTGATCTGCTAGAATGAGGAGTGACAGCCAGTGATGAGCCTGACACAGCCTCTCAGACTGACACCACTCTTGAGACCAAGATTCACTTATGAATCTTGTGTATATAAAATGTATGAACACCTAAAGAGGTCCCAAAGCCTACAGAAAAAACATTGTAAATAACACTGCCATGCATATCTTTGTATTCTCAACTTTCTCTGGATTTCACATTTTTCCTTTATATTGATCCTGATAAGAATGATGAACATTTTTAGGCTTTGCATAGATGTTAAATAATTGCCTCCCTCCTCCCCCGTAATGTACTTTCTACATTCCTACCTTCAGGGTATGGGTATGGTCTCTCAACACTGCATCAGCACTATTAAGCACTGTAACTTTTTTTCATTTTTTATTACTTTGATAGATGAAAATGGTATCTTGTTCTCATTTTTAAAAATGTTTTAAAGGAAAGGTGTAGGCAGGAATAAAGGTGCACAGAAGCAGGCAGGAAGAGAGAGAAGGAAGAAGCACTTTATTTTTTTATTTAGTTATTCATCTCGGTTGTTCCTGCCAGTCCCAGGATGTGAATCCAGGACCTGGGGGTGGGTGTGGACTGTGTCCAACTGCTGCTCCACCAGCCTGTGCCTTTACTTCATTTATACAGTCATCCTGCAAGTTTTCATATTCCTTCGACTGGCTTATACCCCTCCCCTAGTCTTTTCACTGTGTGACTGAGTGGAACTGACCACAGTGACCACAAGGGGGGCGGGGATGCTCTGGGGCAGGCCTGTTCTTAGTGGTATTTGTCTCCTCGTGTCCAGGCAGATGGGGACTTCCACCATTTCTCCTTTGGTTGTCATGATGTTGTTGAAGGTGATAATGGCGAAGAGGGGAAGGTATTGAATAGCTCACATAATTCCATTTTTTATGTTTATTTTTCCCTTCTCAGGTTTTCAACTTGATTTTTCTGTATTATAGTTACAAGTCAGTAGAGAGAAGACCTGTTTAACTTAGCGAGTCCTAAATTAAAATTGGGAAGGAACATTCGGGCAATTTAGTTAAAGTTCCTAAATTATGAGGCATGATACAGAAATATTCTTGGTGAATAGGAAGTGTTTCTAAAGGGAAGAGACTCAAGCATCTATCCCCATTATGTCGCCTTTTGCTTTTGAATGTCATAAATTGACGTACATATATTTACCTTTTCCAATATCACAGATTATCTGCTTTGTAGTGGGTTTGTTTTGTTTTGTTTTGTTTTTTTAATTTGCCACTAGCAGCAATACATTTAGAAGTCAAACTCACCATATCACATCTCCAGTGAACCCTGGGCAGAGGGCCATGACTCTGAAATGAGTCCATGACTCATTTCCCTGGATTTACAGATAGGGAAGCTGAGAACAGAGAACTTCCGTGTCTTGCCCAGGTTCCCCAGCTTGGAAGAGTCAGCCAGGCTTTGGATCCTGGATTTTTTCATTCTGAATTCAGTGGTTTAGGGGAAACGCTTAACTGAAATGCTTTCACCTTGCCTTAGTCATTGACTTGTTACTGTGTAAGCAGATGGATGAGGCACCATCAACTTTGGAGGCAGAGGAGAGACAGGTTGGGGGTTTTGGGTTCTTCAGTTCTGAAGATCTTTTTATTTGACTGGTTCACTCAGAGTCGGACAGGGAACTGACCCTTCCTCACTCCATGTCTCTGCTTCTACCTTGTCCTTCCTACAGTACAATTTTTGGCATCACTACTTAGGCTGTTTAATAAACATTTGAGCACTAAATGCCATACCTCAAGCCATTAGGGAGATGGTAGAAAATAAGGAAAAGGCCTTGATTCTGGGACTCAGTGGATGAGGCAAACTAAGCCAGCCAGTTAGAGCTCATTGCATTGTAAAACCCAATTAACACTGGATTGAAACAGGGGGATTTTGCCAGGTACAGCTCAAGTTCTCTCTCCACCTCTGCATCCACACTCTGTAGGGTGTTCCTCCTCTGGCAGTAGGTGGAGGGTGGGAGAGAAAAACATCTAGATTAGAAAAGGCTGTAAGGAGACCACTGTGGCTGGAGTGCAGAGAGCACAGTGGTGAGAGGCATGAGAGATGGACAGACAGACAGGGGCAAGTTACCTGGGGCTTGTGCCCCCTGTGCTCCAGGGAGAGTGATGTCATCAGATTTGGTATTAAAGCATTAAGGACTGTAGAGTGAATGGAGTTGGAGATACTGAAGAGGCCATGGGGAGGCCATGACAGAACTTGAGGCAAATGATGGTGGCATGGCTAGGGTTCAAGAGGAGAGGGAGGGAAGCAGGATTAGGAGATGTTAAGAAGGTTAAAAATGAAATGTGATGATGGATGTTGCAAATGAGGTGACAGTGACTCAAAGATTTCTGGTTTACTTAGTTGCATGGGCTGTGGTACCTTTCACTGAACTAGTGATGGTGGGAAGAAAGACTGTTGGGGAAAAAAATTTGGTTCTTGACATGGATTTGGGGTACATGTCACACATCCAATTGGAGAGGTTCAGTTTTTTCCTTTCCCCTGATTCTCTGAATTACTTTGCTTTGTTCAAAAATGGCCTCTCGAATTCAACAATGTCTGACCCTCTAAATTCAGATTTTTGAGAGGGGTTGAGTCTGATTGGGTGTTGATCAACCATCCAATAGACTGGCTTTCCTTGGGTCAGGTGACTGTCTCATCCAGTGGATGGAAAGGATGATGCATCACATGATGAAGCATGGTTACCCATGGTTGTCTTTTCAGTAGCATTTATAGGAAACAAAGATAATTCCTAGAGCAGGGGTGTGGACAGAGTGGCACTCCCAGATATATTGACCACACTTTTAGAATGAGGAGTCAGGTGGTGTGTTAGTGTCTCTCGGCTCTCAAAGGTTTGTGAGCCCACAGCTATTTGTGAACAAAAGGATGCAGTTGGAAAGCTGCCCACTGTACAGAGCTCCATCTGAACAGACACGGAGAAATGCCGTCCTCCGGAGTTTTGCACAGTCAGGTTTTCTGACCTTTGCAGAAGAATAATCCCAGTTCTTAGCTCTAGCTGGAATCCACAACTAGCCTCTACTGTTGGGAGGACAATGAAGGGAAAGACCATTCCTGGGCAGAGATGCCAACCTGTGACTTTCCCCAGTGACTGAGCCTAGGAATGACATCAACCCTGGACTGGGTTGAGTACAACTGGGCTTTATCATTTCAGTGTTCCCACCACACCTGTAGCTCCTGTTTCCCAGAGATGAGTCACAAGCTGTCTGGTTCCTCTTGCTTCCCACCTGCAGTCTCAGCCCAGCCCCAGGTGGTGTTTATAGGCCTCATCCTTGTGCTTAGAGTCGCGGCACCTGCTCGGCTGGGCGGCCAGATTCCTGTGCCACCACGTGTGCCTTATTCCTGGGACTGAGCCCCAGGGCACCCCAGTTCCCATGCCTGGACTGCTGCCCTGATCCCAACTCCTCCAAGGTGCGCTTACGTGGTTGGTCTCCTTTATGCACATCTGAGTAGGACAGCAAACCAACCTCAGGGAAAGGCAAAAACGTGGCAAATGCTAGCATGTAACCTGACATGCTAGCATTTGCCACGTTTTTGCCTTGCTCTTCCTCTACAACCTTCCTTCCGTATATACGAGAGGTCTCCCCAGGCTTTGGAAACCACTTATCCCAATAATCTTGCCCTAGATGACCTGACATCCTGCCAATCAACTAGATTCAAATTATCTGTAAAATGGATAGAATGATTATAATCCCTCCTCCAGAAAGATGGTAGATCCAAAGCACGGCGTCAATAGTCCTCAAAGTGTGGTCCCCAGACCAGCAGTATCTGTATCATCTGCATTACAAATGCGCGTAGTTGGCTCCACCTAAGTCAGAAACTCTGGGTGGGGTCTGGAAATCAGTATTTTGATCAGCCTTCCAGATGGTTCTAAGGACACATCAGCTTAAGTTCTGTATGAAACTAACTGCACTGAGATCGGAGATGTGAACTGAGTCTGGTCTGCAGGAGATAGTCCTCCTCCACCCACAACTACAAACCCGAATCAGGTTGTTTCCTTTTCACTAGATCTGTTGTCTTACTAGCTCCGTCACACCAGGGGTTTCATGAACTGGTGTCCTTTCTCAGTTTCCAAAGGACCATTGACTGCCTTACTGGCTCAGAAAACCCCAGATTCCTGCAGGTCAACAAGGACAGGACAATTGGGACCATCAGTTTCCAAAGCCAGGTGAGGCCTCCAGGACACATGTCCTATCCCAAGCAAAGCTTCTCAGTGGAAGGTAATGGTACCTTAGAAAAATTTCTTTTCACTGTATCTTACAGAAATTGAGTTTCAGAAAGCTAACAGTGTCTTGTCCAGTCACACAGCAGTATGTAAAGTTGGCCCCAATACCTATGCTGCTGGCCTCCAGGTCAGCATTCATTCCACTACACTAGGACTTCTAGAACTTTAATGCCTATAAATCCGGTGGGGCGGGGGGTCTTACTAAAATGCAGATCCTCATTACATAGATCTGAGACCGGGCCCCAGCCTCTGCATTCTAAGCCCCAAGCTGTTATCGATGCTGTTGGCTCCGGGACCACACTTTGAGTAGCAAGGTTATACTTGACACTGTTCAGCACTCATTCCTCCTCCCAGATTGATTTTTAATTGACTTTTAGCTTAGGAGAGCCAACTCTTGGAAAATAAATGATCCTTTTACTTGTGATGAAGCTTACAGGGAACCAAAGTCATGAATTGCAAGCAATGGAGTTGGTGGGGTTTGAAGAACTGCAAAATCCCTTTGTTTCTCCAAGTTTCACCTTCAGCCAATGTTTCTAGAAAATCTGGCAACTCTGGCCTCTTCCTGCGTTGGACTCTACTGACAGCTTTCCCTACCCCTGTCCCCAGCCGCACCCTCCCCAGGGGTGCCAGGCCTCCCAGCACCACAGGGAGCTCTGATCATGGCAACACACAGTCCCCACACCAAGTGTTCCTCAGGAAAACTGGAACGAAAACAGCCACACTCTTTCTGACCTGACCTTTCCTTGGAGGACTTCCTGGGAGGACTCAGTGGACGGGGAGAGTTTCTTTATCCCAAACTTCAAGCAAAGAGCTCTACAACTCTGATAGCATGAGAAGGAGTGAAAGAAGGAACTTTGAGGCTTGACTTGAGCTGTCTCAAGTTACAGATAATGCCAGGGAGGGTGTGTGACTTGCCCAGAGGCACACTGCCTGTCAAAAGGAGGGGAACCAAGTCTCTGGGCTCCCAACTCAAGCCCCTTGCCACTGAAGGAAGTTCCTTTCAGGTCACTGCTGTTGACTTAATTGTGTCCTCTGAAAATTCTTGTGTTGAAACTCTGACACCCAGTGTGGCTGTATCTGGAGATAGGCTCTTTTGGAGGTAATTAAAGTTAAATAAAGTCATATGGATAGGGCCCTGGTACAATACAAACGTCACCTTATAAATAGTTGAAGAGCTCTCCCTCTCCTCCCTTCTCCCTACTCCTTCCTCCCTCCTCCCTCTCCACATGCCACTTTGATCTTGGACTTCCAGAACTGTGAGAAAATAAAGCAATCCTGTTCTTGAAGAGTCCAGTCTATGGTGTTATGACCATCTGAACTGACCAAGACAGCTTTGAATCAGTAACACTCTCTTTCAGTGTCCCTGGAGGAAGCTGGTCTGGTGTCCTCATATGGTACCACTAGAACTTCTTATAACTTCCTTGGACTGCTGGGACATGAACTGGCTGTCTCCATCCTGGAGAATGAATCTGTTTGGCCTGACTGTGTTTGTTAGGTTGACCGGGGCGGGCCGTTGAAAGCAGATTGTGCGGCGTGGAGGAGAGCGCAGACCAGAGAGGGGTCTGGAGGGGTAGTGGCGGGGATGAGAGCCTGTTCCCACCTCTCTTCCAGCACCCAGGCCAACTCTCAGTTCCCTACTCTGACTCACACCTCCAGCCTTGTTGAAAGCCCGGTGGTCTCTGGATGTGCCGGTGCTTTTCCTTCCTCTGTACCTTCATACATGCTGGCCACACTGCCTGGAGCCTCCCTCCTTCTGCATTCCCTGGCAAACCCACAGCCATCCTCAAGACCCAGCCTGGTGATCTCTTCCATGAAGGCTCCTCACCAACATTCCTTGATCCCCATTCACTCTTTATTTGTAAACAAACACTAAATGCATACATATGTGAACACACACGCATGGTTCTTGGTTATGAATAATAGATACCAATTCCGTGTAAATGAAACAGAGAAGACTTCATTGAAAGGATGCGAAGTTACCTCCAGGGTGACCAGAGAATAGTGGTTCCAGGCTATTCAGTCACCCACAGCACCCCACAGTGACCTCAGAGCCAGGTGGGGGACACCATGGACATCAGACTTGTACCAGTGACCTGGCTAGCACTGGCCCTGACCGATGCCCTGGCACTGCTGGTACCACCTCTACCACCAGAGACACTGCAAACCATTTCTCAAACTTCCCCTTCCTGTGGTTTGGCTCTGATTCACATGAGGCTGGTGGATCCAACTGGCGGAGCCTCGGTCACATGCCCACCCTGGCTCTCGAGTGGGGAGTGGGCTTCTTGCTCCACCAAGACCTAAGGAGAGGTGGGAATTTCCCAAATGATGGAAAGGGATTCATATGCCGGATGGTCAAGCATCATGACAGAAGTCTCCTAGATTAGAAGCAGTACATACATCAGGTTTTCAAACACTCTCATCACCCCTGGCAGCCATGTTCTATAAAGTCATTGCAAACACTGAATTAATGAGCATCAAACCATTGCTTGTAGGAAAATACATGCTTAAGTGCCTGCAAGTCTCTGCTCACCTGTTTATTAACTGACCAGTGCACAATCTTGTTTCAGGCATATTTGATTAAAGACATTTCATATATATCATGGATTCACTAATTTGAACCCATGGACACCAACTCTGTACCTGATATTTGTCTAACACACATCTCTTCCCCACGAGGCACAGTGCTGTTTTCTTCCACTGAGGAGCACCAGCACTTCAGCACCATCCCTGCGGTCAACTTACTGTGAAATCATCACCGGAGAGCACAGGAGCCAGAAAGTGTGTCCCTAATGGTGGAAAGGACACTGGTTTACAATCTGAGAGTCAAAGCCAGAAGGCTGAGTGTCACCCAGTTCAACCCCAGCTGGGAACTTGTCCATTGGGCAGCTCAAGTTGTTTGCCTTTCTTCACATGTCCACAAAGGTCCGTGAAAGTGCTGCGGGCATCCATCTGGGGTCATAAACACATTTTCACAAGTAGGCAAATTTGAAAAGGCACAAGCTGGGAATAATGAGTACTGACTATAATTATGATTATCAACACAATCTATAGATTATTTCATGATCAATACGACTCTTTCCCCATGTGTATTTCCACTCTGATACATCTCGTTATGATGAGGTTTCTCTTCCACTGGGGCTTTCCTGTTTCAGGGGACAGTGTATATCTTCTGAACCAATAATCACTGCAAAAGTGTCCAGTTAGGCTTTTATTTGAACTGATAGCAAGACAACAAGCTTGAGAGCTAGCTGCTGTGGAAAGCAGTTTCCTTCTCTTCCCCTGGCATATTTCTCCATGGGTGGTGGACCCCAGGCTTAGTGCTGTGGGGCAGAGGCAGATGTGGGGCAGAGGAGGAAACCAGTCTGAATATAATATCACCTCCCATCCCATGCTTCTGTTAAGAATGTAAGGTTCCTAGCTGAGATAAGAAAGGTACAGATACATATGGGGACCCTGAAAACATGCGGTTAATGGTTATTCCTCCCATATGTAAGTCTATAGGATGGAGTATCTTTCATGGGTAAGTCTGAGCGGACCTGGATCCTTAGGGGCTCGCAAGAAAAGCATCAGAATGGAGAGAAAAGAGACATTTTCTTCAGAAATCTCAGGGCGTGTTCGATCCTGCTGCCCATGAACTCAGCAATATTTGGGCACGTGAGCACGGTGCTCAGTGCTAGAGATGACAGGGTGGGTGGAGTAAGTGGTGGCGGTGAGCTCTGAGTCTTGTTAAAGGAACCTTCTGCCCTGGCACAACCGAAGAAGGAGGTCATGTCATGGTAATGGAGACAAAATCTGACTTCTTTGTCCCTCTCTGGGTTCAGCTCTGTACTGGCATTTGGGACTATGAAGAGAACAATCTCTACCCTGCAGGAGCTTGTGTTCATAGGGCAGTGTGGTTGAGAAATGGGTCTGGATAAATACAGGAATGTGTAGAAACTCTGAAGACCATGGAGCAGGGGACAAGGTGCCCACTTACAACTATGGATCAGAAGACTTCTTGGAAGAAGGGGCCTCAGGATGGGCTTTGAGGTTCAGTGTCCTAGGGAGTCGTGGGTTGTAAGGGCTGTGTGCAGTGTTGAAGCTGCATCGGTAAAAGACTGTCCTGCTTTTGGCTGTGGCCTATGGCTTTAGATCCCTTCTGGAGGGTCTTTATCTGGGAGAGTGCCCACCCATGGCCTGGGGCCAAGAAGGGACTCAGACACTGGCATTACTGCTTTTCCAAGGTGTGCTACTCAAGTGCCTTAGACATTTGTTCCTAATTCAGTGGATTGTGAAAATTCCCTTCCGGTTCACAGAGACCTGACACCTCCCTTCTAGTGCCATTTGCTCCCTGACTGGTCCTGCCTTATCAC